>JAEMWC010000571.1:297500-377500 GCA_016490735.1 Pachyseris speciosa | reverse complement strand
ACTATCCCAATGAAACTGTCAACAAATGTTTGCTGTCAGACTATGAATCCACTGTGTAAAATATGGCACGTAATGTTGAGTGCCACGTCGAAGACTGATAAATTAGTGATTTTCCGAACCCGGTCGGGTAAATTTACGAAGGCATCCATCCTTTTATATCCACAAAATACACCATAGCGTCTCTAACAATCATACTCGTTGTATAAGCCGTGTTGTTTTGAGATCTCTCGCGCGAGAAAAATGTCCAAGTCCAAAGTACACTTCCAGGATTGGGAAGTGTGCTCTGATTGGTCTACGTAAAATCCCGCTCGTTTCAGCAGACGTTGTTGGGGAGGAAAGATTGCGTGACGAGCCAAAAGAACGTCTGCGTAGGAGGCTAGGGCATTAATAACTGCGAGACTCCATCACATCTTTTTCTCTCCTAGGATAAGGAGTCTCGTGACCAGGACAAAGATTCGTTGGTGTTGCACATGACAATCACGTGTTGAGTCACTCACCTGATGGCTGGCAATATCCCCATCGTTTTTCTTTGTCAAAGTTCGGCGTTGTTGCACACCAGGCTCGGTTACTCTTTGGATCAATCATACAGCGGCTTACGGCAACACCATGGAACACGAATGGAAGGGCACAGCACTTTCCGGAGTAAGTCTTAACACACGTTGACGCTAAAATTAAGAACAAGACCAGTAAATATGTAGCATGCGGCTGCGACTGCAAGGTTTTCTAAGAGTTGTTAAAAAGTCCAAACCACAGAAAGAAGTCGAAGATTGTTGCTCCAAAAAGCTTCGCAAAACTTTCTCATTTACATAATTTTACCAAAGCCTGTAAAATGCAGTCCTCGTTTTGTATACCTCTGGAATGGTTTGTGAGGTGGTAGCACACACTACTTTATTAGTCTAACTTCAACTACATGGTAACATTAGAAAGGAATCACAGAACATTGCGGATTTCTACATGGGCAAGCCTGGGAAGTTATATGAGTTCGCCTCAACTTCACAGAAACGGGGGTCCTCACAGCAACCCCGCATTGATACCCTAGAAAATCGTCAACAGTCAAGGTATGAAGCGAAACTCGTCACCCATAGCTGAGCGCTAATAAACAGCCTTGGACCACTTATAAAAATTACAAGTGGTTCAGTATGTTATCTATGAGGAGCTAAAGCTCCCTTTATATCGACAGATATCTCAGAATCCTCCTCTTTTGCAAAGCTGCCTGACTGAAACACGCTACATAACATAGCAGAAGGGAATATGTCTTGACGTTTTTTCTTTCAAATTTCACCTGGGCACGGTGTTTGTATACAAGTTCTACTCTCAACAATCGGTCCCTTGCACATCTCCCCTGGTTTACAAAAGCGTGTCCTTGTCTGTGTGCTCCTTCCGCATGTGGCTGCACAAGGCCCAAACGCTGTCCATTGTGTAAAATTCTCCTCCCCTTTGCTGTGGATTCCCTTCTTGGCTGCTTCCATCGACGCCGCATACTCGTCTTCTTCGCGAAGATGTTCAATTTCTGCGAGAATAAGTTTGAGTTATTCAGCTTTCTTAACTGCCCTCACTATATTTTTGTGTGGCGTTGTCATTTCTTTGACGTGTGCTCACCGATTTCTTGGCATCCATCAGTGCCAATGAAAAATGTTAAAAGCAAGTCAAAACAATAGTGCAGTTTGCAAGCAGCGAAGTGTATCGAACATTTTTTAGTCACAATAGCAAGATAGACGCATAAACGTTTTGCTTTTGAATGGTCCACCCACGACTAATGTCTGCAATGTAGATGGGAACCTACAGTGCATGACCTGAGCAATCATTTTTGTTTGAGATGATGAATAACAGTGTTCGACAGGACGGTCGCAATTATGCGCTTGTGACCTGGTTGTGGTGATTTGTAAGGGACGGACTTGACTTTGCCCTCTTCTATGGAGCAGGGTAAAGGACGTTAGGAACTGTAGTATGGGGAGGTGGGAAGCCTTGAAGTTGACAGTTGGAGGAGAGTGGGCTTAAACGATTGGCATAATAAGTCTTTCCGTTACTACCCACCATCATTTGAAATCTGTCCATGATGTGACAGTAACACACTCCTAAACGGCAAGTCACAGCCTCCAGGCGTGACGGCGATTGCGTTATTGTTGTTGAGCAATACCTCGTTGTCAATATCGTCTCCGTCACGCGCATAGAATATCACGTGATGGTGCTTTCTTGGGTGTTTGAAGATTGTCTTGAGTTTGAATGTCTCCGAACTGATAAGATAACCACCTAGCTTCATGCTGGATACTAATTTGATTGGCTTGCGGATTTTATTGATGAACTTTAGGCTGATGCACTTGTCTGAAAGAGAAAATATTGAGCTAACAAACTAAATGAATATTTTGCCATGAAATACCATAAAATCCAGGTAGGGAGTGTGAATATTTCTAATCGCTTTACGTTACGGAAATTGATTAAGCTCTTGCGGCTGTGGTCCATGTCCGTTGCTGGTCCTAGTAATACTAGAAACGCGTGTCACGCATGAGCATTGCTAACAACTGCTCACAACACGCCGAGTCTCCCGGTTGGTCAATGTCTATACGGATGGCTTCCGAACGGTGTACGTACAGTCGTGAATCTGTCTTCGTCGTGGTGTCCGAGTTTTCTTTTTCCTGGTGCTCATGACTTTGCTGAATACTTTTAAATGTAATGTTTTGCCTTCAGACTAAGAGTGCCTACTCTCTTTCATTTTACTTTCTTTTGCACAGTTGAAGGGGATCAGCTCATGGCTTTGTACCATTTCCTCGCGATGTACTGCCATATGCATTTGCATGAGAAGACGTTTTGAGATGTCTTTACCAGTCATTTTGGTGTATACTTTGAGTCTATTTCAATCTGCCCCAATTGTTCAAAGAACGGATAACTCTATCTAGCGGACAAGTCGCTAGCCAGCGGATAAAATGTATATTGCAACTGATACATTTTATCCGCTGGATAGCGACTTATCCACTGGATAGAGTCATCCGCTCTCTGAACAACTGGAGCCTGAAGGTTAGTTATCATTATCATATTAATTATTATTAAACCCTCTTCTTGGTTACCGTTTTTATCCGGTATCTTGGTAGACATGTCATCGTCTAGCCTGGCATTGGTTTTTTCCTGGAAGGGTTTGGTTGGCCTGATATTTGGAAACGAAGCTTTGTTTCCAGCTAAACTATGTTTGCCGGCCGATAGCAATCCTCCCCAGTTTTTAAAGGGGTGTAGATAGCCGTAAGCACTGTTAGCAAATGGAGCTGGCTTGAACACGGACTGTTGAGCCTTCACTACAAACGGGTTTGCCAGCGGTCTCCTTGGGGTGGCATACGCTGGCGGAGTTTGGAAAACGGATGCGCGAAAGTTTGCTTGTGGGCGTGTTTGCTGTTTGAAGTAATTCACAGGTCGGTGATATTGTTGTTGTTGTCGTTGTTGTTGTTTGGCAAAAGGCAAGCCTACTTGTTTCGTGTATTGGAATCCTGTTTGTGGATTATGTTGTTGTTTTGGCTGGATTTTAAACGCGTTTTCTACAAATCCCACTGCCTTTGCAGCAATCTGGGCCAGTTGTCCTGGCAGCGGGAAGTTTACTGGTCCAGGAAGGCCCTTAACATTTTGCTGGAAGTTGTGTCCTTGATTTGCACCGTTTGGAAATTCAAAATGCAGATTAAATTGCTTTGGCGGTCCGTTCTCACTCGTCGCTTTCTTTGGGGCAATGGGTAAATGTAGTCCGGTTTGATCTTGATGCAGCACCGGATTGCTACCTTTCTGTGTTGGATTTGGTCTCCCTGCCGCAACACTGATTCCTTTTTGAGATGTCAAGTTCTTCCCAGTGGCGATTCCTACTTGGGTTTGTTGCTTAGCTGCCTTGAAAGCATCCTGTAAAGCATTTAAAATATGAAGAGCCACTGGATCTTTATCTGCAGACCCAGAATCCGGGCTCTTCTGCGGTTTCGCCAATCCCTTTTCGTTTCCCTTAGTTGTAGTACTCGGTGCTTTGGGTAACGCAAGGTCTTGCACTGGTTTGTTATTCTTCTGCGGAGGTTTTTTCTCTTTATGAGATGCAAGAATATTCGTCTTATTTAGCAAGCCTATGTTCGGCTTCAGAGAATTTTGCGTTTCGTTTTCAGCATGCTCGTCGTTTACGATTTTCTCATTAGCCGATTGTGGAATCGAAGCCACTGGCTTTGTATCAATTTCAACTTTAACATCCGATGGCATAGCGTTGCTACTGTTTTTATCAGAAGTGAAATTTGACAGCATTTTAGGAAGGTGCGCTGGTTTATTATCCGTAGCGCTGATTTTGCTGAGAATTTGTTGATCGTCATCTTTAACAACTTTATTTTCGCTACCATTCAGAGGATTATTTCCTTTCACTAGATTTTCCGCGGAGACGTCGTTTGAAATAATGCCCGTAATGTTGTGGATATCTCCTCTCGTGGTAGCAGGTTGCTCCTCGGTGGGCTTCTTGTTTGGAACTGTCGGTACTGCCACTGACATGTATAAGCATCCAACGAGGAAATCATTGCTCCCGATTTCAAGTTTCTTCGCCACAAGACCGAATCTACTTTTTGTGTCGTGACACATGAACCAGCCTGGGTGGTTGAAAAGCTCGTACGCTGCCGCTCCCTCAGTTTGAGTTTTCCTTTCGATGAAGGTCGCATCTTTCTCTAAATTGCACACAGAGAGACACAAAATGAGTGTAAAGTGCCAAGGTCATGTTACAAGTATACAATTGACACAACTTTCATGTCATTGCACGCAAGATGACCTGTTAATATTGGCTTCGTTTTGCCCGTCAGTTTTCTCGAAACAGGGAGACGACAATTCACGTTACAAAACCTCTTTGGTATTTGCTAAAAACAATTCATATAATTTTCTTATTAAACTAACATAACCCACAAATTTGCCTTTTATAGTAGGATTAAGGGGCTTAAGGAGAAGTGCCACGGGGATGTTTTCGTTCAACTTCTCTAGTTTAAGAAACGAGGACGGGAACGTCAACGAGAACGTCACAAAACAATAGGCTTAATGAGCAAAACATTACATGGTACATTTCTTTGCCGTCTCAGTCGGCAAAACAACAACGTGAAATGATCAAAGTTTAGGTTTTGGCGAGAACGTGAGCATTTGATGGCAAACTTTCTTTCTTTTTCTTTACTTTAGCGCTGCTCATCATAGAAATTTAGTTCCTGGATAATTCGCCGACATTTTACAAGTTGAATAAATTGGAATAATCGCGAAAGTGCTACAATAACGAGAAGTTATATTTTGAAATGACGTTTTCGTTGTCGTCGCCGTCCTCGTTTCTTAAACTCCCTACAGTCCAATATCACATTTCTGATGAACAATAGGTTTTGCCCGTCCAGACTCGTCATCAGGATGAGTTCTAGCTCCCATTGGATTAAGCTCCTTTGTGTTTGCTCGTTTTGTGAACGAGGCTGGACGGGCAAATCTACTGTTCACAACAAGCGTGATATTAGTCTATTGTTACATTGCAGGTTACGATTTGCCATGCGCAGCAGATTTTCATGTCTCAAAAGCAGAGGTTTTGCCTACTTTCTACTTTCTCAGTGTGTGTGAAGCTAGTAAAACGTGTAAAAAGACAGCAGTCACAACTTTTAAATATTGCCCGTTTTACTTGGCGTTTAGTGGACAATCCAGAGGTATCTCCCTCCTCCAAAATGCACATTAAAATTTTGTTCAAGGTATCGTGTGCGAGTGCCCGCACATGTTCGCACGGCGGTCCCATTAATAACGCTTACCAAACACTCCCGAGGGCTTCATCCTTTCCAAATGAAACTTGTAATTCTTGTAGCGAAGATAGAGACCAGGATGAGCGGCAGATTCCAATGACACACTTCCCGGCACGTGTTCGAAGCCAGGCCTATGAAAGCGGAATGCGTCTGCACTTTTGCCAAGGAAAGCAGACCTTTGATCCGCTATGATACCTTTACCAGTCCTCTGAGGCACCGGGCTGCCCCCGGTATTATTTTGCTGAGGGGAAGGTGGGAACAACTTTATCACTGTGAAGTTTCTGCTGGCTGAAAACATTTGAAAACCAGTCAGGTTTTTTTTTTTTTTTTTTTGGAAATAGCAAACGATTGTTTTAATAGACTGATTCACTTGGTTGCAGAAAAACTATTCTGGACCTCTATTGGCAAATTTGGCTTGCTTTTTGTATGTTTGCAGACGATCGTAAAATCAGCCGCCAAAAATTCTTTGATCCTACAGAGACAAACTTGTAATTTCTCGGGATCTTCCAATGGCGACGGAAGAGGAACGCAGAAGCTACAGCCCTTTTTGGTCTCCTACGATCGTCAGTTTGTGATAAACTGCCATCAATTATGTCCGTGCGATCGAAATGCCGGCGGTATCTCAGCTCATAATAACTCTGGCACCAGACACGAAGGGTGAAACTTGAAAAACAGCAGCCCATGCATTTTTTATTTTAAAATGCAATCCGTGTCCATTCTGACCATCCGTGGCCAAAAGTCGTTTATAGTTTCGCTGCACCAGTAGGGTAGTTTTGAACGAAACGGGAGCGATATTAGAGGGCTTAAGCAACGACGATGGCAACGAAAACGTCACTTCAAAATGTGACTTCTCTTTTCTGTAACTCTTTCGCGATTATTCCAGCTTCTTTAACTTGTAAAATGTGGGCGAACTATCCTGGAGTTAAATTAGCTAAAACGGCGTTGAAGTTGGGAAAAGAAAGAAGACTTCACCGTCATACGCTCACGTTCTCCACAAAACCTAAAATTTGATCATTTCACGTTGCTGTTTTGCTGAGGACGGCAAAGAAATTTACTAAAATGTAAAACGCACGTGCAGCTAGGGCGATTGTTTTTCCTAATTACGCTTATTGTTTTGTGACGTTCTCGTTGCCGTCGCCGTCGTCGTTGCTTAAGCTCGCTATTATGAATTTCAATCTGTACAAACATCACTTGCAGCTTGTTAAATTCGAGACATAGCCCCATTTAAGTAGTTGGCAAGAGAAAGACTGAGAAACAAATTTACTCAGGGTTTCTTTTGTCAGCCGCGTAAGGCCCGATTCAAACGTCGAACTTCATATGTACCGAATCTAATGCAAATGAGCGAAAACACAGTTCCTTGCGATCTTTTCCATCAAGCAAGTGCTACGATTGTCTACGACCAACAGGATAGTTCCAGGTTAAAATTAGATGTGTTCACACTTTCCATGTCTCCATAAAGGAAAGAACGGGGACACACCCTCGTTTCTGAGTTTAGATTTCCCATTTTTTCATCATCTCGGAAATTATACAAAAATCTACTGGTATCTAACAACAGTATTAACTTATCCGGCAATACATTCTTTTATTATATGACTGGCTCTTTCAGCGGTCAAGGTGAATCAATTCTCCTGCTGTGATTGGCTACCCGCGAGGTCAAGATGGAGCCATCTTGACCGCTCGGGATAGTCCGTTCGTCCCGCGTTTTACTGCCTTTTAATAGCGTCCTTTGAGTCATATTATAAATCCTTTATTGACCAAGCTTGTGGACCTCGACTTCGTCTCGGTCCATAACCACGCAAAAAAAGAACTTGGCCAATATCCCGCCATCTTGACCTCACGCTTGGCCAATAACCCATATATATTTTCTGCAAAAGCGTGCTGTGCGAGCCATCAACAACTCCGATTATCGAGCACATTCTGCTCCTTTGTTTGCTAAATTGGGCATCCTCGATATTTTTCAAGTGAACTCGTTTCGAATAGCCAAACTTATGTTTTTTTATCATAATCAATTGTTGCCTCCAATGTTCCTCAACTTGTTTGAGACAAGTAGTCAAGTTCATAATTATGGCACCAGAACGGTTGGCTGTTACCGCCCTCATTTCTGTAATACAAACATTAAGCAATTTACAATTCTCTTTCAAGGTCCTAAAACTTAGAATTTTTTCCCTACTTCAATTACCTTGTTTTCTTGCCTTTCTTTAAGAAAAAGATGTTAGAATTTTTATTTAAACAATCTTGAATCTGTCATGCCGCTCTCACACAGCACCAAATTTTAATCTAACATCGTCCTTCGAAATGGCTTCTCATATAAGTCTTGTGGTTTCCCGAGGTCTCCTCGCCACTAACTTAGGTGTAATACTTCTAAATATTATGAAGATGGCAAATAAATAACGCAAAGTAAAAAAAAATAATTACCACTTATGTTTACCTTCGTGCGTAAAGAAAGCAGGCAGGTTACTTATAATCGGTTTATTTATTTAAGTTAGTGCCTTACTGGTGAACTTCCCAGCATTTTTTCTTTTGTGCTTCGATAATGATGTTTATTTACTATCGTTCTAGGTCACCGCCCATTTTTAACAATAATCAGACTTTTTAAGTTTATGAAACGTTGATCCATGTTTGCATTTCATGTGTTATTTTGTTTACAAAACGTTCTGTCATAACGCGTCTGTCATAACACGATCTTAGCCAAGGTTTGGGAATTTTTGTCTTGTAAAAGAAGATTCAATTCCAAGCATTTTGCCACGACGAAAAGTAGTATGTTAAACGTGTTACAAAATATAGAGCGAATCACGGCTGCACAGGTCGACTCCCAGGTTTACACCCATACACGTTGACCTCGCTTTCGCCTTGTTTTATCGCTAACAGGTGTGTTTTACTTGCGGGTCAGAAAGTTTAAACAAATAGAGTAAAACTATCTTTATGGATCATGAATTTAAAGACGGATTGGAGATTTTAAACTGCGAACATTTTAAGCCCACAACTCTGATAAAAATACCAGGATATCGATTTGAATGCTTTGGAACAGTTCTCTGTAAGTTTGAAATTCGCATTCGAATTTGCGCTTTTGTTTTTTTATTAGAATAGATGCTCTCCCGCGAATAAAAGCAAAACAATTGAGTCCATCGAGTGCTCTTTTTGCGATTTCTCTGCTGCTTAGTTTAAAACGACTTCAAATGCCGGGTGCTAGGAAGACCAAACGCAAAACGCCCTAACTTCGGATATGTACTTTGAGAACTTGGATGTGATCAAAATTTTGGCAAGTCCTCTTGTAATTTTAAATTTCTTGTTTAGCTGAATTTCAGTTAAGAACTAGTAAAAGCAAGAGAAAAGTTCATGTCTTCTTACCTGGCAGAGCTGACACCGTGAACAGATAAACAAACGCAACCATCACGACGAAAAGAACCGTCTGCGAGGCCATTTTCTCAAAATTTCACACTGATTCGTTTCGAATCTTCGATCTCCGATTACCCTTCTCAAACTGACGAGGTTGTTAGAGACGTAAACATTTCTTATTTGGCGCACATGTGTGCTCTAGAGAGAATTTTAAAAATAACTTTTCCTTCTCTGCTACCTGCTAATTTTACATGAGAAATCAATGGCTTGAGTTTTTTTGTTTGCCTGACGCGATTTTGACGGGTGAGCAAACAGACGTATATAACCTGCCGATACGCCTCGAAGGCTCTTGAAGTCGTCTTAAACTCGGAGTAATTTTGTCCCTTTAAGCACCGTGCTTCACTAGTCTCGTTTGATGGAATCACTTGGTGTGAGGCATCATTGCCTATCAAGTTCTCATTAGTATATAACTTAGATTTTTGGTTACCCACTAAGAATTCATGGACACTTAATAAGATGCAATCCTTGACGTGTCTGAGGGTTTGTAAACTTCAAGAGAAAAAATGTTCTTTTATTTTGAGTGGAAAATTGAACTGCCGATCGTCTGGGCTCAGAGTATGATCTCGAGATAGGCAAACTGTTTAAATTTGATTAATGTAATTTTGGTAACACCGTGCCCTCGATAAATACACACCGTGTGAAAACACAATGAAAACGATTCACTAACTTAAAGGTAAACTTTTTAATTCGTGTTTGTTGTTAATTTGTGTGTCATTCTTATGAGGGGCTCAAGATACACTGAACAAAGTATTGTGTGATTTCAAGAGCCATATATTATACAAACTTAATAGCCTGTTATGTTTTTTTTAATTTTAATGAAATTTTATTTGCTTCAGTACGCTTTAAGGACCATATGCAGGTGCGATGTTTGGTTGAAATTTCAATTCTTCTCGAGCTTAATTTTGCTGCTATTTTAGATCGCAAGCGTAAGCTACCGCTTCTTCTTACTACTGCGCTAATGAGTTTGGCGTGGTCGCAATTTTAGGCCCGGCGATATATCACCGCAATTTCTAGCCTCTAGGGGTAAGAAAATGACTTAAATGTCATAATCTATTGCCTATAGGGATCCTCGAAATGTCTTTCAGTCGTCTTGCGATAATTCGAATTAATAAAATAAACAAATCAGTAAATTAGCGTTATTTACCCTCGCTAGTATTTAAAGCACACAAAGGCTGGCGGGGCCGAGCAAATGCATAAAACAAATAATTCAAATAAACATAACAGGTTAAAAATCCCAACTGTCAAGAGGCGAACCACTTGGCTATTTACAAGAGTGGCCGAGCTAGAGAAGGACTTCAGGGAACCGGGTGCCAGCGATATCTGCCTCCTCACTTAAAAACGTACGTGAAAAAAAAAAAATCAGGCGAACATTGGCATTGATAAACGTTCACCACCAACGAAATTTTCAATGTTTACAGGTTCACCGAAAGGATTATTTAACGATTCAGAGCTCCGGAGAATTGTCTCAGTGAGACAAAACAACAGAACACAAGATATATTAAGAAGAAAGTAGATGTATAACTAAGTTTGCCCATAAAATATACGGGAGTGCTGTTTTCACAATTGGAAGAAGACAGATTCAATGCACAGGAGTTAACCATCGACTCAAGATAATACGAAGACACATTAAACAGATACTTTGATCCGCAGCTCGGCCCACTCTCATTGAATGAAGTTCTGTGAATGAGTGCAGGAAATGATTGTTTGGTTAAAAAGAACGTTTTATTAAAATCCAGTTAAATATAAAAACGTGACAACATATAACGTTTATCGTTATATCTGAGGTATTTTTGCAATTAGTTGTCCAATTTGATAATGAATTTTCTATCGTTTCACGCTTGCTGACATCTTTGTGACCAGTAAGGACCAAAACCCAAAGTAATCGTGAATTGAGTAACGCACGTTTTCCCTCGTCCGGACCGATTGCTTGTTTTCCTGCTCTTGGCTCCAGTCGCACGTTTTCCCGCGCTCGGCGCTGGCTGCATTTTTCAGCTTTGAGTTCTGATTGGTCCATTGTGTTATTTGCTGATTTAGTGAGTCGCAACTGATGCAGTTCCATTAGTTTAATTTGAGACAATCCCCAGAAAACTTTCCCTGGGTTTGAAACACTTTTAATTGTTTAAAATGCTAGTCATGGAGGAGCCTTGTGGTAAACTGAAGGCATTCAACGCAAATCCCTTCTGCCGCGGGCTGAAGCTCTGCCTAGTCCTTGCAATTCTTCGATAAACTATAATCTCTATCAGCAGTATAATGAAACAGCCCACGCTAATCATGGCAGTGTTGAACAAGAAGCCTCCAAATTCGTCTAATCCCATCCTCTGCGCTACGACAGTTTGCTGCGCGTTTCTGCATCTGGATGTCGTCCATTTGCTAAATATATCAGCGATAGTCTCCTGTGCTTTTAGTTTATGAATTGCCTGAGATAGTGGATTGATCCAGGGTGATTTTTTCGGTAGGGCGAGGGCCAGACCCGAGAGATCAAAACCTATCCCGTCTTCTTTGAGTGTGCAGTTTGGATCGTCTGAACCAGCGTCTGACTCTGCTATGAAGGCTGTTAATTCGCTGTACAAAAGAGGAAAAAAGAGTACTTTATGTTTCTCAGTATGTTTTGGGAATTCTTGCATTCATAGAGATTCTTACCTTTGACTACTGAAATCTTCACGATATCAGGCAATGCAAATAATATTACATGCTGACCGTAAAACATGTACTCAAAAGATGCACGCTAAATTGTTTTTATTATCACTTCATAGTAGACGTCTTTTCATCAAGCTACAGTATGTTTACAAAATAATTAACAACATTAACTGCCTCAAGCAGTTGACAGGTTACTCAGTAAAGCGATCACATAGACCGTGTCGATCTCTCAGAGACCTAACATTGTTAGATCTACCACCAGTTTAGACCAAATGTGGTCAAATGTGGTCTCGGCGGCGAATGCCAGGAACAAATTGCCAAGAGAGATACAGGACCTAAGAACACTTGCACAGCGGTTTAAGGCCAGAACATTTACTTGCTTGATGAACATGAATAGCGCTAATCATATTTGTAAGAGTAATGTTTAGTTCTTTTTCTAGATTTTTGATATTTTTTGTAAGTATTTGTAAATGTCTGACTTTCATGTTAATATTTTATACATCTTTGTGCACTGGTCACCGATTAATACCAGCCCATCAACCTTTGTTGATTGACAGACCGGCCTTTTACCAGTATAAATATGGTAGTCAGCCAGGAGCCAATGGGTCAGCCAATCGCCCAACTGCACCCAACTCTGATGTGTGTGAGGACAGACCTCAACACCGTGGACTATGTTCCATACTCGTTTCGATCGGTGTGTGGGTTATATACGTTACTTTCCAGTTTTACGTGTAGAGGTGAACTGAGGAGACATCCATTGAAGCGATAATCTGACTGACTTACTGAGGGAGATTTTTAGCATACAACCGGCGTGATCTTACCACCTCACGCTCAGCAGTCTTGTCCTCTACCAATTGAGCCAACCGTTGGTACATTTGGAAAATTAATGCGAAAATCAATTCTGAAAATTATCCGTTGAAAAGTAGTCACGGAAAAACTTAGGAATGTGTCCAATTTCTACTCGTAATGTTAGAATTAGATGCATTTAGAGTTTGAATTTTCTTGATAAGATGGACGAGTGCACGTACCCTGATATAACTTTTTTTACGCCTTCGGAGAAATTCTCCACGTTGTGGTTTTCCATGTTTTTGTAGATCTTTCTCAGCCTGGAACTCTGGCTCTTCCTGAAGAAGTCCTCAGTGCTGGTATCCTTTATTGTTCCAAATGTGAAGCCCTCTGGTGGATCCACTAACTAGGACATATACAGAAGAAAATTGACCTTCGGTGAGTATTTAAGTACGCGATGTGACTAGCCCGTCAACAAAAGGCCTTTATTGACGGGCCAATCCGATAGCGCGTAAAAATTCTGGTACACAGAACAAGGAATTCGGGGCTGTTTCGCAAATGTTACTAACCGTAGATTACGTCTGCGACGTAGGCTAGTTTGCTTTCAATCAGCCTCAAATCCACGCTCTATTTCGCGTGAGTTTTCTGTCCTCTCACAAGGGAGATTTTTTTTCTCCTTTTGCGGAAACCATTTAATATTTGCTTGTTAATTGGTGTTGTAGAGAAATTTTCTCACAACAAAGGGTAATTGTTTTTATCTCGAAGTGCAGTTTTAATTATTTAATATGAATTGAAAAGGACACGGTCCTGTCATATATTACTTACTTTTTCATCCCCGATTCCTGATACCACATTCACGTAATCCATTGTAATGAGAGAAGCAAGTAAGTTCGCAGTGTACGAACTCACAAGAACCAGCCCCGCAAAATTGGCTACCACCAAGACAAACGGAACTGAATAAGTCCTGGCTTGAATTCTCGTGAGCGGTACATGAAATATGTTTCCGTAAACGTACATTATGAATTCAAAGGGTAGAAGATAAGAGCTTTTATGGTTTCGGTAATAATATAACTTCTCTATCACCCATACCGATATTACAACGGTAAAAAATGTTGCAAGGCACATAAACCAGAGCTCCATGCTGAACGATTTCATCAGTCGCATATCGCTGATGGATTCCGCAAAGTTTTGATTCTTCGATTTTGTTCTTTTTACAAGAAAAGTCAAAGCGGTTTCCATAAACGGGGTCGTGAAGCCGACGTACTTCGAACGCTCCTCGGTAATCGTGATCACCCCGAGGGCAAGATCGGCAAATTGTCGGTAAACATCGCCGATCATCCCGTTCATTCGCTTTGTTTCCGGGTCAACTGATCCATACTTTCCATCTGCGACTAAATAAAGGTCGAAGGTGAACTCTTCAATTTCTTGAAGCTTAATTAAGATGTCAATCATTGCGCCGTAACAACATTTGATATTTGAGGCAACATCGTCGCGCAACCTGATATTAATTCCATCACTCGGTGGATTTTTGTCTGTCGGTGTGAACTGCGTGCATGGCACTGTATTAGCTGGACAAGTAAAGCCAAGTCTACAGCTGTAGTCCACGTCATGGATGATCGTATATGGTTCATGATTGATGGATACTATCCTCAAGTGACGTGGCCTAGGAAGGTCCCTCGGCAGGAAGGGGTCAAATATACGTGGGCTATAATCAGGGGTCAATTGTGGGTGGTCATGTCCCATGACGAACCAATCTAGGCCCCCATCAGGCCTCCGCATGACCTTGGTGATAGTGAACTTGAATGAGGTGCGTTCGCCAGTGGGGCTAAATTGAACGGATCCTGTTTCTCCGAGGAATCTGGTGCGAATCATCTCCCTGTAAAATAAACCAGTTCATTAGCCGCAGTAAAAAAGATTTCACCATTTTACAATCGTTGCCCGATCTACATTCTCAGTAGTTGCTCGTGGCTTAGCTCGTAAGGCAAGATTGTGGATGATCTTAGTTGAGCTTAGCAGCGCTGTAAACTTCTTTTAGGCTTCATGGCACAGTGTTCAGTTTCGTTTTCTCACGACAGGGCCTTATTACAACCACCGGAAAGCCGGAATCGGGGAGTTGTCTCATTTAGAAATCTATTAACAGTACAGATGCCTTAGCGTTACAAGTGAGATCCGTTTTCAAATAACGCCGCGGTGTTGCTCGTGCCAATTGTCCCGTAGTGGCTGAAACTGAAGGCCTGAGGGCATGTACTAAAAGCAGGAACACCCCGGAACACCCCGGAAACCGGAACAGCCGAAAAACCCCGGAACACCGAATTTGACGGTGTTGTTTTGTTTTCCGATTATAGACCATGTAAAAAATAAATGTAAATGTAATTTAAAGATCGATGAGTAACCAGGGGGCATAATTGAACAGTTAAAAAGACGTTCTCTGGTTAAAAGTTAAAAAAAACACGAGCTTTCGATTGCCAGTCTGCAAACTTTAAAAAGTGAGGTGTAAAAAGCGGAGGTAAAACTGTATGCACAAAAAGGTGAGAAAATGACGAACGGATATAGATAAATACAATAATACAAAAGGAAGAAATACTAGTGTGACAATGAAATGCTAATAACATGGATAAGATCACAATAAGATTGTGTATTGTCTTGGCAACTGCTTAGAATTATTGTCTGCCTGGTTAATAATTGCAGTGTGCCAGGATTCCAGCGTTTTTCTTACGCGTGAATTGCCTTGTCGATGACGCGTGCATTCTCAAAATCAATAGTATGGCCTTTGAGCCACGCATGGCTGGCAATATTGGAACCACTTTTAAAAACGTTGGTGTTTCGTATGTGTTCCTTTTTTCTAGTGTGTAAACATCTACCCGTTTCTCCGATGTAATTCCATGTGCAGTCCGCACAGGGGATTTTATAGACAACGTTCGTTTGCCGATCTGATGGGGGTCTTGATTTGGGAGACGCAAATTCCTGTTGCAGGGTTTTAAACGGTCTGGTGGTGGCTGGGATGCCGTTGTTGTTGAGAATTCTTGTAAGTGGTTCAGTGACACCTTTGATGTATGGTAAAACTGCGAAGCCATTTTGGTTGTCTGGTGGGAATCGACTGGCAGACTTGTCAGACTGGCAATCGAAAGCTCGTGGTTTTTTTTTTTAACTTTTAACCAGAGAACGTCTTTTTAACTTTTCAATTATGCCCCCTGGTTACTCATCTATCTTTAAATTACATTTACATTTTATTTTTTACATGGTCTGTAATCGGAAAACAAAACAACGTACACAGTCAAATTCGGTGTTCCGGGGTTTTTCGGCTGTTCCGGTTTCCGGGGTGTTCCGGGGTGTCCAGTGTTCCGGTGTTCCGGTGTTCCGGTGTTCCGGTGTTCCGGTGTTCCGGTGTTCCGGTGTTCCGGTGTTCCGGGGTGTTCCAGTTTTCTGGTGTTCCGGAGTGTTCCGGTGTTCCGGGGTGTTCCGGTGTTCCTGGTTTTAGTACATGCCAAAACTGAATGGTGCGTCGAGGCGTTGCGGCGTCGAGACAGTGTAGTCAAATTAGAGGAGACATGTTACATCGCGTTAAGGTTGAAATATTGATCTAATTGTTTTCGCAACGATTTCAAAACTACTACAACGCGTTTAACTTGTCTTGCAATGCCTGAATACCACTGAATTTCTAAACATTGCGAGGCAAATGAGTTGCGTCTGGTATTTGCGATGTTAAAACCAAATTGCACCACTGCCGTGTTTTGTAGCAGCCTCTGTCCAGCAACACCGTAACATCTTTTGTGCACGTCAGAACCCGAGACACAGTGCAATTCATCAAGCGTGACTATCTTAGACCGGCATTCGATCGCCGGCTATGTATGAGTCTCCCCGGCAGAAGTTAAATAGGTAGGTAGTTAGGTAACTTTCAGTTTTAACTCGGGTTGATGAGGCTGATTAGGCCCTTAGCAATACATGCTAATATGCCGAGAAAAGTATAAAAAATATATACATACATATAAGTACAGTAAGGTAGGGAGGGGATATATTAGCAACTGATTGCCTTAATTACTTAGGATCACCAGCCTATTCCCGTTTGGATGGCGATTCATTAGGGATTTCTGAGAAATACAAACAGACAAGGTTAATTTGGGAACAGAAATCAACACAACTAAGTAATTAAGTGGAAATGTGGCTCAGCCAGGTATCGAACCTGGGTCTCCAGATTACCGGTCGGATGCCTTAACCACTAGGCCACTGAACCAAAAAAAAAACAAAAAAAACATCCACTGTCGTGGTTGTGTTTCCAGACGAATTAAAATAATAGCCAAGAACTGGAAAATACGACTTTGCCAATATTTCCCCTTTATTAAAAGACTTCATCAGGGCAACTGATGTGAAAGCGGTTAAAACCGTTATAAGATATACGCTAGCTGTTGTGAGACGCTAATACGAGACTTTAAGCTGCTCGCGCGCTGTAAAGCGCGCGCGTTACATATAAGTGAAGCAATCTACTATTAACAAATTTAGGACTAGATTTAATAACCGCAAGTCTAGGATTAATGCGCACAGAGGACTATCCTCTGAGAATAAACTTAAAGACGATTTTATATACAGGCATTTCAATCAGGCAGACCATCATGGTTTGAGTGATGTTAGAATACAGTTTATAGACAAGTGTTCAAGTGAGGAATATCTTAGGGATAGGCAGGCCCAGTGGGCATACCGTCTTCGATGTATTTATCCACTTGGTCTTAATAGTGATGATTTTTTCTGTAGTAGGAATCCTCGAAGGGATTTATTTTAATATCGCTCTCATTGCTTCACTTATATGTAACGCGCGCGCTTTACAGCGCGCGAGCAGCTTAAAGCCTCGTATTAGCGTCTCACATCAGCTAGCGTATATCTTATAACAGTTTTAACCGCTTTCACATCAGTTGCCCTGATGAAGCTTTTTAATAAAGAGGAAATATTGGCAAAGTCGTATCTTCCAGTTCTTGGCTATTATATATACACATATTATATATATATATATATATATATATATATATATATATATATATATAGACAAGGTTAATTTGGGAACAGAAATCAACAACTAAGTAATTAAGTGAAAATGTGGCTCAGCCACCACTAACTTGGCTGAGCCACATTTTCACTTAATTACTTAGTTGTTGATTTCTGTTCCCAAATTAACCTTGTCTGTTTGTATTCTCAGAAATCGCTAATGAATCGCCATCCGAACGGGAATAGGCTGGTGATCCTAAGTAATTAAGGCAATCAGTTGCTAATATATCCCCTCCCTACCTTACTGTACTATATATATATATATATATATAACCTGTCACACGCATCCAATTTCGGATTTCCTCTCCATAAGAAGTAATATGAAAATAACACAAATGAAGAGCGAAAACAATGTTTTCTATCCTTCACCTATATTTCGGCCAAGTTTACCGGCCTTCATCAGGGTGAATGGCCGTTACATGCGTACCACACCACTACATTTCAAATTTGAAATAACACAAGCAAACAAAGCGCGCGCGCGCTTGTAACAGTACTAGAAGGTACACGTAAAACAATGGAAACTCAGCGCGTATTAACCCTATTACCCCTATTTTGACTGAAAAAGAAGTCACTTTCATTCAACCCTTGAGGCTTAATAGTCCCGAGCCTATAGGCCCACTGTCCCTCTTTGTCCAAAAGTGACGACTCATCGGCTACTCTGTCAATCAGCTGGACTGAGACATCTTCCAGTCCATGATGTCCTGGACTGAAGAAATGCCGGTACACTATATCGTCCTTCGCCTTGTTAGCAATGGAGAGTCCTGAATGTGCTCTCAGGCGAGATTTGTGGTTGTTGAATCTTAATCTAAACTTGGAAACACTACCTTCAGATTTTAGGGACAGCTATTGGAACGAAAATGGCGCCAGCCTACGCAAATTTATTTATGGATAGACTAGAACGAAAGTTGCTATCAAGGGCGCAAGTACAACCACTTGTTTGGTTACGATACATTGATGATATCTTTATGGTGTGGACTAGGGGCGAGGATGAACTGAAAACATTTTTGAATTATCTCAATGACGCCCATGATACCATTAAGTTTACGTGGAACTGGTCGACAGAGCAAATTAATTACCTGGATGTACAGGTTATCAACAATGACGGGTGATTAGAGACTGATCTATACGTTAAACCTACGGATAAACATCAGTATCTATTTCACACATCGTGTCATCCTCGGATGTGCAAGAATAGCATACCATACGCTCAGGCTCTAAGACTTAAACGGATCTGTTCTACAAGTGAGGGGTTTGAGCGTAGGGTTGCTGATCTCTGTACATTTCTGGTGGCGAGAGGGTACAAACAAGAGTTTGTTCTTCGACAGATACAGCGAGCGCGTTTGAAAAGTAGGGAGGAAGCATTGACACCACGCCCCAGGAATGCCAATTGTAAAGTCCCTATGGTGGTAACCTACCACCCTAACCTTCCTAACATTGGTGGTTTTCTAAGAGATTTGCAACCCCTTCTGCATTGTTCAGAAAGATGCAGGAAAGCCATCAAGGAGGTTCCCCTTATGGCGTTTCGAAGACCTAAGAGTCTTAGGGACTATCTCGTACACGCGAAATTGGGCTCACAACACACAGAACGGGGCTGTAGTGGAACCAAGAAATGCGACAATAGACGTTGTCAAGTATGCAAGTTTCTAAAACCGGGCGATAGGTTTAGTTCAAAAAGCACTGGAAAAGGCTATTCCATTAATCATCAGTTAAATTGTAATAGTACTAATGTTGTGTATTTAATATCGTGCAAAGTTTGTCAGAAACAATATGTAGGTTCTACGACTACCAAGTTTAGATTAAGATTCAACAACCACAAATCTCGCCTGAGAGCACATTCAGGACTCTCCATTGCTAACAAGGCGAAGGACGATATAGTGTACCGGCATTTCTTCAGTCCAGGACATCATGGACTGGAAGATGTCTCAGTCCAGCTGATTGACAGAGTAGCCGATGAGTCGTCACTTTTGGACAAAGAGGGACAGTGGGCCTATAGGCTCGGGACTATTAAGCCTCAAGGGTTGAATGAAAGTGACTTCTTTTTCAGTCAAAATAGGGGTAATAGGGTTAATACGCGCTGAGTTTCCATTGTTTTACGTGTACCTTCTAGTACTGTTACAAGCGCGCGCGCGCTTTGTTTGCTTGTGTTATTTCAAATTTGAAATGTAGTGGTGTGGTACGCATGTAACGGCCATTCACCCTGATGAAGGCCGGTAAACTTGGCCGAAATATAGGTGAAGGATAGAAAACATTGTTTTCGCTCTTCATTTGTGTTATTTATATATATATATATATATATATATATATATATATATATATATATATATATATATATATATATATATATATATATATATATATATATAACTAAACACAAGGGAAAAAAACATTTTTAAGGACCACCTATATTTCGACTGTGTAGAACAGTCGAAAATGTTTTTTTCTCTTGTGTTTAGTCACAAGGGAAAAAAACATTTTTAAGGACCACCTATATTTCGACTGTGTAGAACAGTCTTCCTCAGGGTGAATGACTGTTACAAGCGTTACACGCAATTATAAAAGTGCGGCTTACAAATCTAAACACGTGAGCGCTAACAATTATACCGGTAACAAAAAGCGCGTGCAATACAAACACGAACGCTAACGGTAATAATAGGCGCGTGCACTAGAAAAGCCTGACAAGAAATTAATTACGGGCGCGACTTCTGCGGTTCTGACAATAAAAAAAGTCACTTTCGTTAAGACCCTCCGGCGCTATTGTTCTCAATCTGTATGCCCATTGGCCCTCTTTCTCCAGCAAATTGTCTACACTACCATAAACTTTATCAATTATTTGAACTGAGACATCGTCCAAACCATTGTGTCCCTCTGTAAAAAAGTGCTTGTAGATTAAATCATCGCTGGCCCTATCTCCTGGTTCCAACCTTGAATGTCCCCTCAATCTACTTCTATGGTTATTAAATCTAAGTCTAAATTTAGTAACTGTTGATCCCACATATTGTTTACCACAAATCTTGCAACTTAGCAAATAGATAACACTGCTACTGTTACAGTCTAGGTTATAGTTAATGTTGTATGATTTTCCAGTGGTGTTGCTGACGAACGTATTTCCGATGTTCAGATAGTTCTTATTTCTACAAATTTCGCAGCGCGTAGAAGAACAACGGTAATTTCCTGGCACAGAATTATTGTTGTCAGGTCGTATTCTAGCATTCACAAGATAATCCTTTAAGCTTTTAGGGCGACGAAATGCCACCATAGGACATTCTTTAATGGCCTTCTTACATCTGTCAGACATATGTAGTAAGGGATGCAGATCTCGAAGTATTCCCCCTATATTCGGCAATCCAGGGTGGTAAGTCACAACAAACGGCGTCCTGTTATTTTTCTTTCTTTCTTGAGCCGGCGTTAGTGCTTCATTTCTGTTAATCCTCTTAGCCCTTCGAATTTGTCGACGTACAAATCTCTCATCGTACCCTCTAGCCACTAAATAACCAATTAATTCAGCAGCCCGGTTGTCGAATATCTTATCCGACGAACAAATTCTCCTCAGTCTCAGAGCCTGGGCATAAGGAATTCCTTCCTTACACCCCCTCGGGTGACAAGATCTAAAGTCGAGGTATTGATGTTTATCCGTGGGTTTCACGTACAAATCTGTCGTTAGAATACCATTACTATTGATCACCTTTACATCAAGGTAAAGGGTCTGAGGAGAATTTGTTCGTCGGATAAGATATTCGACAACCGGGCTGCTGAATTAATTGGTTATTTAGTGGCTAGAGGGTACGATGAGAGATTTGTACGTCGACAAATTCGAAGGGCTAAGAGGATTAACAGAAATGAAGCACTAACGCCGGCTCAAGAAAGAAAGAAAAATAACAGGACGCCGTTTGTTGTGACTTACCACCCTGGATTGCCGAATATAGGGGGAATACTTCGAGATCTGCATCCCTTACTACATATGTCTGACAGATGTAAGAAGGCCATTAAAGAATGTCCTATGGTGGCATTTCGTCGCCCTAAAAGCTTAAAGGATTATCTTGTGAATGCTAGAATACGACCTGACAACAATAATTCTGTGCCAGGAAATTACCGTTGTTCTTCTACGCGCTGCGAAATTTTGTAGAAATAAGAACTATCTGAACATCGGAAATACGTTCGTCAGCAACACCACTGGAAAATCATACAACATTAACTATAACCTAGACTGTAACAGTAGCAGTGTTATCTATTTGCTAAGTTGCAAGATTTGTGGTAAACAATATGTGGGATCAACAGTTACTAAATTTAGACTTAGATTTAATAACCATAGAAGTAGATTGAGGGGACATTCAAGGTTGGAACCAGGAGATAGGGCCAGCGATGATTTAATCTACAAGCACTTTTTTACAGAGGGACACAATGGTTTGGACGATGTCTCAGTTCAAATAATTGATAAAGTTTATGGTAGTGTAGACAATTTGCTGGAAAAAGAGGGCCAATGGGCATACAGATTGAGAACAATAGCGCCGGAGGGTCTTAACGAAAGTGACTTTTTTTATTGTCAGAACCGCAGAAGTCGCGCCCGTAATTAATTTCTTGTCAGGCTTTTCTAGTGCACGCGCCTATTATTACCGTTAGCGTTCGTGTTTGTATTGCACGCGCTTTTTGTTACCGGTATAATTGTTAGCGCTCACGTGTTTAGATTTGTAAGCCGCACTTTTATAATTGCGTGTAACGCTTGTAACAGTCATTCACCCTGAGGAAGACTGTTCTACACAGTCGAAATATAGGTGGTCCTTAAAAATGTTTTTTCCCTTGTGTTTAGTTATATTTGAAACGGGAAACAGGATAAATACATTTTTGATGCTTGAGATTATCATATATATATATATATATATATATAATAGGTCAATCAATGTTTGAAGAATGGTTTTCGTGGAGCGCTCAACTTTTCAGGAGCTGTAAATATTCTTGTGTAAAGATTTCCAGACTTCAGAAGTGATTCATAATCGCTTTAATGCAACAGCTCTGTTTCGTATAGCCAAATATCAATCAAAGACTCAGCAACATATCATCCAGCCGAGAAATCTTCGACGAAGCCATTGCACCCTACCAAAAAGCCCTCGATGAAAGCGGATACAGCCACAGACTTACATACAACCCGCCAACAAACCAAGCAAATAGACGAAGGAAGAATCGAAAAAGGAACATCACCTGGTACAACCCCCATGGGATTGTAACGTCAGAACCAACATCGGTAAAAAGTTTTTGAACATCGTGGATATATGCTTCCCAAAGAACCACATATTACATAAGATTTTCAACAGGCACACACTTAAACTCAGCTACTCGTGCATGCCGAACATAAAATCCATGATCGCGTCACACAACAAAAAGACCATCCCAAAAACACCAACGGTGCCTCAACATCAACAAGAAAAGGAATGCAACTGCAGAAAGAAACCCGAATGCCCCCTTGAAGGAAAATGCCTCCAGACCAACGTTGTCTGCCAAGCAACAGTGGCAACAGAATCTACAACCGAATCCTACGTAGGATTAGCATCAAACTTCAAGGAACGGTACAGGAACCACATGACATCATTCCGACACATCAAGCGAAGGAACGAAACTGAATTATCCAAACACATATGGACCCTGAAAGACGGCAACAAACCCTTTCACATAAAGTGGAAAGTACTAAAAACATGTAAACCTTATGATAATATCACGAAGAAATGTAGCTTGTGTCTTTACGAAAAGTTCATTATTATCTGCAGAAAGGGATTGTGCACCCTAAACAAACGAAACGAATTAGCAAGTTCTTGCCCTCACAGGAACAAATACGTACTCAGAAACTTTCGAATAACATAGCGTAACTGTTAATTTACAGCACACGCAAGGCGCGCGCTCACGCAACTATTTGTTTATATTGCCAGCATCCAAATTTAACGGTCATTCGTCGCTATTGCCTCATGAGTGTAGTCAGTATTTGGCTATACGAAACAGAGCTGTTGCATTAAAGCGATTATGAATCACTTCTGAAGTCTGGAAATCTTTACACAAGAATATATACATATACATATATATATATATATATATATATATATATATATATATATATATATATATATATATAAAACACAAGGGAAAAAAACATTTTTAAGGACCACCTATATTTCGACTGTGTAGAACAGTCTTCCTCAGGGTATATATATATATATATATATATATATATATATATATACATGATCAATTAACGACTAACTATATCAATAAATAAATAAATAAATAAACAATCCTAGCAAACAGCAAACAGCACATCACAAATGTAGCTCCCTCACAGCATTCCCGAATTCCTTAAGGGTTATCGCCGAACGCAATTCCTCCGGTAGGGAATTCAACACTTTGGCACCAATAAAAGTTATAGATTTTAGGTCAAAGTTTGTAGTTTTCTTACGCGGGACGACGAGCTAGTTGTAGTTGGAACCTCCTACCGTCAGGAGACACGAGACGTGTCCCTTTGTCCCAACGGTTCGAGAAAGAGGAAACCCCTGACATACACACTACGGAGCTGAAAATTTGCCATCTTCCCTTACTTATCAGGCCTTTCCCATTAACTTTTCTGCTAGTTACCTGTAAAGTCGCCTTTTATAAGAAGTAAAAAGCTGTCCGCTTAAGAACGCCAGTCTCGTGCTTTGCGACAGTCCCTCTAGCGAATGATCCAAGGCCTTTCCAAGAAGCCTGATTGAATCGTTTAAGAGGATTTTGTACAGCTCTAACATGCTACCATCTCCCGTCTTCTGAGTCATTTGAATACCAATTGAGCCCCTGGGAAACTCCGTGGCCTTCACGCCAACGGCTTTATTGGTGAATATCCACACGAAATCCCCTTTCAGTATGTGAAAGTTCAGTTTCCTGATGAGCGAAATAATTGTAGCACTCTCACCACTGGTACAATGTACGATTATTAAGCGAACGCCGCTTGCGCTGATGGCTGCCAAACCCACACTGAGGTCTTCCAACAGGCCTGGGCTTGCGTCCGAGCCAAGAATATTGCAACGAGGCGAGGACCTCTGTGGTCCTTTGCTTGATTGGTACTGGGAGAGGTACGTGAAAAGAGAATCGTGTTTTGATGATTCGGTTGTGATACAGGCGAATCTGCTCTCCTCATAGTCCACCAACAGGTCGATAAGGACTCTTGCCTGTAGCGCTTCAGTGGGTAGCATTGATAGGTACAACTCCCCTGCCTTGAAAAAGACAACGGCAACACGATTTAACTCTGAGTTCTACGTTTAAAATGAAATGTTTTGGAAATTCTTCTGCTTTGTTTTCTTAGTAATGGCTGGTTTGCATGAAACACTCGTAATCAAGAGTGTTTCATGCAAGAGTCAGAGCAAACAAAGCCATAAGTCAGGATATTCACCTGTGAGATAAGCAAACCTATAAGATAACACTGATATGCGAGAAGAACACGTACGAGCGGAAAGCTTTGCCAGCAGGGCACCATGCATTTGCTCATTTAGAAGATAATGCTAAACATTATATAACGGACAAGTCAGTGTCCACTGGGTAAATTGTAGCGCAGTTAATACATTTTATCAGCTGCATATTGACTTATCGGCCGGGTAAAGGTACACGCTCATTGAGCAATTGGGACCAGATCCATGATGGCGGTCCAACATGGCGGGCACTGTTGTCAACTTGTGCACACGTTTGTGCTTGTGATACGGTGGTTTACACTTACAAAGAAACGACTCACTCGATAAGCTGAGCACAAACTCTTCATGGACACAAAAGGAAAGAGTTACTTGTTAGTAATCTTTTTATCGTGTACATTGAATGGAGAAAACAATAAATAAACAAATTTACTTGTTCTGCGGTCAGTGCGTTGCCCATTTTCATCACGCCATTTAACGGCTTTCACCTAAAAAAGTACGTTTTCAATCGCCATTCCCATGCTATCCTTGTGCCTGGTGAGTTAACTGCTTTCTTGCATGAAGAATCTCGCTGTTAAAGTTTTTGTCCCGTCACTCCAGTTTTCCGCCCTTTCTGATATAATAATATGCCGGAATACTAAATTCCCATTCGAGTATTTCCACTGATGTTCTATTTTACCTTTGGATGTTTATTATCAGGTCGTTCGTTCGTTGTTTGCTTGTTGTTTGCCGTTCGTTCGCTCGTTTGTTCGTTCGGTCCGTTTTTGTTCCTCTTTTTATTTATTTTTTTCAAGCTCTGTGGCAATCATAAAGACCAAAAGGGTTTTAAATCTTTAGAACCTTCATTTGTCAATACTACTTTTCTGTAGTGTTTCCTGTCGACTTTGGTGCATGCGTCAACCAAGGCCCGTCATTCTCGCAGTACCTGCGATGTTTCGGTCAGCGGGTGAAATGATTGAAAAGGCACCTTGAAATTGAGGTATTGTTTACTTATCCATGCAGTGGATAACAACATGCTACGGTAAATTATCTTGAGACAAAAGTGTGTTGTAACAAATTTTCCTTTGATAAAAGCCCTATTTATCGCTGTAGGATTTAGTCAAACGGCAGATTTTGTCTGCGACTTTCAATTACATATATTTTTAATTCAGTTAGAGATATTTAATAATCAGATCGGCTCTTTGAGCCTGAAAAAATTGAAGCAACTGTGTAATCTAATCAAATCGATATGCTCTTTGAAATCAACTTAATGGATATCTAACTGCGTATAGTCAGTCATATTTGCGCAATAAGCGCAGAAACCAAGAAAATCGTTTTAACTCAAAAACAGAAAATTTTCCCTCTTAAAGAGATCTCCGTGTTTAATTTATCAAGTGACTAGCTGGTATTGGTTTCGGGAAGCAAATGAAAATCACACGCTTTTCACTTGCGTTCTTGAAATAAGAACACTGTCCTTTCCCGCAGAGAATTCTAAACGATACGATACTAGTTCTTCAATTTGTCTCGCCTTAGGGGATTGCATTGTGACATTTCCAATGACACCTCTCCCGTAAAATAATTTTCACTTTAGAACAATTCTTCGGCTTTCGTAGAGAAATCTTGGGTTGAATTATCCATAAATCCGCTCTACATGTATAATCCCTAGCTACGTTTCGAGTGACACATCCGTTTTGCTTTATGCTGTTTATTTTTTCTTTTCACAGCACGAAAAGAAGCAACTTTCATGCAAATTTCAGACTCAGCTGACTGAACTTAACATAATTCTTATTTTTTCACCACAGGAGAGATGACTGCGCAAATTTATTTTTAGCGCTGGAAATCAGTTGGTAAAGCTGCATATAGAGATTATTTTTTTCGTGTTGAACTAAACACGTTTAACTGAACGTTAAATTAAGTTAAGATTTTAAAATTTTTAGATTGTCAGCTTGGGAAATTTCTTCCAAAAGACAGTTGAAAGAATATTGAAAAATAAATAACGTCGATGTGTCGTCTTAAAATTAAACTCAAGGCGGAAACATATGAGGGATTATTTTATGTTCCCAAACCAACAATATGACTATATATTTACCGCCACTCAAAACTCGTGCGGTAGTTGTCAAATTTTTGCTTGGCGGTGCACTTGTGCTGTTTGACCAATTATACCAACCAATTATACCAACAAATATTTAACGCGCTCTATAACTCACAATGATGCAAAATACTGTACTGGTGTAAGATTTCTAATTCCTACCTTGTTGTTACTGTAGAGTTCTTTCGTTAGGCTTTCATCCCTATGATTGGGATACCTCTTTTGCTCAATGCGTTAACAAGCACTTGGTTTTTCCACGATGGGAGAAAACTTAAAACCACGCTTGCGTTTTCGTTGACAACATTTTCCTCGAGTTTTCTCCACGTTGAGTAGGGTGCATCCTTACGCTTCCATTCCAAAGTACTCCCCACCACATCGACAAACGAAGAACAAACGTTCTGCTTTAGAAAGTCATCAAAAGCTGTCTGCAAATGTTCCGCCGGCTGGGCCGTTTCCTCAAAAATGAATACAACCTTCACCACGGCCGATTGATTCGACGTTGTAGAAGTTGTTCTAACAACAAATGGATAAAATTCCCACCACTCATCAAATAAAATACGAAAAATACAACGGCATAATTCGCGAGCAATCTCCACAACATCATTAAAGTGTTAGATGTTCCTCCCAGATTACAATGAAAAGGCTAAAACGGAAGACGTCGCCATTAAAGTTGTTAAATCTCATCGTTGAATCCATGCCATCACTCCTCAAGTAACTGCTAGATTGCGTTTAAGGTTTTACTTTGGAGGTCAATCATGATTTTTTAACTTCGCTAAAAACCTCTCAATATTGTATGGTACCATCAAGATTTGCCAATGCCGTTTAGTTATGAGACAGCTGCCCAAACGTGGATCGAATGCGTCAGCCTATCTGCACCTAACACAATATTTGTGCTCCAAACAGGTGAAATTGAAAACCCTCGAATGCCATTTGTCTTGGTCTATTGAAAAAACCGATTGACGAAAAATGTGTTCTTTTTTGCCTTTCCAGACTTAACTATCTCCTTAATGCCACGTGCTGTATTTGACCGGCGAAATTCGGCCCCCGTTACAGAGAGAATTTCGACGGCCGTACACAACTTTTATCGCCTTTACACCCACCCGGCGAGTGCTTGCTTTTAGAATAGCCTGTTCTTTGCTTTGCATATAGCGGTCCACTTAGTTGGCAAATTTACAACTGTGAGGCCGTCGAGTTCGCAGACTGAGCAGAGGAACAAAATAATTAAAAAGAACGATAAATGACCCGGAAATAATGACCTTGACTGCATACTCGACGCCACCATCTCTACGAGAGTTGAATTTGAAAACAAGCCACAATTGATTTGTTTCTTAATCCGTCACTCAGTTTATGGCAAAACTAATTTAATTTTTCGACTTAGTTACCGATATCCACGGGAAAACCGCAAATTGTAAACTACTTTAATTGAGAGGTAGCATTTTTTGTGGGACATACAAAATGCTTTGGCGATTTCCAATCTTTCATTTGACTAACATATATATTCTTTGATCCTAACGATTTTCCAAGGACAACAGGCGTCTTATAAATGCTTGCAGCCAGCCAACTCATACAAGTTAATATATGAGGTACTAACTCGGCGTTATCTTATTGTCTTACATGCATGTACTAAACACCCAGATATAACGTTAAATTATTTAAAGCACTAGTCGCAGGAACATGTCGTCTTTGGCGGCCAGGAAATCGCCTTGTTAGTACTTGAAACAGACCCTTAAACCAAAATTTGAGCGCGGCGAAATTGATCACGATTTCAACGGCAGTTACTTTCTGTTACAACAAGGGGAAATATAAGTTTCCGCTCCAAATACGGAACATAATTAATATTAATTCTCAGTTAATTTTTTTTTAAATATGGTACTTTCAAGGAGCGAAATTTCCGGAGCACATATACCTGTACGGCACCCATGCAACTATTATTCTCAACCAGTTAGACCAGTGTCCTACGAGTTTGACAAAATTCTTACGCGATTTAATTCAAACTAGTACTGTAAATCTTTTTCGGTATCCAAATGTGCTCTGGGATGCGTCTTCGCCGGAAGCCTTGAGGCCTGTTTCGATGAAATTTCCCGGCTCGGAGAGTATTCAGATCTTTTATCTATGTATTGGTGGTAGTTCCGTCATGTTCTTAGTGCAAATTAGCTCAACGTACGTGTAAAGTGTTGAACTTCTTTGTCGTGGAATTGAAATAAATAAAAGTAGATTTCCGATCGGAACTGTCTTCGAGAGTTTTTAAAAAAAACCCCAGCAGTTTCGATTTCGTGCTTTGCTGATTCTCGGTGTAAATTAATGTACATAGGCGTAATCGTGCAAATTATGACACGGATGCACAAGAGGGATCGTCAGTTTTCGGATACAAACTTGCAACGGCTTCTACCATAGTCGGTAGGCAACCTCGTTCCCAGGGCTTTTCCGCCACGAGGTTGGATCGGTAGTCTCATACTTTGACCATTAATATTCTCCGTACCCCTTCTATATGTTTCACACGGACTCAAACGTTAGTATACCGGACGGAGGGTGTGCTTGTGCCTTGAAACACTTGACAGTATAATTTAATTTCGTACCCCCTAAAATTGGAACTTGGCCTAAAGAGTCTAAAGGAAGTCTGGCTGCGCAATTTGTATCACCCGCTATTAAGCCATCTAAATACTTTTTTTTTTCGATGAAGCTTTTACAGTCTGTTAACTGTGCCACTCACCCTTCAGAGCGTTTTAGTTGTGTTCTCTTCCGTTCAGAGGAGGTCTGGCCAGCTGTGAAGTTGTGGTTACTTTTCCACCATTAATTATTTACCTAAGATGTCACAGTACGGTATGTGCGAAAAGGGACCCGAATTAAGCCATTAATTATTGACCTAAAATGTCACAGTATGTATTAAAAGAGTACCGAATGAAGCCGTTAGTTACGTTTATATCAGCCTAAAATGGCACGGCAGTATGTTTTGAAAACTGTCCAGTTTCAACGTCACCGCAAGAGAATGAAAAACAGAGATACAAAGGCAGCACTGCAAAACCAGAGAAGAAAGAGAAAAAAAGAGAAAGAAAGAGAAGAAGAAAGTAAGAAAGAAATGCTCACCCCCGTACACGAGAGAAAACGGCTCAGCCTTGGCCTTGACGAAAATAAAGAATAACAATTTTAGCCTGTGAGCAGGCTCTCTAGTTTTTCGTCGCAAGTCAAGCGAACAGCACAGCCGCGAGAAGATTAGGGGCCCAATCTTATCACGGCTTCGCCGCTCAGTCGCATGTCTCGCGCCGCAACAACAAACTGGAGATCCTGCTCGCAGCCTATAAAAATATGAAATCTGAAATCCGAATCTGCTGCACAGGGAACGACTGAGTTAATGCTAAGGCTGTTAATCGCCATTCTGAAAGGCACAAAATCTTGACCGTACCTGGGAAGAGTAATTCGTCCCCACGATGCTTTTGACACTCTTGGCGGATGGGGAAAGGGTTGTGGGCGCCACGATATTATCCTTCCTGGATTTCAGTTGGATGTCAAACGAAGCCGAATACAAAAATTTGCATGGATAGTTGCATGTTCAAAAAATTGCATACGAATACATGATGCACTTGTCATCGGCTTCCCGTGGGGTCGATCCCCGGGCTAACCAGGGGGATTGTAAAATCAGTCAAGCAAACTTGAGAAATTTCTCCGGGGGGTTGGGGAATCTCTCAAGACAAAGACCCCAGGGTGAGGTGTCTCTCAGCTGAAAATTCCCCTGTCTTTGGTAGATTTTAGGGGTAATGCCCGCTACCTTGTGACCTTAGTGCCTTTTGAGTGGCTTCAGCTTACTTGATCACATTGAAAATTCCCATGACAACCTTTTCAAACTTGTGAAATCCCCAACCCCCTAATCTTTGATCGTAGAACAATGTCAAGATTTTCCCCTACCCTCGGGCAAAGAATTCCTTCCATCTCCTTGTATTCCCCCTGGTACGCCCGGGGGTCGACCCCACGGGGAAGCTGATGACATGTGCATAATAACGTCGGATGTCGAAATTCAGCATGTCGAAAAGCCGGTGTTGGATGTCGAAACTCTGTCGAAACTATTTATTCGTTATTCTACAATGTCGAATGCTGAGAATGAAAGTTGAAACGTTCTTTGTAGGATAAAATGTAGCAAGTACAATGAAAAAAAATTGCAATGTTTAATTTTGGCGGGATGAAACTTCAGTAAGCGGGCATTTGAATAGCCTGCGAACGCAGACGTATTTCCGGTTGTCGTTTCTCTCCGCCCGTTACTTTTCGGGCGGACAGAAACGACAACCGGAAATACGTCTGCGTTCGCAGGCTAGCATTTGAAGCACGTGCGGGTAAAAGTTCCAAGGCGAGGCTACCAAGCCGTCCAAAATTAACCATGACGCCCTCCGCGCCACATACAAACCTCGATCAAAGCTTCTAAATCAAGCTGCAACGTACAGCTTTATACAAGGAAAATAAGTGCTTGTGTTACATTCTTTTCCTGATTTTGCATCGAACTTCGAGCGAAATGTCGGGTTACGGAGCGCCTTCTTTAGTTAACGTTCCTCGTTGAACGAGATGAAGGCTTTGCAAGATTGTATGAACTTGCTCCAACATATCGACAAAGGAGAATTACAAGAGCTTCTGGACAACGAGGCACAAATTAATGGTATTATTTCAGATACCGATGAGGTTGGTAGAGTTTTCGTTTTTTATGGCATTTCAAGCAGCTTACTTCAAATCATTATGGTTGTTCCCGAAGCTGTTTATATTGTCAGAGCGTACACTTCTTGTCGATTCATGCTTAAGAAACTTACGAGGCTCAGTCAGGCCAGGTGGGGGTATCCATAGCTACAGTTCAGACTGTGAGAAAAAAAGGTCCTCTACATTTGCAGTCCCCCTTTCCTAGGTAGGTTTTACACGAAGTCCTAGCGAGATGAGTGGAAATTTTATAAGGGCAATATTCTTGGCATGGTATAGTCTGTGGTAAAAATAACGATTGAGTTATTGCGAGGTAAGAAGTCCAGTTCAAATGCTACATTGTACTAATTGCTGACTTAGGCCCGGTTCAGACGCTGTATTTCAGCCGAGCCGAATCGAATTCAACGAATTCAGTTCATGTGAAGTACAGCATCTGAATCAATTCGGAACGGCTGATTTAATTTAGATCCACTGAGTCAATTAATTGATTGAGACGCCGTACTTTACATGAACCGAATCAAATGCATAAATCATTTTAATGTATTTTTCATGCTGATTTTGTATGAGAGCATGTGCAAAGGAGTGTTGCAGAAGAAAAATGGAGGCTTGGCTGGCCAAACTCAACGAAGGTGACATGTGTACTTCGAGTTTCGGCCAAATAAAGTTCAGCGTTTGAATCAATTCAACTAGGTTATTAATTTAGGTCGGCCTATTGTTGAATTCAATTTGGCTTGGCTGAAGTACGGCATCTGAACTGGGCCTTAAATAAAGTAAATTCAATAGATTTCAGGTCAATGTGAGTTCGGTATCAGTTGATAGTATGTTCTAAGGGTCCAGATTTTGTCGCCTTCTTTGAAAAAAAATCAGATCCCCCCTTTGCAAAAACTCGCCATCCTTAGGGGGGGTGCAGATAAAAAGTGGAACAACCCTATTTGACTCAGGCAGTGGAATGTGTGACTAAAGTTGACAGTTAATTGCACATTTTACATGTGCCAAATCTAATTCATAAATAATTATTTTGTAAAAGAATATTTCACCTATAACTCCAGATTTTTATTCTACATGACATATCACTCTTGCTCAATAATTAAATTCAAAGACATGTCACAGTTCTTGCTCGGTAATTACATTCAACAATTAAAGGCCCATTATCACCCTTGATGCATCTCGCACCGCGACCGTTAATCCTGGAATTTCGTGTAAAACGAAATTACTCAGACATCGAAGCCCTTGTTTTATCACTCTTGTTTTATCGTATCATGAACAAATCTCCAAATTTATGGCCATAAATATGTTATTTGTTTATTCTTCTTCATTTTCCTTGTGTTATTTTTGGAACAATTTGTATGTATGTAAATTTTGGCCCGTGTAAGTCAAAAGAGTCAGTGTGGCAGTAGTCAGTTGCAGTTACTTCGCAGTGTTGTTTTATATCAACGTGAGGTTCAAGGAGGATTTACAGAGACTTGTTGTTCAAGTTTGGTGCTTTTTACCTCTGAGCTTTCAAGAATTCACTGAGCTTGTTGGAGCTGACTTACTGTGATTTGGAAACTGATTTGATGGCGAGTATTAAAAATTTTACTTGGCTGGACAACTGTTTTCCGCATGTTTGATTTTTTACCTTAAGGTCAGTTTGTGTAATGGTTCTGCAGGTTTGGTCATCTCTTCAGTGTTTTTAATCCGATTTGTCCAATCAGAGGCATCATTTAACAATAGTGTGATTTCAAAACAAAAACAAAGGACTGTGTAGGATCAAGGGTGATAATGGGCCTTTAAATGTGACTGTTCAATCAAATCTGGAACTTTTTAAATTTGAGTTGACTTAAATTAGTATTAGATTTGGTGCATATAAAATGGCAGTGATGTCTAGGCTTGGCCTTATAATACTCAGTTGGTCCACGAAATTTGAAGATGTTGGGCTCACCTGAAGATCATCCTGTGCACTATGAAATGTTGCAAGCTTATTCAGACCAATTATTGTCCTTTTTCACATTTCTCATCTTCCTTTGTTAAGTGTATGCAAGTGCAATGTATGAGTCCACAAATTGGTCCAGCCCTCTACAGTGTATGTTGTCCTGTCTCTGGACATATAAATGCTTTCAGATAAGTCTTCCATCCCTGAATGTGATATTGAGTTCAAAGCATTGTTTTCACAGACTGTAAGTCAGTTTGAATTCCTATTAAGATTGTCCTGGTCTTGGGGGCTGGAGTGTGTCTGTGGGAAAGGAGGGGGGTGGGGTGGGGGTGCATGAAAGGTAGGAAAATAACTTACTTGCATACAGGCTGATCTATGTTTTGCTTTTGTTTTTGTGCTTTTTTCTTTTGCATGCTCTTTTTGCATTCGCAGAATGCAGTTCTAATCCAGAGTGAATTGAGATTTTTTTGGACAACTGGTCAATCTTGAAATAGGTTCCCCTGCAATCTGCGGGGCCCAACACGAATGACATAATCTCCAAGCATGCACATGGCAGCGGGGGACTTGGAAACTAGTTCTCAGGGCTACCCCAACTCAATAGCTTTTAAAATGGCGGCCATCCACGAGGAAGATGAAAGTAGTGATTGTGTAAAATGTCTTAAATGAGCTCCTACAGCCTGGAAATGGCGAAAGTAAAAATGGCGGTGACTACAACTACAATGAGTGCACAATTCATCAAGTAAAAGCAAAATTAAATCCGAAGGAATCTACCAGGTTGGGTCGGAACAAGTCCTGAGGAGCAGAAGGAATTTCTGGGGATTACTGTCTGGATGAAGCTCAAGCAATTGCCGATTTCTACAATAATTTGTTCTTTGCTGCTAAAACTATTTTCAGAAACCATGTTTTAATATTGTGTTAGTCAAAGTTGATATTTTTTAGGCTTTCCAAGATGCTGTAAATGTGCTTTTAGTGTTCAAAGATCATGTACCACATTGCCCTCCATATGGTGGTTTTTACGGTTAACATAACAACCCTACCAATACTCGAACGCACTCTCTAATCTACGATTAGTACTAGTTCTATTAATAGTGTCTGTAGGAATGTCAAGGACTCAGTAGCCAATCTCACAAACGACTAGCAAATCTTATCTTAATTTTACAGGTAAAAAAGATAGCAGTAAATCGTGACACATTCATGGCCAGTAACAGAAGTCTTGCTGAGTATAACTTGTCACAGAAACCCAGACTGGAAAGAAACAAACAAGTGCTTATCGAGGCCTATCAAAACAAAGCCATGATTCAGGAAGAGTTTGAAAAAAATAGACAGAAACTTGGTGAGTTGTTTATGTATGTGGAATATTTTACAATCATGTAAAAGGGGCTGCCACTACGTGTATCTTTTGGTTTACTACATGCCTTATAAATCAGCAAAAAATTAATGATAGTGTGAAATGAAACTACCTGTAAACACATAAGAAAGCCAATTTTTCACAATGAATGCATGCAGACAGGAACTGTTTCTGTAGTAACATGTAGTACTAAATGTTACCACTCGGTAAAACTTGAAAGAGAGGTCAAAATGGAGATGTTAATCAAATTACCGGTACATATGTAGCCACTTGATTAGTTTTTCTCTTTTTAAGGCAGATAAAAGTCTTCATGGTTTTCATATTCATAGTGTAATCAGACTGAAAATGATCATGTTTTCTTCCTGCAGAAGCTCTTTCAAACCAGTACTCACCTGACACAACATTGGCGCTTCTCCAAGCTTCTACTGCTCAAGCTGAGGAAGAAGCGGAGGTAGTACATAAGTTACAGTTTGAAGGGTTTGCTGCAAAAAAGAGTCTAGATTGATCAGTTTGCTCAACTTTGCCACCATCATCATCAGTCCTGATCCACACTAAGTGGTGGATAGGTTCAGTCCTAATACACTTTCTATGACTTGGCTGGACACCTTTAAAGCTTTGTAGACAAGACTGGGCTAATTACACCTGTAGGCAGACTAATTCTCTTCAACAAGGGCTTAAATAATGTGGTCTTCCTTCCCTTCCTGGAATCACTCAAGAAACCCACTGGGAGATCAATACACGTACATTGTGAACACTACATCCCACTCTCAGCTCGTACCAATGCTATAAAATACTGTTTCTTACTGCAAACATTAGCTAATTGGAACAGTTACTTACATGTAACCTTAATCTATTATCAACTTATCTACTAGCCCAGGAGCATTGTACGACCATTGACACTGTGCATTCAATACATGCATGTCTTGTGAGGTAGCACAATAAATGTGAAGTGAAGTGAGGTGACCATCAGAGCCTCTGGGGATGGGTGATCTGCCCATCACCTGGCCTCCACCCAATGCCTAGATGTTTGAGAGGACAGACCACAGTACTGGGAACTACATTCCCTACTCTTTTCGATCAGTGTGTGGTTATCATGTCACTTTTTTTTTGTGATTTGAATCCTGGGTTCAGCAAATATTATTAAAACTAGACGTAGTGAAAAGACACATGTAAATGATTTCTTTTTTAATGTCCAAACAAAACAAAGCAACCATACACCATCATCATTGTTTCTGTTGCCTGAGTATTTGGCAGCTAATTAATTGAATCGTATCCTTTGAGCCAAAAAATAAATACCAAGCTATCTTCCTGAGGAAATAACCCATCTGTATTCTGAACAATAACTTCAGAGAGATTCAGATTTTTTAATGTATGTCAATGCCATTCTCACAGCAAACCCTTCAGTTTATTGATTGCAGAGGTACAGTGTACATGCTAAAGGACCAAACTCTATGTAGCTTTTGACTATTTTGCTCAGAAAGTTCCCCGTCGTTCAACTTGATGTATTGATGCTTACAAGCACATTCTGACTTCTCTCATTCTATTTCAGAAAACTGCCGATAAATTCATGGATGGAGAAATGAATGTGGAGGAATTCATTCAAGCATTTCAAAGTCAGAAAACTGTTCATCACCTGCGAAGAATTAAATCAGAAAAATTAAGTGAACTGTTACGCAGTCGCTCATCCTCTCAGTATTCATATAGACTTTAGGCCATCACTGTAACTCAGGACATGTACATAATGCTTTTGTTTTGTCTGTTATATCTATAAAATTATGTACAATATTCCCCTTATGAAAAAGGTCATTAATTAGTTACTTAATTAAAAAGTTAATTAGTGCAGCATAAACATGCAGGCATGGTTTGAACAAAATATTATTGTGCCCTACTGGAATAATTATTTTAAATTCTCACTATTAAACACACCCAAGCTGTGGATCTAGTGAGTGACTAGTGTTAAACCTTGTTTGGCAAAGTGATTTAATTGGATGTCACCCAAAGCAAGAAGCTAAGTACAGGAGCAAATCTTGCATTGTTATTAAGCTACAATAAAAGGAGATACACTGTATGTATAAAGCTCAGCAATACCTTTGGAGAATTGTGGACTTTGAATTATTCAGTATTTTGCTCTTTGGTTGTGCATGTGCTCAAATGTAGATACTATTAGAACTGTACTCGGAATTCTTAATGTTTGTAAAGCTGTCAAGCTTTGAAAAATTAATATTGTAGTGTGGTATCTGTCGATGAATCTTTTTTCACCATCATGGAGCCAGTAGTGTTCTAGGAGCTAGGATTTGTTAATGCTAAAAGTCTTCCAACAGCTCATATTGAAACTCCCACTTAAGCTCAAAGATGTGCTTATTAATAAGCATTTTCAACTTTTAATATCATGAGTTAAGCTGTGGAAGGCTGTTAGTGTCATTTGGTTGTAGCATTTTCCACTTATTAAAATAAACTTTTCTCTCTGTTATTAATATAAAGCTGCATTATGACTCTCTCCTCAGCAGAGGTTTGGTTATTGGTAAGGCATTAGGATGTGTCCGCTCTGTAAGGCGAGTGCAGGTGCAAGAAACGACCTCCTTGAGCCTCTGCGGAGGAGAGAGGCATTATGAAACTTTACCATCACTCGTCATGTGAACATCAGCATTTGGCAGGATGTGCATTGGATCAATCTCACCAACTTCTTTACACCGTCGGTCTGTTCAAATAGGAGAGACAATAAACTTGAAGAGCTGAGAGCATATTAACCATCTTTTGGCTGGACTGATTTTGTTTTCTAAACAAGCTGTGACCAAACTCCATGGAACAAACGGTGCTAGGTTACCGGTATTTGAACAAACTGACTTAGGTCACATGTACCAGACATACAACAACTTTATTTACAACTTATAACAACGAAATCACAATTTGTCCACCCAAGTTTAGCAGAGCTAGGGAATGGAGCACGATTTTCAGACTTTGCAACAAGAGCTGGTACTAACAACTGAAAACTGATTAAACTGTCAAGAATCAGATACAGTGGTTGTTTATTACTTATTATGGGAATGACTGACAATAACCCATTTTGCAATTGCATGCTCGGTGACCTGACCTACAAATGGCAACGAGGCGGCCGTGACCTGGGGATAAGGGCATGCAGAGGAGTTCACATCATACATTTTTGATAATGCATCATAGTGTTCATGAAAAATAACACTGCTTTTAGACTGTAGACTAACCAGCAGCTACTTACTGAAATTAACCAGTAGTTAACCAGCATTAGCCAACAGTTTAACATGTTAATTAAGCTAAATGTATGCATCTATTAATTACTTCTTATTTTGTGCATAAATTGAACCCACCATACCCTGTAGTTCAGATCACCTGTAATGTAAAGGACATTGTACTGAAAGATTTATTGTAAATAATTTCTTTTGCTATAGACTTAGACTTTCACTAGCAAAATGAGTAAGTACTGTCATTGGTTGATTCTTGGTCATGTGCCCCGATATGGCAAGCCAAATGTAGCAATATTCAACTCATCTAATTTTATATTCAGTTATGTATTTTGTTTTCAACTATTGGTTTAATATTCAACTTTTATTCAACCTTCAACACATCATTCAACATTCAACTATTTATTCAACATTCAACTAGTCATTCAACATTCAACACATCATTCAACATTCAACTATTCATTCAACATTCAACGCATCATTCAACATTCAACTATTGATTCAACATTCAACTATTGATTTAACATTCAACTATTGATTTAATATTCAACTATTCATTCAACATTCAACGCATCATTCAACATTCAACTATTCATTCAACATTCAACACATCATTCAACATTCAACTATTCATTCAACATTCAACGCATCATTCAACATTCAACGAGTCATTCAACCGGTCAGTATAAAAGAAGGATTGCGGACTGTGGACCCGGACTGCGGACTGCGGACTGGGCCGTAAAAGGAGGACTAGGAACCAAACGCGTACTGAGTACAAAACACTGTGCAAAAGGCGGGTATGGACAAACCGTGGCGTAGGCCATGGTGTAGGCTATGGCCCACCCTACTGGATTTGAAGATACACCAGGAAAATAATGTCCACAGCATCTACCAGTTGTTTTGAACTAGTTTAATGCGCAATTCCACTTTGCACAAGCTAGCTAGTCAACTGAAAATAAATGATGCATATAAGCCAACTAACCGTCATTCTTTACAAATCTGATATAATCGAAAACGAGACTTCAACAGCAAACTATCTCTTTCGTATTGTTGATATACTTTCAATTCTGTGAGGCGTAATCCCGTTTAAAACAGGCTATTTTAAAATTTTAACCGAGATGGTTTTACGTTTTTCAATATTTTTGCAATGTTTTCTACTAAAATTATTTTCCTTTTCAGTGCAAAATACACGAACATACTGTTTTCAATAACAGGGTCCTTTCTCTTGGATCGTTCGATTCCACGAGGGAGGTATAATATGATTGGCTAAATATGATAAAAATGGCGGGAATCTCGCGTGACGGGTCTTCTTGCTAAGAAAAACAATAAAAAAAACTGAAATTAATACAGCTGTCAACAAAGTGCAAAACACTCGGTTCAGCATTGCTGGAAACCTGTGTAAACAACCTTCTCCGTCAATATGTCATACCTACGACTCTCTTCTGTTCTCTCGGCGGCGTTTCGCTCAAATTTGCTAAGCAGACTCGTGGTAGAACTGAATTCGGAATATTTTAGACCTTTAGTTCTTTTTAAATTAAATGTTTTCCAAAATTCGAAGACAATCACGTCTCCTGAGGTATGTAAATTTTGGGAAAACTTCAACCAATCACTGTTCACCGTTCCCACGGTAATGCACGTGCATTAGATTCTGTTGATGCTGTCCCAAATTATGTTTCCTGTCGCAATTTCTTAAATGTTCTTTGAAGAAAAAGATTGAGGAGAGAAAAAAAAACCTTGGAGCTGAACTTACTTTCAATTTTTGTTTGAAAAGTATACAAGAATAAACACCTGATCTATGTGCTCTGACCACCAGGCGTAAATGCATATGTCATCGGCTTCCCCGTGGGGTCGACCCCCGGCTAACTAGGGGGGTTGTAAAATCAGTCAAGCAAACTTAAGGAATTTCCCCCGGGGTTGGGGAATCTCTCAAGACAAAGCCCACTGGGTGAGGTGCCTCTCAGCTGAAAATCCCCGTGACGTCGTTTTCAAACTTGTGAATTTCCCCACCCCTAATCTGTGATGTAAAACAATGTCAAGATTTTCCCCTACCCTCGGGCAAAGAATCACATCCATCTCCTTATTGTCCCCCACATGTCTCCCTGGTAGGCCCGGGAGTCGACCCAACTGGGAAGCCAATGACATGTGCATAAACTTTACAGTGTCGACGGTTCCAACGACGGGAAAACATGAGGCCTTCAGTATTAAAATAATTACGTTTCATATCGTAAAGGCTACGGGTAGGTGTATTACATGCTTGGATGCTACACTATTTCAAGCTGGTTTGGATTCTTCAGTCATCGCGGGTTCACGCAAGCGACAGAAACTGGGACCCAGTTCGCTGGATGATCTGCACGGAATAGGACCATAGCCTCTTGATAGCTGCCCGAAAGTTGTAGTTATACGGCATTCTGGTTTTCCTGATTCCTATCTACCACGAGTCTGTTTGACACTGAAAATTTTGAGCGAACCGCCATCAAGAGAGTCGTTGGTATGACAGGGAGTGTTGATGGAAAACGTTCAGTTTACACAGGATGAACTGAGTTAAAAAAAAAAAAAAACCAAAAACAAAAACACGATCGCCGGGAGGCCATAGGGTGGGCCATGACTACACCCGCCTTTTGCACATTGTTTTCTACTTAGTCTGCAGCCTTCAGTCCTCATTCTATACTCAGTCTGCGTTTTATACCCAGTCCGCAGTCCGGGTCCGCGGTCCGCAGTCCACAGTCTATCTTTTATACTGACCGGTTGAATGGCTCGTTGAATGTTGAATGATGCGTTGAATGTTGAATGAATAGTTGAATGTTGAATGATGTGTTGAATTTTGAATGAATAGTTGAATGTTGAATGAATAGTTGAATGTTGAATGATGTGTTGAATGTTGAATGATGCGTTGAATGTTGAATGATGCGTTGAATGTTGAATGAATAGTTGAATATTAAATCAATAGTTGAATGTTAAATCAATAGTTGAATGTTGAATAAATAGTTGAATGTTGAATGATGCGTTGAATGTTGAATGAATAGTTGAATGTTGAATGATGTGTTGAATGTTGAATGACTAGTTGAATGTTGAATAAATAGTTGAATGTTGAATGATGTGTTGAAGGTTGAATAAAAGTTGAATATTAAACCAATAGTTGAAAACAAAATACATAACTGAATATAAAATTAGATGAGTTGAATATTGCTACATTTGGCTTGCCATACCCCGATCAAAATTCAAATGTATACCGACTGGGATACAATACCGAAGTTGTCACCCCTGCCAGATACAACAACATGTGATGAGTGCATGACTAAAAAGTGGCGTGATCTTCAGCACATGCTCGACACTTCAGCTTGAAGCATTTGTAAATTATTCATTCAGCAGGTTTGTGAGTAAAGAAGTCATGTTCTTGTAGTGCCATCTTTGTTTGAAGAAAGTCCAGGTATATAACAAAGCACTTGATGTACAGTCCCTTAGGATACTAGTTAGTTTTGTTTTCCTTCAAGTCCTGATGTTGACTTATCTTGGGAAAACAAAACTAACTGCATGCCTCGAGACCATACAGTGTACATGTACATGTACATTAAATGTATGTTGCTCCCTGGCATACACCCAAACATAAAATTAACCAATGAACTAGGTAACCAATAGAACTTGAGGATACATATCAACCACTTGCTAGTCTCCTTCGCAGCCATTCTTTGCGTTGTCACACAACACTCCTCCCCACAAACAGCTGCTGAAAACCAAACCACATTTCTTTCCCTTTGTGTTTGCGGCCTAACAAACAAACCAATCACGTATCACAAAATTGACAATGATGTCTGAAAAAACAGCATGTTTCTCATTCTGTCAGAGATGCAAGGACAGAAAACTCCTTAGAAGACTGTCCATAGTGATTCTAGATGTTTTATGTGTTAATCACCATCTGCAAATCATGGTAAACTAAATATTTTGGCAAACATTCAATCAGTTTTCAACAAATCATTCAATCATCACTCAATGTGGATGTGAGCTGCTTTTCAAAGAGCAGCAAATTGTTCATTTGCAGAAATGTTTGCTACAAGTGGTTGACAAAGTTCCAACAGGCTTTGGAAAAAGTGATCAGAAATATATTCGACGAGAAATCAATAAATTCTTCAGTAAAAGGAAACTTCCACAAAAAAAAGCGATTACCGGTACTAAAAGCTGATGATGAGGTACAACATTTCCAATATTGATGGAGAGACTGTCCGTGAAAACATGTGGACTAACCGAGCGAAAGCATTTAATTCCCTGCAATTTGGCAATGGAGAAGCTAACACTTGTACTTCTCCTGTTGACTCCTATTAGGCAGCATTTTTATCACAAAAAAGGCCACCTACTCACATTCCTGAATTCCAATCTCCCATTCAAAGTCACCCAGTCTACAGTCTCACATTGAGTGCCTTTCCAAATTAAAATATATCAAGTCCCGAAATAATTTCTCACATGCGTTTCGTCCACGATTAACCTCAACTCCAAACTCGTCTGTACAGGAACAAAGTCAAGTGATTGGAGGAGATGCTGAACTGAGAAATTGGTGCATATGGCTGTTCCAGAAAATGGAAGCTCAAGTCTGATTGGCTAATATTGTAATCAATTCTATGTAATTTGATTTCCTAGCCTTGTTAACTTTCTAGTTATTTTAGGAAGCCAACACCCTTTTAGTTTTAATTTTTATTTCATGTAAACTTAAATTTTCTCAAGTATAAGGGTCAGTAAAAGTTGTTGTTGTTGTTGGCTAAAAGTCAGAAAAGGAATGTGGTTCAGTTTTCAGCACCCGCTTGTGGGGAGGAGCATTGTGTGACAACACAAAGAACAGCTGCACAGGATACTAACCACTTGCATGTGAACACTGAAAATAGAACAAAACACTTGCAAAGACAACAGGCATAAATATAGCAATTTTTTAGGGAACCAACCATAGCTGTGGTTATAGGTTACACCCTGTACCAACAGGAAATTATTGTATGATCAGGAAAGGTGTTTTCATCATGATCATTTGATCATGAGACAAATGATTAACTCAACCACAGATGTATCATGAAACTATTGGTAAGTTGCTTTTGGTGTTGACATACATAACTCAGAGATAAAAGGGATGCTTCTGCATGTACAGTTGTACTGGAGCATATAGGCACCGAAGCACATTGTATTACTATCATTTTTGTGGTTTTCTGATAGGCGTTTGTTTGGAGTTTGTCACCAGGATACGTGGACCTTCATGTTAGTGTTGATCAGATCCTTTCTTCTCATTACTTTTTTCCCTTTAAACAAGTTTAAAAAAAGTTAGTGATGAAGGTCTAAAAACCATGTTTCTTGGCTTCCTCCTCAATTCTTTGCAAATGAATGTAATATGATATCGTGAAGACCACTGCAGTTGCAGTAAGAATGATCATTCTATACGATCCAATTTTCATTTTTGGCTTGCTCAGTTCTTCTTTTTCCTCAACTTTCTGCCACCTTGATTGTTGGTTCTTATTGAGCTGTTTTGAGTAATGTGCCTTGGTCCATTCGTCAAAATTGTAAATCGATTGGCGAGGTTTGGAAGGCGATACTGGCGGATGATACGCGTAAGCCTGTTCTGCGCGTAACTGGCCATCGACAACGAGCTCTCGATCGTAACGTTTTCTCTCTTCGTGGTTTCCAAGTATGTTGTAAGCCTCACTGATCTCCTGGAATTTATCATGTGATTCTTCGCTGCCTTTATGCCTGTCTGGGTGATGCTTGAGTGAGAGCTTGTAAAAGGCGTTTTTGATCTGCGCTTGGGTGGCTTTGGGCGACACGCCAAGCACTCGGTAGTAGTTCTTCTTCGTCGGTTTTTTGTGGCCCGGGCCGGTACTGTAGCTACATGTTAAGCTCGCATGTGCAGCTGATTTAGGAGAAGATAAACACGATCCAGGTAAACCATACAGGGAGTACACAGGTACGATATATAACGGATGCTTTCTCAAAACATTCAATTGCACCAACGACGCATTCCGCAAGAAAACTTTGGCTAAAAAACTCATGACGCTTATCACAAACGACCGGCAAACTCCGCCATTGCTTTACTTTCTTGCGGGACACCGCTGGTCTCAAAATATGGAGTCGCAAAACTCGTTCTTTAGATATGTCATGTATGTAGTCATTTATTGTACCTCTATCCTCTCTCCGCTGACCGGATTAACTACTTTTTCAATATGGCGTCTGGAAGACGGCCGGAGCATCAAGCTCCACCAGAAGTGGTAAGGTTTCTGAGTTTCTTTCGTAAAATATCTCGATAGGTTTTGTTGACGCTTCTTATCAATCGTTCAGTTCAGTCCAGTCCAGTCCATGTTGTGTTACTATCCCACCATGCCTCACACGAGTGTTTTTTGCCTTCGTTGTGTTTTTGAGAAACATGTGCTCGTTCGAGCGAATACCTCGAGTATCTCATCGAATGGTTTTTACAACGTACCATATGTTCGTAAGAGTCTGATGAAGTGTTGTGCTTAGTCCCCTGGACTGTCTCCTGGACAGGTTTTGTCGATCTTGAAGTCGCATGTTCATCTTCTTTGTGTTTGCTTCGTTCTTCAGTTTTATAATGACAATGAAGCCCGGAAATATACGTCAAAGTGAGTGGATTAGTCATCGTTTTATACTATAGCTACAGTATAGCCTCTCATTGTACGTGGCTACAAAGTTCTGGGTTGATTTGGTAATGATGATGATGATGATGATGATGATGATGATGATGATCGTGATGATGTTGTTATCGTGATGATGGTGATAGCAGTGGTTGTGGTGGTGGTATGTGGCATGGTACTGCTTCAAGACTTGCGTGTTTGCCACAAATTTCATCAGGGTAGTCCATTTTGGGTACTTAGCGCATTATAAATTAATGCACCTATCAATGTTAAGCCCGAGCAGGAGGGGGGGGGGGGGGGCATGGGGTGGAGATTTTGACATTTTCTGAAAAAAGTCAAATTCCCCACCCGGACAACATGTATAACTGGTCAAAATCCCCACCAGGGGGAAAGTGAAGGTGGTCAAATGACCTTCAAACTGATCAAAATGCCTACCCTGGTGACATCAAGTACAATCAAAATCCCTACCCAGAGGACAGACCTCACAATCAAATTCCTTTGGTTAGCCACCTTCCCCCCCCCACCTCGGGCTTAACATTGATGGGTGCATAATTAAGTGGTCTGTGGACCTGGTCCATCTGGATAATCCATGGACTGGGGGCCAACAAATGTATCGAGTCGGACCTGGGTCGTACCCAGCTTAGGGAGATAAAGAGCATAGTACCAGTCTAAATTGGTACCATGCAGAACCTCCCAAAGTGGGATTATACACACTGTATGTGCATAGGGAAGCACAATTAAGTGGGATATATGTGCATAGCTATGGTGACAACAATAAATAATACAATATTTCCGCTCAGCCCCATACATTAATTATGTCTATACATTTTGTAACTCAAACTCTTTTCATGCTCACTGTTATTGGAAAAAGTCAGTACAGTGACAGGAATGCATGTAAAAGTGCTGGGCAGAATCCTTTTCCAAATAAAGATGAAGAGAAGGATGTCCCACACCCTAATAATGTATACGTATAGTAGGGGTGAGCAAAACGGGTTTATTTTTGTGTCGAGGTTTTACAAGTACCAATAATTGCTCCCATTAAGTTAGTACGGCTCACTAAGTTGTTATCTGTTAATTAGTTACCAGTATTGTTGAATGCTGCCACAAACACTCAAATCACCCAGCTTATTTTACGTTTTACTCAAATTTCAGCACCCGGATGATTGAAATCCAAGTTCAGTTATCTCAGAGAGCAATAGAGCTGCTTAATTTACCAGAGGACAAACCTTGCTTTCTTCTTGATATTGGGTAATGCTGTTTATTGTATGCTGTTGATTTTACACTGTACTTGCTGTGTTGTCATTTTTAAATGGTGACTAGCAAAGATGAAGTATAATACATGTACACTCATGTTGAGGGTTTAGATAATGGCCGAGGAAGGCACATGAAGGAAAATGCTGGGATCTGGAAAAAAAATGTCTTATTTGACACCCTTCCCTGTTAGCAGAGGCCTCTTTTCCTCAGTGTATTCAGCATGTGGGAGAATAGAGACCTCTGCCATGGTTGAAATGGTCTTTGATTAAGCCACTGTCCAAGTTCGTGGACAGAGGTTTTAAAACGCATGCACCATGTATTGTTTGTCATTTGATCATGTGCTAAAAACATCACGTGATGGTTCGGTCGCTAAGAAACCGCAACGCATGCTCAACACAGACCATTTCAACCTATGGCAGAGGTCTCTTTTCTCCCGCATGCTGAATATAAGGAAAAGAGGCCTCTGCTAGCAGGGAATTGACACCCCATTTCACATTCTCATTTGGAAAAGAAAAGAATGTGTTCTCAGCAAGATTCCTTCATGTTATTGCAAAATGTGTAGGTTATTATCTTTTGCACTCCCTAAATCAAATTGAATTAAATATCCTTATAGAGAAAAAGAAAAAATATATTATTAAGGCATTGCCTGAAGCATTGTAAATGAATGAAAGCTGACAAATGTTGACCATCTCATAATAAAACCTAGTTGTATTGTTGACATAGAAGGTAAAAAAATGGGATCTGTATATGTGATCTGTAGTGTACAGTATACTCATTTAAAATGTGTAGTACTTCCCTTACAGGGGGTGGGGGAGTAGAATGGTGTAATTTATAGCTGATACGTCTCCTTTGGCAAATTTCAGGTGTGGCTCAGGTTTAAGTGGTGAAGTGTTAACAGAGGAAGGGCATCACTGGATTGGCCTTGATATCAGTCAAGCCATGTTAGGTATAGACTAACAATAATAGTAATAATAATAATTATAATAATAATCTTGATCAATAATGATTTCTTAAAGGCGCTGTTACACCGTGCAATGTTTCTTGCAGCTTGTGTCGCAATGCCATTGCGAGACAAGTTGCACAGAACATTGTACCAAGTGTAACACACCCTGCAACAGCCAAAGTCATTGTGAGACAAGTTGCACGAACTGTTGCAGAAAGTAGAATCAAGTTCTACTTTCTGCAAGCGTGGCCGAGGAGTTGAACTGGGGACTAGAGTGAAACAGCTCCAACTAGTGGTCAGAGCGGGACTGGAACCCAGGACCACGGGATTAGAAGTCCAGCACCCTAACCACTAAACCACGCTGCCCCTTGTTGATTCTTTCAATACACTAGGTACACTGCCTGTTATATGGAATACATGTACATGTATGTGTGTTTGGTTTTAGATGTAGCCGTTGAGAGAGAGGTAGAAGGAGATTTGTTTCTTCATGATGTTGGGCAGGGTCTCTTCTTCAAACCTGGAACATTTGATGGCTGTATTAGGTTAGAATTGCACAGCTTTTTTATTTAGTTTATTGCAGTTTTGCTTCTCTTAGTCACACAATAGTGAAAGGGTGCAAGGAGTAAAGCCCTAAGTGACTCTTGATGTTCAGTCAAATTCTCTCTTTGTGTTACAACCAATTAAAAGGCAATCTGGAATGAGAATCTAACAGCTGATCAGAATGCACTTGGGGCTTTTTTCCACACACCCCTTCAATTATGAGGATGATGACAACACTGATAACGATAGGCATATACGTACATGTACCAGCAAAAGAAGCAGGTCTGGAGGAAGCAAGGCTCTGTCGTCTCACACCCAGTTATCCAGAATTAGCTTATGCCTAGCAGAATTAATCAATACTACTGGTAGATCAAGGATGTCGATCCATAGGGTATAATTTTTGCACATGTTGGCCAGCATAGTGTTCCCGGTGTGATCCTTAGATAGGCTGCCTAAATTGTATCAGCTAAAATAGCAGTGCATAAATACCCAGCTAAACGAAATTTTGTGGATCATCCCCCATTAGCCTGCGAACACTGACAGTTTCACGGCTTTTTGTTTCATGCCAGTTCTTTCCATTTTTTTTTTCAGGTTTGGGCCTTAAATAGGGTATCAATTTTCATTTGCTTCATTCTTAAATAGGGTCAGGGTTCAAGACCCTTAGCGGCACACACCTACCCCCCCCCCCTCCCCCACCTGGGGTCTCAATGATCCTTTTTTTTTGTTCTGACTAAGAAATAGAAACTGAATAACCAAAATGTTCTTTATTCTGAAACATTTTTATATGGTTCCCTCTTTTTCCCAACATGATTTTCTTATCTGCAGCTGTAGCACTGATTATTTTGAACATGTTCTTTGTCTGTAGCATTTCTGCTCTTCAGTGGCTTTGTAATGCTGACAAAAAAGGACACAATCCTGCAAAAAGACTCAGTAAATTCTTCACTTCACTATACAGTGCTATGGTAACTTTTTTGTCATACCTTAGTGTAGCAAAACTGAGAGGCTAATACAGCGTTCAGATGGTTATAGTTTAATTTTATCTTTAGTTCATTTTAAATTTACTTCCCTAAATGTTTTTGTTTATGTTAAATTATGTATGATCATTACTATAAAACAAAAGAAAGCAGAAATTGAACTAAGGAAAAAAATGAACTACAGTCGGCTCCCAATAACTCGAACCAACATTGATTTCCCGTGGATTTCGTTCATACATTTACAGTAACTGTAATTTTACCCTCGGTAACTCAAACCCTCGATAACTCGAACCTCCCGCTAACTCAAACAAATTTTCATTTCCCTTCAGGTCATTTTGCATATACTTTTACCCTTGATAAATCGAACCACGTTTTTCAAGACGTGACAATTAAAAAAATACAATGCTGTAGGTCACAACATTTAATTTAGTTTAAGCAACCGATCGCAAGTATTCTTCCAGTTAGTCCAGTTCAGGGTCGTTTACATTTCATCCCCATTTCATCAAGCTTTGCTGCTTAACTCTTTCTTCAAAATGTCAAGTCGGCTCCCAATAACTCGAACCAACATTGATTTCCCGTGGATTTCGTTCATACATTTACAGTAACTGTAATTTTACCCTCGGTAACTCAAACCCTCGATAACTCGAACCTCCCGCTAACTCAAACAAATTTTCATTTCCCTTCAGGTCATTTTGCATATACTTTTACCCTTGATAAATCGAACCACGTTTTCAAGACGTGACAATTAAAAAAATACAATGCTGTAGGTCACAACATTTAATTTAGTTTAAGCAACCGATCGCAAGTATTCTTCCAGTTAGTCCAGTTCAGGGTCGTTTACATTTCATCCCCATTTCATCAAGCTTTGCTGCTTAACTCTTTCTTCAAAATGTCAAGTCGGCTCCCAATAACTCGAACCAACATTGATTTCCCGTGGATTTCGTTCATACATTTACAGTAACTGTAATTTTACCCTCGGTAACTCAAACCCTCGATAACTCGAACCTCCCGCTAACTCAAACAAATTTTCATTTCCCTTCAGGTCATTTTGCATATACTTTTACCCTTGATAAATCGAACCACGTTTTTCAAGACGTGACAATTAAAAAACTACAATGCTGTAGGTCACAACATTTAATTTAGTTTAAGCAACCGATCGCAAGTATTCTTCCAGTTAGTCCAGTTCAGGGTCGTTTACATTTCATCCCCATTTCATCAAGCTTTGCTGCTTAACTCTTTCTTCAAAATGTCAATAAATTTTTGGTGTCCCTTGAAGTGCAGTGTGCATGGCACTTGCATACCTTCCCCATCTCCGCGGTTAACTGCCTTGCCAGTCACCACCACAATACATTGTATGAATAGGAAGTGCACAGGATCATCATTTTTCCTTATTTCCGGTTATTTGTTCTCAACTCCCAGTAACTCGTACTCCCGATAACTCGAACCTTTCTTTATTAATTTCCCTCGAAGGTTCGAGTTACCGGGAGTCGACTGTACAACTTTTAATACATAATTATACTGTACATTTCTTCTCTTATGGCTATCAACTTATCTTGTAGAAACTTTTATACATGTAGTATATATGTTGTGGTATGAAATTGGTGTGAAATTATTTCATACCAGCATGAAATGTATTTCCTTTGTCTCCTATGAATAATTAAGGTTAGGAGACAAAGGAAATAAATTTCATACTGGTACATGTATGAAATAATTTCATACCACAATGTATACTTAATACCAGTATTGCAAGCCTGCAAGAGTGAACGTCCCTTCTGGTTCCTGCTTTGCATGCCATTTTCTGTCTGTTAAACAAGAGCTGGAAAGTGTGTCTGCTCTGATATGCTAAAAGTAGCTGTTTAAGTGCTAGGTGGAATTATATTTTAAAGAGGACACTCTTAACAAATAGTCTCTTTTTTGTTACAATCATGGTCACAATGATGATAAGTTAAATCAATCAATCAATCAAGCAAGCACAAAATGTTTTTCAACATATTTTGTCTACAAATAATTGTATGGCATCAATATTATGAAAATGAGAAAAACAGCACTGTGTCCTGTATTGAAAACATGCCTTGGTCATCTGGCTTGAAGTTTTGAAAGTCAGAGAATTTTCTCTTAACATCTAGCATTTCCAGTAAAAGTCGGATAGGGACATTTTCTTTACATTTTAAAGGGTTTCTAACCCCTTTCTCCTTAACCCATTGGCGCCGTGGCAGCCAAAACTGGCCGCACAAGACTCCCATGCTTCAAAACATTGCAACTTTCTCAATTGCACAAATACTGCCTTAACTGTCAGTTGTGAGCACGAAATGGAATGTCCTTTAAATTTGCATATCCAATAAACGCAAGAAACGTAGTGATCTTGACCAAACATGGCCTTTTGAGTTTGGACAAGAACGAAACTAGTTGTTTTTAACATCAAAGAGAAGCGACAAAAATGCGCCTTTTTGCCTTTATGTTTTTTAAAGAAATCATCGTCAAAAAACCAAACTTCAACCATCATAACAAAATTCAGTCCTTGTTCTAGCTTAGAAATGACTTTTTGTATTCATATTCTTTTCCCAAGCTTAGATACAGCCTTTTGTTCCTGTGCATTCGGGCCTTCCCGCCATTTTCAACATCTCGACTGCATTGCATGCTGGGAAATAATGAGAATTTTTACAGCGCCCATTCCTTCCCCTATTTCTTTCACATAGCCACTCCGACCTACCGCCAAAAATCCATGCTTGTGGTCATCTTCAGTGCTCACAAATTCCAAAATATGCAGTGGTAGGTCGAGAAATTCATCAGTAGTCAAGTCCCAAAGGTACTAAGTGTCCGACCAGCCAAATTCCCAGTTTGTCGAGTAACAAGCCAAATTCGACAACAAAGTACATCACCTTGCTCGATTGTTTGAGAATTAGTGGACTCTTAGCTACCGTCACGCTTAATGATGCTCATCAGGCAGCCACTAAAGATGAGAAATGGCTGTAAGCTTAGCAAAAATCACAAGCAAACCGAACTTGGGCCATTCTTGTAGCTCCACCGATGAAAAATAGCTACGTCAGAATGACGTTTTCAGAAACCTTGAGCCTCCAGTGCCTTAGGACAGCACCACTTTTCCATGGTACTTTCAAATAAAGAGTCACGAATGCTATGGATCGTTTATAGGTGGAAAATCACTCCAAAAACGTAAAAACGGCTGGGCGCCAATGGGTTAACAAAGAAAACTAGAGGTCATGTGACCAGGCCTTTTAACACTATTCAGTGAAAGTCATGGTTGGTGATAGTTTAAATCCAGGGTCCGAGTTAAGATTCTACAGTTATTTCTAGGGGGAGGGGGAGGCGGTGGGTGGGTAACTTAGCTCAGGGCCAGGCTTAACTTAACATTACCTCCTGGGTTTGCAGTTGGCCAGGTCACATGACAAGCCACAGTATCAAACTCATTAGCCTAGATGAGATGATCATCGACTTCTGACTGTCACTAGTGGCTCCAACTCTACCTCTATTGTCTAGTTTTTAAAATCACCACCCCCTCAAGCTGGCTTTCATGCGACTTCAACCTTGAATCTAAGTACTGGCCAGCAAGTAGTACCCTCCCCCCAGATCTTGCAGCATATGGTTTGAGCGTTGATGTTACTAGCCTCAAGGGCTTTTGTTTAAGTAGCTGAGCAATAAAAAATATCAACATCAAAAAAAATTATGTTTATTTTAAGACCCTCCCCTTGGTCCACCGCTGTAACTTGTAGCTATGTTACTAGACTATGTTTTTGTCACATTTTTTGACAGAGCAGAGGTAGCAGAGCAGTGTTTCAGTTTTACCCAGAAAATCCTCAACAGGTAAAGAGATTAGAATTTCATAGCATCCCCTTCTTTTTCTCACTTACCCACTAACAGTACACGAGAGGTATTGTCCAGCCCCTAGCAAGTCATTGAACCAGGGTCTGCAACTTGGCAATGAAAAATACCCTGGAAATGGTCAATTATTGGAAGCAAGGAATTCCATTTAATATTTTGGAGTAAGGATGTGCTGCAATTGTGGGTTACATGCGACCCTACATGTAAATCATATTGACAAAGGACAGTTAGTCCCAGATTACACTGTATGTCTTTACTGTTGCTTTCATAATGTTATTATAAAGGTCACAGAATCCATTGCTTTCCTTTGCTTTTTCTGGCCACCATTTTCATTTTCATAACCTGGGAGCAAGTTTATCTTGTTATACACTTTTGTTGAAACAGGAGCTTGTTGCTTACCTAAACTAATTGATTATTAATAATAAACAAATCTACTTTGGGTAGTTAGCTTAACAGTAAAAGTGGACATAACTATCATTCATGGTCTTATTTTTTCACGTACAGGTTGAGTTAATCACAACACAGGCCATGAAAGCTGGTTTCACAGGAGGTCTTGTAGTTGATTATCCCAACAGTACCAGAGCTAAAAAGTGAGTACCAGTTATATACAATGTCAGGCAGGTGTAAACTAAACTGTCCAGTTAATCGTCCCCACAAAGTACAGCAAGGACACAGCTCAACAAGGTCGAACCGAAAGCATATACAAGGTGCCTCTGGCAGCCACTATATGGTTCTCTTATGACCTTGGAGTACAGCCTACAGCCAGCTCAAATAAGCTGTATACTGGTTTTTGCTGAGGGAGGAAAACCGGGTACCCAGAGAAAAACCCTCCTAGCAGGGTCGAGAACCAACACAAACTCAGCCCACTTATGGCAGCATCCAGGAATCGAACCTGGGCCACATTGGTGGGAGGCGAGTGCTCTCACCACTATGACATCCCTGCTCCCCTAAGGTGTAGAAAGGACTGTTGTCAGCAAATAACAGCCTCCCGTCAAGGAAGGCAACTATCAATGGTAATGACAGCCAGCTTGTTAGAGTTTGAAATTAAAGTAAGAGTAACGATACATTGTCAGTGTCAAATGTACTGTAGCTAATTCTTCCCTTGGATTTTGTCTCATATTCTAGTTATTAGTGTGTGTTCAGATGTCATTTTGTCATGGATGCTTATGGATCTTTTATGTCGTAACTTTATTTCAGAATATTCTTGTGTTTGTTTGCTGGTGTTGTTGTGGACAAACTTCCAAAGGTGAGTTTGTTCTTGGTTTAACAAAGTACTTTTCCAATGCATCGTATGATACAGTTTTCATATCTTACATAATTATAAAGTTTGATTTTTCAAACATGTTGCTACAATGTAGGCCAAACTGCTGTAAGAACAGTTTCCCCTGGGCCTAGAATGCTTGAGACTGAAGGCGCCTAAAGTGAATCATGGATGTTTTGAAATCCACATATATGAACTTGTACAAAATTTAAATCAACCCTAACGTGTATTTTGCCTTTCAAAAGTCCACTGAGAGTTTACTTACTGCAAATCTAAAACTGACACATTTACCTTTCGTTATAACCCCAAAACGTCCTTCAGAAACTCTTGGCCTCGCCCCCACCCCCCAAAAAGTCCACAAATCATACATATAAAATAATTACAAACTGACAAAGGCCTTTGTACTCCCTCCACCCCACTCTAACATCCAAGAGTATCCCCTCCCCCCACCCCCACCCCACTCGTTTTATAAGGTATTGTTCCCAAGCCGAACTGAGATTTGTCATCCTCTCAGAAAAAAAGGCTGAATTCCCAATAATATTATTCTCTCCATTGTATGGCCACAAAAGTTGTATGTCATCACAATGGACTGGGCATGTTGTTGTTGTTAGTATTATTAATGTTATTGTTTTCACAGGGTCTTGGTACTGAAGATACAAAAGGTGTACAGGATACTGTACAATTCAGTGGACAAAGGTGAATGGAAACGTTTCCAATTTGTTTGTGGTGTCCTAACATGTTGAATCAGTAAAATAATAAACCTCGTTCTGGTATGGCGGCCAATATACTTCAAGGTGCTTGGTTTTAACATAAAAATCTTCGTGACGAAGTAATAATAACATAATAAATGAAGTACTTATATAGCGCATGATCCATAGGTAAATGATCTAAGGCGCTTAAAATTTACAATAAGGTTATTTACAATGTATAAAATTATGACTAATTATGACTATATTTACAATGCTAAGAAATATACAAAACAATCATACATTAAGAAAAGTAAAAAATTAAAAATAAGCCTCTTGAAATAAAAATGTCTTAAAGGAGCTACGTCACGGTCTTTGGATTTTGAAAAGTTTAGCCTCAATTTTTCAAAAAGGTGATTTGTAATCCGTTTCAATCTTCTCCATCCTTCACCATCCTCGCCATATTTGCATCCATTCTTGTCTCTTTTGTGCTTATCTTCCCTGACTAATTGTTATTTCACTGTTTCCCATTATTTAAATGCATTTTTTATGTCCAAAATATCGTGACCGAGCTCCTTTAAGTTTTGTTGAGTTGTCATAACTTACAGCAGGACTGCTACTTGCGTTTTGCTTTTCATTAACACCGATCTTTCCCCATTTAAAAACGCTCACTTTCTGTTCGTCTCTATCTGATCTCTTAGAGAAAGAACCAAAGTTCAACGAGGAAAATCGGTAAAGAAGAGCAAAGATTGGATCAAAGAAAAGAAGGAAAGAAGGAGGCGCCAGGGAAAGTAAGGGGAATCTTGTCAAAGTTATCAAGTTATTTAGTGAAATTAAGCCAAGTCTGGAATATAAAAAAGGCATTTAATTTGCACAAGGAAAAGTTTAGAAACTGCACAACTACTGTAGGTGTAACAAAAGCTTTGAATAATACAATTGCAAAACTTTTCTAAACTCTTTGGTAATAATTTTGTGAAGACACCAACTTGTAGTTTAGAAATACCGAATTTCCATTGTCAAGCCTTGTCAAAGGCAACGCAATTTAGCAATTGGGTAATCGTCAGAAATCTTCGGAAGTTTTCGCGGGGCATTCGACAACCTTCGGAGCTTGGAGTGAAGGTTAGTGTTCCCTTTGGTGTTCTCTTCAGAAGTCCTCAGACTTTTCACGTATCTTCGCCGTAATCGATGGCTGGTGTCATTTGCTTTGTGGTACAAAGAAATCTGCAATTCATGTTTGATCAATAACATCTAAACAGAGAAAATGTTCAGCCGTTGCTTTCTAGAGCAATTATTTGCAGGCACTCTAAAATATATTATTAACTTACTTATCTTATTTTCAGGGAGGTGCGGCCAGATTCCAAATACACGGGACGAAAGAGAAAATCCTCATTTTAATTCTTACACTGTCAAGGCGTTAATCCACTACGAATTCAGGCCAGAAGAATAAGATGGGCAATAATGTCAACAATGGCATACCCCATGGCAATGACACCAATGTGCCGTTCAGTGCAATTGTCATTTTGCTGTTCTGTGGACGTTCGATTTGGCGTAACAGTAACGTTTCTCCGTGCGGACCTGAGGAAAAAATGGGCAGTGATTCTGGGTGATAGAGCAGTTTCCAATTGTGTTCCGAATTAAAGTACGTGTAATTCGCGTTTCCATTGCCGGTTTTCCATTACTACATATACGCTCTCTGATTGGCTTGCGATATGCGCGCCAATTTCTCGACCAATGAGATGAGAAACAAAACTGACGAATCGCGATCTCCTTCAGTGCACTCATTTTCCCGCGCTTAGCGCCGTTTACATGTGTTTCCTTCGATTTCTAATTGGTTCGTTACGCTGTATACTTCTGTTTTGATTGGCTAGAATAATTACGTTGGTTTTGGTTTTACGACAGTCGATTGTAAACCGTTCTACCTCGCTCTTCTTAACGAGAAAGGATACTTCACAAATTAATGTGATCAAGTAAGCTGGAGCCACTCAAAGGGCACTAAGGCCACAAGGTAGCGGGCATTATCCCTTAAATCTACCAAAGCAAAGATTGAGCCCAAGCATTAGCAGCCATGGACAGCTGTTTCGGCCTTGTTAGGCCTCATCAGCATGGCATAGCTAATGCTCAGGCTCAAGTACCCACATATCAATAAAACAAGCAATGAAAACGTAAAGTTTGTGGGATGTGGCTGGAGTGACAAGGATACTTCACAAATTAATGTGATCAAGTAAGCTGAAGCCACTCAAAGGGCACTAAGGCCACAAGGTAGCGGGCATTACCCCTTAAATCTACCAAAGCAAAGATTTGTGAGGTATCCTTGTCACTCCAGCTACATCCCACAAGCTTTACGTTTTCATTGCTTGTTTTATTGATATGTGGGTACTTGAGCCTGAGCATTAGCTATGCCATGCTGATGAGGCCTAACAAGGCCGAAACAGCTGTCCATGGCTGCTAATGCTTGGGCTCAATCTTTGCTTTGGTAGATTTAAGGGGTAATGCCCGCTACCTTGTGGCCTTAGTGCCCTTTGAGTGGCTTCAGCTTACTTGATCACATTAATTTGTGAAGTATCCTTGTCACTCCAGCCACATCCCACAAGTTTTACGTTTTCATTGCTTCTTAACGAGAAAGACAAAGATTGCTTGGTATATCCCTATCATGCAAGTTTCAAAGCAGATACAGATACGTGCATAATGTGATTCTGAAAAAAAAATGCATTGACGTGCTGTTATTTTCACTGCAAGTGGCAGCCGGTTTTGCAAGGGTATCACCACCACCTTAAATTTTAGCCTGCAATGAAAACTTTCCCTTACGTTTCTGGAAGAGAAAAATGATGATCGTGTTTTTACAATACAATAAACAAGTTTCTGTTCTGGCTGTGATTTTTTATTTCCTTGCATGTCCCCTCATTGTCCAAACCTATTTTAAGCAGATACAAGCTCTGGTTTTAAAATCGACCACGTGTCCTGCTTTGTGATTGGTATTTAATTTTCCATAATCCCCTTTGGAACACTATTATTTTGTGCCCCAACAAAATTGAAACTGAAAAGATGTTTTACAGAAAAAAAAAGTGACACAGGTGCATGTGATAAAAGAGCCTTCAGATTAAGCTGTCCTCTTGTGCAATGACCCTGCAACGTTTGTTATTGAAAGACTTTAAACGAACACTGAGTGATGTGAGAGGGTGATGTGTTCATGATATCATAGCGAAGGAAAGGGGCCAAAAAATGAGAAATCGTGGACATGGGGGTAATACTGTGGTTAAGTGTCGGACTTTCATACTTTAGTTGCTTATTAAAAAAGTTAAGTAAACTCAGTTTACACTTTTTCAGATGACTTCAGGGCATAATGAAGCTGATGAAGTTCTCTAACTGAAATGTATGATCAGTCAATCGATAATTAAAGAAGACGAAATTTAATATTAACTTCAACTCATGGAAGCAATTTCCTGGCAAGGTAAAAGAATTTCTTCTTAAAACTAAATCCAACAAGTAAAATTATGCCAACGATCGACTGCCTATATATATATATGTATATATCTATATCTATCTATCTATCTATCTATCTATCTATCTATCTATCTATCTATCTATCTATCTATATATATATATATATATATATATATATATCGGTGCTTATTTTTGTCTTAGTTTTTAAATGTGTGTATCTGTTGTTTTTGTTGTAATCGCTACAAATTGTATAATTATCAGTTTTGCTGAGCTTGGAGCTAACGAGAAAACTTCAGTTTATTTTTCCCCTAGACACCTTTAAACTGCAATAGTTGAGCTTTTCTTTTCCCCTTTTATAGCTCTCACATACTTCTAAAGAAATGTAACGCTAACAGTATAAAAGGTGTAATAAAGATTGTTGTTGTTCCTCTTCATAACCACCAACCGTCAAAATCCCTAAAAATGTAACCGTCAACATTTAATAACTTACGTCTAACCCTATAACCCTATTCCAAAGACAACCGTAGCAAAGATTATTCTTACTCTAGATTTGCCCTGAACCAGTTCATCAACAATTCTTTGTTGTGCATGTTCAGGGTACTGGGCGACATGATTCTGACTGAAGAGCCTGTTTCTGGCAAGTTTTGGTGCATCCAGTGGTTTATATTGTTCAATGCCAAATTCACTTCTAACATAGGAGAAGCAATTTGCAGTGGTCTCCAGATTTCCATAGCTTATTGTTAGAGGGAAGTCTTCTCTTTTGGCACAAAAATCGAGGGGGCAAAACGTTAACAAGTCTTCCCCACCCTCCCCCTTGGTTGCCTCTACGTGATGACGAGAAATGGATATTTTTACGATCGGGGTTAACATCAATTACAACGTATAACGGGTCTAATCAGCCCCAAAGTTTCTTCAATTTTCTGTTGCATTAGTTTTGTTGCCGTAGCAGTTAGAAACCGGCCAATAATCTGGAGTCTGAAAACATACTTGTCAGCAAATCTACCTTGCCATAAGCTGGCCTAAATCTCTTTCTGTTGCAAAGTAAGAATAGTAAAATTATCATTTTTGTTGACTCATAAAAAGTTAATATTTAAAATTGGCTTAGTGCATGTGCTGTGGCAGCATTCATTCAATGTTTAAAAGCATTAACCATTCCTTGTGGAAGAGACGACTTCGACCAGGTCCTTCGTAAAGTTTCCCAATTTTTTGACAATCCTCTCTTTTCGCAGTTGATATTCAGAGCGTTCGCAATCGTCTTCACTCAACTGAGCATCGTTATCAAAAAGAGAAAGGACGTCCATGTCACTATCTTCGTTTCTTTCGCGGTTTTTTTCTGCTGTTTGAACGCACTCAGGTGCCAGAGGAGACGGAAGGTTGACACTGAATTTTTGTCTCTTGTTGGATAAGTCGACTTGGAATGACGAGTATTCCTTCCTCTTTTTGGGCCCGAAATATATTTCCCGATAAAAAAAAATATGGGGTCTGCATTCACCTTTGAATAATTTTCAGCCCAGGCCAGGGCTGAAAACCAATTTTTTTCCCATAAGATACCATTATACCTTAACAACTGTAAAATGTTTGATACTTAATACCTAAAATTAAATTGAAGCATTTAATTCATGGCTGTATACCGAATACCTAAAATTCAGAAAGAACCAGATACTTTATACCCGAATTGTAACACAAAAATACCATATACCTGAATTAAAATGGCCTTAGATACCGTATACCCTAAACCCCTGGCCTGAAATTTCAGGCTTATTTGCTGGAATTCGAGAACGCTTCTTTTGCGTACGCCAATAGAAGTTTTAACGTCTGTTTTAAACCTTCAATAGACCCTTTTCATAATGGCGCCCGACAAATTATTCTTTTATTCTTATGATAATGAGCCCTACTAGCCTCGTCAGCATGTGCAAAATTTAATAGAATTTTTTCATTAAAGTGAGGTTAGTAGGGCTAATTAACATATATACAAAAGAATAATTAAAATCGTCCGCCATTATGAAAAAGGTCTATAATTAACAACTATTCACCGAAGTGGGGATGAGTGGAGGTGGCTGGTGGTGGATATCGATATCGCGGCGAGGTAAATATCCACCGCTAGCCACAGACTCTGAGGTGAATAGTTGTTTTAGTATATACTAAAACAGTGAGATAAAATACACCACAAAAAACTGATTTAAAGTCATATATTCCAGCAACGATTGCAATATTTTCCCGCGCGGCGCAAAGGACTGAAACAGCAAGCCGCCCGTTTTCACGCTGACATAAAATTTCTGACGACATTTGTTAAGTTCTGATGGCGACATTTCTTCAAATGGAGTTACAAACTCTCTCTGTATTTGAAACCATTCTGTAAAAAATATCATTCAACTTTGGTTTTCAAGTGAACTAAACAAGTGAGGTTACGCAAGATTAATTTGCATTTGTAATCAAAACCTTTCTCATTGGTTTTTATCGATAAACTCCGGGTTAAAAACATAAACCATTACCTTTAAACACGGCCAAACCAAATTTAGTCGCTTTCTTTGTGTTTCCATTAGGGTCTGCTTCGTCGTTGATTTGGATGATTTCTTCGCTTGTCACGGATGTAAACTTCGAAACTCACACGAGGGAGCACGAAACTCGCGAGTTGCTCGGAAGTAAATAGCAAAGGATATTCGGAGTTTGACTAGCCAATCAGAGCGCGCCTTCAACGCTGTCCCGCACTGTTTTAGTATATACTAAAGACCATTATTAGTATCATATAAAAGCTGTTTGCAAACCCAGCGTCGCCCTTTATTCTTGTAGTTTTTAAAAAAGCTTCTGGAACCAGCCGACTTCGGCCCCCTCTTTCTGGATATTCTAGATCCGCCCATGAGAAGAACGTTTTAACCCTTAAGCCCCGAGGGAAATGCCAAGGTTTTCTAAATCGGTAAATATGACCCAGGAGACCACATGTGGTATACCATTTGAAAGGTATTTTCTGGGGTATGCTATAAATCACACCAAAAGAAATGGAGGAGGCCACAGATTGGATTGAAAAGTGCCCAAAATGAAAAAAATAAAAACGTATAAAATTTTCCTGTTCCTTGTACACATTTGTTATCCCCTAAACTATAGCTTAATTTGCAGCTCTCAGTGCATTGCTTGTTGTCAGATATTAACTTGGTCTAAAAGTACAAAGACAAAAAGTTCTAAACGTTGCAAAGTTGTATAGGAAGGGGGCATGATATTATGCCTTCAATGTGCAGATCTTTCAAAGATCTTTTAGTTGTGCAAATTTCATGCAAATTGACTGAATATTGAGCATGTAATTGCATTTTGTGCCATATGGCACTATCGGGGCTTAAAGGGTTAAGAGCTCTTTTAGAAGATATAAGACTGTGAATGTTTCTGATCTCAGCCGGAAGGTAAGGTTGTTCCACAGTAGCTGTTGACTTAAAAGACACAGTCACCAAGCGTAGGCAGGCACCGTGCGCTCGCTGGCACCAACAGAGTCGCATTCTTAGATTATATCTTGACTGTGCTGCAACAGCAATAAGATCAACCAGAAATTTTGAGGTGCTAGTCCGCGCAAGCTTTTGAAAATTAGTAAACAATTTTAAAGTCAATTCTGTATTTGATGGGCAATCAGAACTATATCCCATTTTACCACCCCTCCTATAGAAGAATATTTGTATTGGTTTACAAAGGATTACAATGCATTTAATTACTGATTGTGAAGTCATTATATTTCAGTAGTAAGTGTTTACAACGTGGGTGCTTACCATTTGTCAGAAATTCCGGTAATCTCGGTTTGAAATCAAATGGTAAGGTAATTTTCCGGAAAATCTCAGTTTTGGGAAATTGTGGACAACCTCCAGAGGTAGTCCACTTTATCCGTTCGGAACGGAATTTTGGAAATTACCATTTGAGCGAATCAGCTCATTTTCCAGGTCCTTTGCGCCAGAACGAGTTGGGGCGCATGACGGAATGCCTTGCAGTAAATGGTAAGTGCCAATCTCATCCGGTTGGTCGGTAAATTCGGAAAATCGCTTACCATTATTCAACAGTCATTCCATCCGGATTTTTCTAACAAATGGTAAGCACGCCCCGTTACTCCTCTCTTCTCCGATCCGTGGCGCTGACCAAAGGATCGCGGCTCTGGGGACGAGAATGTTGCGTCGCAACCTCGTTTCCAGGGGGCGCTTTCCTTTTGCATGAAAAACCCGGTTGTTCCGGTGGTAAATCAAATGGAACAGACTTTTCCACTGGACATTTTTCGGGAAAAAAAAGGAATACCTTCTCGTTTTTACCGGAATGATCGAAAAATCCTGTACCATCTGTGGTATCCCACTAGTTCCATGCCCCTTAAATAATTAAGTGCGCGACTTGGTGCTGTTTTGGTTAATACCCAGTCTCTTCAAGAGTGACTCAGTGCAAAAGGAACAGGCTCGTCCCGTTCCGTTTTTATTGAGGAAAATTTTTCCTGTTCCAGCCTAGTCCCTAGGCGTTCCCTCTTGCCTCCTCCCCCCACCCCTTGTCCGCGTGAGGTCTGGGAAGGGATGGGCTACAGAACGCCTAGCAAATACTGCCAAAATACCCCTGATTTTAGCGCAAAAACCATGGTTGCAATTTACTTGTTTCCACGCCGTATCGTGTGAAAGCTTCCCGCCGATGCAACAATCCAGGATAATGGCAGTGTCCACAAACGACGGTAAGTTCTACCTAGTGGAATAACCTTTTTTGTCCGTTATTTTGCGTTGCTTTTCCGTTAAAAAGTTCTATTGTGGTCATATTAAAGTTACATGAACTTCGCCGCACATTTTTTATCGTGAGCATAATTTTTGTAGATTTAGAGTGGGAGACCAAGTGCGATGTGGAGCTTGCCACCCATCCTTTGTGTAGCAACCTCACTGCCATTATTGTAATGTACGATCTCGAGCATATTTCAGTGTTGTTTATGGTGGATCTGGCAGTATTTGCTAGGCGTTCTCGGCGAGTCTCTCTCTGTGACGCCACCGCTGACAGTTGGGTTTGATAGTGCCTAGAACGCCTGGGGACTAGGCTGGTCCTGTTATTCTCCCCTGTTTCTCCATTCAAATGGGCAAACGCCCAGGATCTCTCCTCTTCCCGCCCCCGAGAGACCCTGGGAACTGTAATATTCGGAGCACAGAATCAACAACCATGTGCTCGCCATCTCTTTTTGTGTACTGCGCATGTCCCCGAAAATACAAGAGGTCTGGGCCCTAATCTATTACACTCCTCCTGAAAAAATAGGTTGTTTAGCATGCACAATAAACAAATAACTCAACAGGTCTGAAAAAAAACGAAGTCCATCAACTATGTTCAAGTTTCGCAAATGAGTCTACGCGATGGTCTGCTCTCCCGACGATGGTGACGATCGCTTTAGGACATGATCTTCCTCAACTGTATCCCCTAGTATTGCTTCGTTTGTCTCCTTTGGTATAGGACAATCCTCCATGTGTCCTGCACTTGGACTTGCCTGAACATTTGGCAAACTGGCTACACCTGTAAGGGGCTCAGAGGAAACCAGGGCACCACTTCCCACCTCCTTAGATGTTCCCATCAATTCTCCTACGTGACTTCCCAGTTTCTCTTACACTACCGAACTGGTAGTAAGGGTGTATCCAGTACTCTTCAAATGATCCACATGAACAAATCTTATTTGGTTGCCGCAGCGGACTAAGTAGGTGCGCGGACCTTTCACTTGGGCGATCCACCTCAGAATCCACCTTTAAACTCCATGTCGCCAATTACGAACCAGGACCATTTCATCCAATTTGAACTCGCGCAATTGAACTCTTCTTTCATCATGATGCTCTTTCTTCATATTCTTATTTGCCAAACCACAAATAGCATTATTATAAAGAAAACAAAAACGAAAAAATGGTAGAAGTTACAATGGCTCCTCTACAGCTTTTTTTTAGATTTGGTTTCAATAATGTGAAGCAGTTTCTAATTTGCCGTCCCAAAACCATTTCAGCAGGGGATTGCCCTGTGACCGTGTGAGGTGTACTGCGATTTAGAATAAGAAAATTGGCCAGTCGATGTTCTAGACTAAGAGCACTTGCTTTGTCATCTAGCACTTGTTTAGTCAAAGCCAACTTAGCAGTCTGGACGGAACGTGCAGAAGCCCCATTGGATGCGGGGTGATACGGTGGTACCCGGGTAAACTTGACACCGTTCTTTTTCATGAATTGTGTGAACTCTTCAGCTGCTAGTTGAGGCCCATTGACAGACACCACTTCCTCTGGGATGCCATAACGTGCAAACAACGCAAAACCTCGATGGTTTTCAGGCTGATCATAGAACTCATGGGGATGACCTCCAACCACTTTGGATAGGCATCGACAACAATCGGGAAATTCAACTTCCCCTTCTCAAAAACAATCAATGTGTATACGCTCCCTTGGCTTAACAGGCCATTTCCAAGGGTGTAATGGTGCCTTAGGGAGGGGAGGGGCTTGCCTAAAGCTGCACAAACATGACATGCACTGACTTTATCTACAGGCCACCATAGATACCCTCTTACCAGAGACTTCATGAGTCAGATGCCATGATGCTCTTGGTGCAAGTCATTCAACACACAGTCACGGTACTTCTCAGGAATAACCACGCGCAAACCCCACAACACACAACCTTGGCCAACTGAAAGTTCTTGCTTGCATGAGAAGTAATGCTGTAACAAGGGATCTGTTTGGGGCCACCCATGTAAAATGAAATCGTCCAGACGAGTTAGAACAGGGTCCTTCCTTGTCGCTACTGCAATATATCGGGAAGTTCATCCAGGTAACTGATCAGATATACGTCATCGTCTGATTTGTCATCGGCCGTCACAGGTACAAGTTTTGACAAGGCGTCTGCATTCGCGCGTTCGGAAGACCTCCGATACTCAATGTCGTACTGGTAAGCTGCCAAAATCAAAGACCACCTTTGCATTCTTGCTGCTGCCAATGGGGGTACACCTGTCTTAGGCCAAAAAATTGTGACTAACGGCTGGTGATCAGTGATCAGCGTGAACTTGCGACGATAAAGGTAGGGATGGAACTTTTTCACTCCGAACACAATGGAAAGCACCTCTTTTTCAATCTGGGAATAGTTGCGCTCACTAGCAGTGAGAGTTCGAGAGGCAAAGGCAATAGGCTTCTCCTCGCCATTTTCCATCACGTAAGATATCACAGCCCCGACCCCATAAGGCTATGCATCACAGGCCAGGCGGAGGGGTTTCTTCAGGTCATAATGAGCCAGCAAGGAAGAATCTTGCAGCTGCTGCTTACTCTTTACAAATGCACTCTCCGGCACACTCTTCCGTCCACTTCCAGGGCCTGTCCTTCTGTAAAAGTTCATGGAGAAGATGCAAGGTAGTGGCAAGGTTGGGCAGGAACTTGCCATAATAGTTGAGAAGACCCAGATATGACTTCAATTCTGTGAAATTTGTTGGACTCTGTTGCCATTATTGCATCCATCTTTTGTGGAAGGGGTCGGATGCCATGTTTGTCGATCTAGTGTCCGAGAAACTCGATCCCAGGCTGAAAGAAGATGCACTTGTCTGGATTCAACTTAATCCCATGATTTCGTAAGCGCCCTAAAACCTCAAACGGAATTGCGAAATGTTCCTCATGGGAACGTCCAGAGACCAAGATATCCTCCAACCGGCATACTGTGAATTTCATCCCTTACAGGAGCTGATCCATAATTCGTTGAAAATGGCAGGTGCATTAGAGACTCCAAAGGGCAACCGTCTGTAGCGGTACAACCCCTTGTGAGCAGGTACTTCTGGGAATCTTTATCCAGCTCAACCTGCTGATAGGCATGAGACAGGTCAATTTTGCTGAACACTTCTCCCCCAGCCAATGTTGCAAACAAAATATTCTGCATTCGGTAAGGGATACTGATCAGCATCGGTGCACTGATTAACTGTTGACTTGTAGTCGCCACACACTCGCAGGGAGCCATCTTTCTTGGGGACCAACACGACAGGGGCTGCCCAGTCACTTTGGTTCACTTTGTAAATGATCTCTTCTCCATCCAGCCTCTGCAACTCTTGCTCCACTTTCTCTTTGAGCGCATAGGGAACCGGTCGTGCCTTCAGAAAGATGGGCTGCCTCCACATAACGCATAGATTGTTGTTCACTTTTCTGGTGGCACATCTTGGCCAAGATAGTGGCACCTATTGTGGGCTTTTTCTTTTTCTCCTTCCTTAATAAATATTTTTTACAAGTGTTATTATTATTGTTCTCAATGGTTGAGGTGTAAAGCAATTTTGTAATTTTAAAGGGATATATGTTGATCTGATATACACTGCAAGGAAATAGGCTCCAACACAAGTTAAGCGCAATGCGTCCGATGGAAAAAGACAGACTTCTCTCTATTCTTTTGTTTAGTGCTAAATTAGGGATACAATACTGTTTTTTTTTTTGCATGCCCGAGTTTAGGCTAATTGTAGCCTCTAGTTACACTTTTAACACTGAGATGTCTTAGCCCAGCAACTCGATGGAGAATGTCTACCACCACAGCGAAAGCACTGATAATGAAAACATCCCGACGTTAAGTGAGCATTCAAAAATAATATGTGAAGGATTGCTTTCGTGCGCAGAATGTTTCGAAGCCCTGAAAAAATTTCCAAATGGCAAAGCTCCTGGTAACGACGGCCTTACAGCTGAATTTTACAACAGTTTCTGGAACGTATTGGGCCAACAACTCACTGACTGCCTTAATTTTTCCTTTGAGAACGGCGAACTATCTTCATCCCAAAAGCAAGCTATTATCAAATTAATGGACAAAAAGGACAGAGACAGAAGGTATATTAAGAATTGGAGGCCAATCTCCCTTTTAAATGTGGATGTGAAAATCGCCTCCAAAGCTCTTGCCCTACGGCTGGAAAAAATCCTTCCAAAAATAATTCACGTTGACCAAAACGCGTACGTAAAGGGAAGAACAATGTTTGAGATGCTATTCGTTCAATTGATGGCATCATTGAGTATACTAAAGTTAAACAAATGTCCGGTCTTTTGGTTGCCTTCGATTTCGAGAAAGCCTTTGACTCTTTAAGCTGGTCATTTTTATTCAGGGCCTTGCGTTCCTTTAACTTCGGTAATTCGTTTATCACTTCGGTATCTGTCCTCTATAGTAACATATCGAGCTGCGTTCTAAATAACGGTTTTGGTACGCAGCTTTTTGATGTTCGCAGAGGTGTTAGACAAGGAGACCCATTGTCAGCATATCTTTTTATTATTGCACTCGAAGTGTTGCTCGTTAAAATAAGGAGTGATGAGGAAATAAAAGGCCGATTGCTGTTTATTTATTTATTTATTTATTTAGTTAGTTAGTTATTTATTTATTTAAGGATTTGTACAAGCAGTACCGGTGCAAAAACAATAGGACATAAGTCCCCTACTAGGTTTAAGCACCAACCCAACCCTCTCCTGTTGAGAACAAAGAAGTTAAGATTGCAGCTTTCGCCGATGATTTAACAAGCCTCCTACATGACTCTCAGTCTTATGAAAATCTTTTCACGTTACTTGATAAATTTGGAAAATGTTCCGGTTTAAAGCTCAACACAGAGAAAACTGAAGCTCTATGGCTGGGAACTGCTCATCATAAGAATCAACCCCCGCTTGCTGGTATTGATGTTGATAAAATAAATAAGCCAATTAGAATTCTAGGTGTTTATTTTACTTATGATTGGAAGAAAAGACAAAAGCTTAACTATGATGAAACTTTAAAAACAATTTCTGCTTGGAGATGGCAAAATTTAACATTGTATGGTAAAATCCAAGTTGTTAAGACTTTTGTAACCCCGAAAATTATGTTTCGTGCATCTCTCATCTGCTCTACAAAACATCTGATCAAAGACCTCAATTCTATTATCTACAGATTTGTCTGGAAAGGAAAAGATAAAATTAAACGGCTAGCACTCATTAGCGATTATAAGAATGGCGGCCTGAGAATGCCTCATATCGAAACTCTCATCGATACGCAACGCATTATTTGCCTTAAAAAGGACATCGAGGACCACGAAAGTCCCTGGAAACATATTCTTTCGTTTTTTCTTAAGGAACACGGAAAAACCTTTTTCTTACAATGCAATTTTAGCCCTGCTGACCTTCCAAATAACCTTCCTTGTTTTTACAGAGAATGCCTTACAATCTGGTCCAAACTAAATGCTAAACCTGTTAAATCGCACGAAGAAGTCTTTAAACAGATCATATGGAATAACCAATTTATACGCATCAATAGTAGGGCCATATTTTGTAAGAAATTATTTTTGAAGGAAATTATTTCTTTTTACGACATTCTGACGGATAAAGGTTCTCTTAAGCCATGGTCCTTCTTCGAGGCGAAAGGGCTTCATGTTAATGACTTCTTCCTACTTCTAGGTATCTCTGATGCCGTTCCTATTGCATGGAAAAAACTCTTAAGCTTGAACGATGTGGCTTCATTTACATGTCAGGGGCCTCCTACGAAACAATACTCTTTCTTTTTAAACGATAAATATTTTTCACTTGATTCGATTAATTCGAAAAAAATTTACTGGGAATTGGTGGAGATGATTCAAACTCATACTTCTGCGCAATACAGTATTTTTAAGATATTTCCCGATAGAGACCTCGATTGGCAAACAATATACTTAATTCCACATGTCGTTACGCTTGACACTAAAACAAGAATTTTTCAATACAAAGTTGTCAATCGTATATTATACACTAACAATTCTTTACATAAAATGAAAATAGTAGACTCTCCTTTATGCACTTTTTGCCATACGTCAGACGGAAATCTCTCGAGCATCTCTTTTGCCAATGTAAGTTTAGTCAAGATTTCTGGAAGTCAGTAGTTCTCTGGCTTCAATCGTTACACATTGGTATTGACTCTTTAAACGACTGCGATATCATTCTTGGCTTTACGTTTAAGCGTCCTAATTGGACTTTTTTAAACCATGTAATTATTGCTCGGAAACAGATAATATACCATAATCGGCTTAAAAATTCTTTACCTTCTTTAAGCCAAGTTATTGCCAAACTAAAATACTCGGAATCTATTGAACGCTCAATTGCCTTGAAGAACAACAGACTAACCATCCATAATGAAAAGTGGAAGCCAATGAACAACATAATACAATAAAGCGAAGTTTTTTTTTTTTTACTTTTTTTCCGGGTTCTTACACAAACTTGTACAAGGTTGTAATGTGTTCTTGTAAGCTGTGTAATTTTTAATTAACTTCAGTGTATTGTTATTTGTACTCTAATGCAATGTTATGTAAGTTAGTAAATGTAAGTGAGGTAGTGCAGTGTAATGTAAGATAGTGATGTAGTGTTTGTGAAGTAGTAAATAAAGTTATAATGTCATTAAACACACACACACACACACACACACAACGAAAGCAAGTAGCTGCCTTCTCAGCTGGACTGGCAACCTTGCCGACCTTGTTTACGGATTCATCTCTCAAGACAATGACGTCACCAAAGTTCCCTTTGTTGGCCATCTCCATGGACTGTACTGTCTCGAACGCTTTCTTAAATGGCAAGTCTCTTTCTGCCAACAACAACTTCTGAATTGGAACATTTTTCAATCCACAAACAAGACGGTCACGGAACGCTTCTTCCAGCAATGTTCCAAATTCGCACTTCAACGCCAACCGCTTTATCTCCACCAAAAACTGAGCGACAGATTCGCTCTCCAGCTGGTTGCGACGGTGAATTTAAAACGTTCGGCTATCAAAATGGGTTTGGGAGAATAATGTGCAATCAACAGCTCTTTCAATTCACCAAAAGACTTATCTTTTGGACGTTCGAGTGCCAACAAATTCCGCACTGAGAACCCCGTATGCATCTGCCCCGATCAACGCGAGAAACGTAGCCACTTCATGGGTCGTCTCCACATAATTCGCTGCAAAATACAGTTCCACTCGTCCGATATAGCTGAAAATATCTTCTTTACCTTCCAAAAACTCTCCCACTTGACCAACAAGTGCCATCCTCGTCACCAGAATTGTAATATTTGGACATATTCGGAGCACAGCCTGTCTCAACAACCAGAAAACCATCTCTTTTTGTGCACTGCGCATCTACCCGAAAATACAAGGTCTGGCGTGCATTTCTCGAAAGCCCCGAAACTTTTCGGGCCTATTTCGGGTACCATGATTCCCACTGTACCTTTAAAACGCAGACCTCTTTAGGCATTAAATCTTGCAATAACGCTGCTCTTTCTCACCTTGAAAACATACTAAATTACCAGCTTCTAGGATAAATGGAGTTGATGTTTCGGGCCAGAAAAGTTTTCGGGACTTTCGAGAAACGGGCCCCTGGGCGGGCCCTATTCTATTACAGGAACGAGGTTGGTTGCGCGGTTTGCGCGGTTGCGCGGCAGTAGTGACTGAAACGGCAACTATTCAAAATGGCGGAAGCGATGGATTCGATAACAGCATTTTCGCAGCCGTGGAAATCAAGTGACTTGGTTCTTGTGGTTCAAGGTAGGAAGTTTCATGTCCATCGAGACGTGTTAACCGTTTGCTCGCCAGTGTTTGAAGCCATGCTGTGTTCGAATTTCAAAGAGAAATCTGCGCTTGAAATTGCCCTTCCAGAAAAGGAAGCAGATGAAATCGAGCAACTCCTGAACGCTATTTACCCTGACAGGGAGTTAAGCATCACAACTCAAAACTGCTTTGTTTTGCTTCCGCTTTCGTATGAATACCAAATCGATGTACTGAAGACTCGTTGTGAGAAATTTTTTCGTAGGTGGTGCAATGGCAGCGGGCAGATGTCGAACGATGAAGCTATAAAAGTACTAATCTTAAGTCAAATGCACCCTATGGACGACGAAATAGTTAAAGGCTGCATAGAAAGATTTGCTACTCAGGAAAACACTACTTGGAAAAGACTCAAGAACAACAGCCTGTTCTCTGAAGTCGAGCCTTCAAATGTACAGCGGATCAGTTTAGAGGTAAGAGTCAATTTCTTGGAGCAGGAGGTTAAGCAGCGGGATGCTATGCTGAGGGTGTACCGGCCTAGGTGATGAGCAAAAGAACAGTGCAAAAGAACATGGTGTGAGGTGCAAAACAGATTCCTGTTAATTATAAATCACGGAATGGTTTCTGCGAAGACTCATACTTGATTATGTAAACATTGTTTTACTCAAACTCCCTGTTTCACCAAGAGCATTAGGATGACAGTGGTACATCTATAGTGATGCATGAAATGTGCAGAAATGTATTCTAAATCGGTTTTAGTCAGCAGTCGTCTGCTGTCAGAGTCTAAATTTTCATAGTATTTTGAACATTAGATAAGGAGAGCTAAGTATACTCTGACGAGTAACAATACTGTAGATCATGCATAATTGCTATTAAGCCAATGAAGTTAAAAATTAGGGGATTAAGGTGGCTCAAACTGGTTTTAGTAATTTTCAGCTCTTGTACCTTAATAGATCATTACCACTAATATTACCTATATAGTGGTATCAAAAAAATGGCTAATCATTGGGGAACAAGTCATGGAGATTTTTCCACTCAATAGTTTGTCATAGCAACAATATAACCGGATAGAAATACCCCTAATTTTAGCTCTAAGTGACAATAACTAAAATCAAAGAGCTTTCTGATCCAAGTTGTGAATGTGGTGTTAGAGTAGCTAGAGGTTGGTTATGGTGAATTAAGGCAAGAATTGGTCAAAATCTTGACTGCAGCTTAGAATGAGAGCTCTCAAATTTAAGTGATAGCTGAAACATGGTTTGTTTCCTTCTCCCGGTGCAACATCTGGTTGGTGCAACACTGAATCTGTAACTCCTGAAAGGCATTCATCAACTACACACCAGCCATCAATATCATCATTTTCCTAGGTTGTACTGTCAACATCAGCAGTGAAAATGTTCTTTCACAATTTTATAGTTTATCCTTTGTAAGAATTTCAAAAGTTTGCAAATCACCACTTGGTGTGCCAGGGTTTTGAAAAAACCCACTCCACTCTTCATGGGCACTATGCAAACAAACAACTTACAAACTTCCTAATTTTCAAGAAACTCTTCTGGGTGCTGCATGACAGCACTGCATGGCAACTGTATGACAGGCAAGACTCCCCTCCTCCCTCTCTTTTGATCAATGTTGTTGGACCACATCTGCATGGCCTTGTATTTGTACGAACAGAAAATGTGCTCCCACAACATTGATAAGGGGAAGGGGGCCTCTTTGATGTCGGAATTAAGTGTACCGTCTCAAGTATTTTTGCAACTGATTGTAGCATTAAAATGAAGTAAGTGAAGTTGCAAATGTATGACATATTTGTATTATGCTTAAGGTGGTATGATACCTTAAAAAAGGCAAAAAGTTCAAAATTTTACCTAAAATTTTTTATGCCCAGAAAGGTCCGTATATCACTTGGTATTAACGCCACAGTTTCATTTTTCATGAAAATGTTATTTTTTGTCCAGGGTTTACTCGTTTTTGAGACTAGGTCTTTGGTTGCTAGGGGCAACGGGTTTGTTTATGTCTTGTTTACAGTGAAGAAACAATCCCGCAAAGGTTGTTTTCCCTCAGAAAACGATCGTTGCGTGACAAAGGACTTTCTGTTAACCCATACATGACGACTGTTACCCTGTGGTGGTTGGTGAGCCTGCGAAACACGATATACCATTGATCGCCATTGCGAAAATTCACAACAACACTAGTAGAGCTGCGTTTTGAGTTTTTTCTCCTGTTTCTCGTTCTTTTTTCACGTCAGCAATTATGCCTCCTAAGTATCGTACAACAAGGCGTCCTAAAAGGAAGTTTTCGGGAAATCAATTCACGGAACCTTCGAGAAAAAATGCCATGAGTGGGACAGAAGAAGCGAACGAAGAAGCACGTGGTTCGAATAACCTCGATCAACATAGTAAGAAGTCTGTGTCTTCGAAAAAGCTTTTGCTAAAGTCCGATGCCAAGGAATTAAAACCTCGCAAAGCTGAAGAACCTTACGAAGAGGAGGCAACAATAACAGGCTTCAGGTTTGTCGACATGGAGCTACTTAGCACGGCAATTTCTGCCATGAGGTGTGCTGACTGTGGAGAATTCAGCATAGTGCTTTCGGAAAACCACTTAGAAAGGAAGGGATGTGCTTCGAGTCTTCGAGTCTTCTGCGAGAATTGTGGCTGGAAACATGAGTTTTGGACGTCTAAAAAGCAGACTTTAAGTTTTGAGGTGAGTAGGCGTTTAGTGTATTCTATGAGATCGATAGGAAGAGGGCACAGTGGAGCGAAGAAATTTTGCACATTAATGAATATGCCACCGCCTCCAACAGCAAGGGCATATCAGAAAAATGCAAGAACGATTGCTAAACATGTTAAAGTTGTCGCTAAGGATGGCATGTCCAGTGCAGCAAAAGAAATCAGGGATGCCCAGCATGCCAATGAAGATGATGTAGTGAATTGTGGTGTTTCATCTGATGGTACCTGGCAGAAGAGAGGATACTCTTCACAGAATGGTTGCGTGATCATCATGTCAATTGATACTGGTAAAGTCTTGGATGTGGAACCACTCACTAAAGTTTGTAAACAATGTCAACTTCACTCCCATTTAGATAAAGACAGTGAGGAGTACCGTAGATGGAGGGCAGAACACAATAACTGCAAAGCTAATTATAAAGGCTCCGCCCCAGCCATGGAATCAGAGGGTGCAGATCGTATTTTTAGACGGTCTGTGGCAACTCATAAGTATACTGAGCTGTATTCAGATGGTGACAGCAAGAGTTACAATCAAGTCAAGGATGTTTATTCTGCAGATGGCATTCATGTTGTCAAGAAAGAATGTATAGGACATGTACAAAAACGAGTGGGCACAGCACTCAGGAAATTGAAGAAGGAAACTCCTGGTCTTGGTGGAAAAGGAAAACTCACCGATGCCATGATTGATAGACTTCAGAACTATTATGGCATTGCTATTCGTTCTAATGTTGGAGACTTGAATGGAATGAAAAAGACAATACATGCAAGTTTCTTTCATTGTGCCTCAAGTGAACGGCGTGATCTTCACACCCACTGTCCAACTGGACCATCGAGCTGGTGTGGTTATCAACGAGACAGAAACAGTTTCAAACATGGTCCTGGCTTGCCTGATGCTGTCATTGCAAAAGTCAAACCTGTGTATCAAAGATTGAGTGAAGATTCTTTGTTGGAAAAATGCCTTCATGGAAAAACACAAAATCAGAATGAAGCTGCAAATGGAATGGTGTGGGAGCGCATACCAAAGGAAATTTTTGTTGGAGCTGACTTGCTAGAATTTGGCTTGTTTGATGCCGTAAGCCACTTCAATATTGGGGCTAGAACTGTTCTGCTGCTTCTAAAAGCACTTAAAATTCCCCCAGGAAAATACACGGAAGAGGGGTGTAGGCGCCTTGACCTTGATCGCGTTCATGGGGCTGAGTACAAAGAGAGCGACGAAAGGAAGAAGAGGAGAAAGGTCCTAAGGGGACAAAGAAAGAAGAAAGAAGACAAGAACCAACAAGCAGAGGGTCTTACCTATGCTGCTGGAGCATTTTAAGACACTTACTTTGCTCAGACTTTGTACAGAGGCTTTTAAAACCCAAGTACAACTTTTAGATGGATTTTTCCATGAAACTGCATTTTGATAGAATTCCGAGTAGCTCAACATGGCTAGTTAAAAAACTATTCAAGATAATTTCATAAAATTTTTTGTAGAACATCTTGAATAGTGCTTCTGTGCATTGAACCTAAAACAAAGTACAAAAATAAATTGACCATTCTTTGGCAGCCATATTATTTTGTATCAAAGGCTCATTATTTGTTTATGTGAAAGTTTTTGATTAGTTGACATTGTTAAAATCATGTCATATAGGATATTTTAGGTTCAATGCACAGCTCTATCTATGCCTAAGATATCCTGAAAATTTCAGAATCTCAAAATTTTTTGTTATAGAGTTATTGCTGTTGGCGTAGTACCTGTAAAATGAGGGTTTAGTGGGCGTGGTCTTGTTGCTATGGTAACAGATGGTGTCAACAACAGTGTCAAACAATTTGTCTCAGTAAGTGTTGTCACTGGAGGGACTACTAAAAATGTTTCGAATAATCTTTAAAATTTCCCCTTTTGAAGGTATCATACCACCTTAAGATACATGTATCACAATGAAGTGATAGGACAATTTTAGCATCTGCACACTTCCAGTGAAATGCCTTAAAGAACATTTTATCAGTGATTCTAAGGAAATATTTTAAAATTTGATAATGAAAAATTCTTTGCATCTGGTATCTCTTCAGACACATGTAATAACACTGAAGGTAGGTCAATTCCTCTTTTAACACAAAAATATCAAGAAATTATGTATTGACTGACTGAAGTCTGCATTAAACCCTACAACACAAGGTTCTGAATGTGCCCAGTCATGTGCAAATGCATAATTCAGTTGTATCAGCTTAAATTTCACATATAAGCAGTGTAATTATTTTGCTCATCTAGAAGTTAGATTTCTGGTTGTGTCAAACTTCAAGTTTATAGAAGTTTGATGACACGCTCTCAAATGAAGTAAGCAAGAACCGATCCAGAAAGCACTGAGCATTGGTGTGAAGGTTTTCGCTGCTGTTGTTCCAGTTTAATCTGTATTAGTCAGCTTATTTGAAAAACAATGCAGTCCTCTCAATGCACATTCCATCACATAGACAAAGTCAGTCAAGTGCGAAGCGCGAGCGAGTGGAAAGAAATGGGGACTGCATCCTTTGTTTACGACGCTTTCGGATAACTCCGCCCACAAACCCTGAAGCCTTTAACCCATTTAAAATTAACTTTTTAAATTAAAAACTTCGTCCCATTCTGTCACGTGGGTCAAAAGTAAACTGTCTCGCTTTCGAAGCGATGATTTTGGTCTCTGTGGAAAGCTAGAAACCTCTAGATTTTAGATTTTCTAATTGCCCCTCACGAAATCGTTTTTAAGAAGTTGAAATCCATTTTTCCCTCAATGAATAAAATAATGCTATGATGTCCGTTTTCCTGTCGTCGTTAAATATTAATAAGGTAATACTGTATTTGTCTTGCCAAAAAAAATGGCCTTTTTTATACTAGAAACGCATTATCCGTCCAGGCGAATTATGCGTCTGTCATTTTATCCGAGTAGTGTAAAGACGGGACGAGCTATATGAGACGCATAATCCGTCTGGGACGAACTTGGACAAATGTTTCTTCTGTGTCTGTTAGTTCGACTAGTATAAAGACGGGCACAAGACGCATTATGCGCCTAGACGAACTTTCTTATTTAGTGAGTCTTTTAAGACGTACTAAAGCGGATAGTTCGTCTAGACGCACATAGCCTGCGTAACAGGCGTAGAAAGGGGAGGGAGAGGGAGGGAAAAAGGGAGAGGGGACTGGGGAGAAGAGAGAAGGAAAGCCTGCCCCAAGAACCCCCTTTTGTTCATTTTTGCGGCAGCAAAATTCCCATTGGCTGAGAGATAATGAGTAAGTTATAACTGTAAGTTTCACATTTTCAACAAAAATAACTATGACGGCGGCGGGACGCAAGCGTGGTTTAAGAGATTTAAATCTCGTCAGTACGAGAAACATTATTTTGAAACCAGAACAAGAATCAGTCATAAAGGTTTTTTTAACCGGCAGAGACGTCCTGGCGGTTTTACCCACTGGGTACGGGAAGAGTCTGATTTACCAAATGTTGTATGTGCGAAGAGCTACGACCGGATCTCGTTATAGTAACAAAATTGGTTATTTTATTTGTCTATATACGTCAGTTAATAACTATTTGGTTTCGTAAATAACTCGTATATAGTGACTAAGGGAATCACAAATTTGGCCGTTACGAGCTAAGTATTAAATGCAGCGATTCTCGTCATTTCTCCCCAGAAAAGTATAATCGAAGACCAACTGCAGATGAAATCTTTGAACTACGCTGCTAATGGCAATGATGAAATTACAAAATTCTGTCTGCACCGTAGAAAAAGTTAAAGAGAAGCCCTTTCGAGAAATGTTGATCGACTCCACTCCTCAACCCCCTCTCCCTTTTTCCCTCCCTCTCCCTCCCCCTCCCCCTTCTACGCCTGTTATGCAGGCTAAGACGCCTAATGCGTCTTAATTGTGCACGTCTTTATACCAGTCGAACTAAACAGATGCACTACAAATGTTTGCCCAAGTCCGTCCCAGACGAATTATGCGTGTCCAGTATAAAAACCAGTTGTGCGAAGTCACTGTCAAATCAAAATCCCTAGTTAGTGCCCTGCGAATCCTTGGGTACAAAGTTAAAGATTTTTTCCAGAACACCTCGACTTACATCACGATGAATGGCTTGCTATATATCGCGGAGAAAAGACGCCTGACTTTGTCTCCATGTACGAAGGTGTTGATGCTGTGACCGACCTTCCAGCAGCCTTTTGCTACGAGGAAATACTCCAGGCTTTCTCTGACGCGAAAATAATTCTCACAGCTCGTGACAACGATGAAGTGTGGGTGCAAAGCAGGGTAAAACATCTCCGAATTTGTCGTGAAGTGGGTGTGTTTGCGAAGTTAGTATTCCTGCTTTACGAGAAACCTCGAAAATGGTAGACCCTCGCCAACACTATAGACACAGCTGCTTATGGCAGCGTTAGTCCCACAGTGACAACTTTATTTTAAAAGAAGTATAATCCACACAACGAGAGAGTAAAAGCCGTTATCCCAGCGCAAAAATTGCTTCTTCAACGTCAAACAAGGTTGGGATCCACTGTGTCAATTTCTGGGAGTTGATGCACCTTCGCAACAATTTCCTCGTGAAAATGTTGGAAGCTCAGCCGCAAGTAAAGGCATCGCCGCAACGCTGAGGGAAATAATGAGGGAAAGCATAATGTATCTGGTTTTTCCCGCAATGCTAATACTGTTGATTGTAATTGTATATTCATTCAACTAGAAGCCCCGAGCACTGCTTAGTGTCGCTATCAGTCAGGGGCACCCAACGACAAGTTTCGGTAGATATCTGTTCAGTGGAGGGTAGTTTGCCTAAGGCTTTAGGCGTTGATTAAAGAGTGCACTCGGATTTTCGTAAGTAAGACTTGGTTTAAAAGATTCGTAATGTGGAAATCATAACCCCTGAGGTTTTCGGAAAGGTTGTTATTGCTGTTTTGGCTGTAAAAAACGCCAGCTAGCATTTTCAACTAGTATTTTCTCAAAGAAAGATTTTGTTCCCTAAAACTTTCGGGCAATCAACATTTCAGCTAGGGAATCCAAACAGATCAAAGTTTTCTAGCTAAACAAAACATCACTTTAAACAGACTTCAAACACAATAATGTACTTAAAAAATGCCTTTACACAGCTTTTGGCTGCTTTGGCTCGTTGGGTGCCCCTGATCAGTTCCATGCCGAGTAGCAGTGCCGTTCAGATAACGCACAGATGGGGTCGAAACGTGGTAAGAGCAAAGAATTTATACGCCAGAAGTCGCTTAAACGCCGAGTTGCTGGCGAGGAGTATTAACATCATAATTTTAAAAAATGCAATAAATTATTTCGTCGTCAGCAATCTGCGAAGTCAATGACCCATTTGATATATACAGAGGAGTACTTGCGATGTCGTTTGCTTCTATGATATATGCCGTATATTTCCCCTTATAAAGGGACGTAAATGAAATATTTCCATTTATCAAAATACCGGCTGGAGAGTTGCTTGACTGAGGTTCTTACATTGTTTATACGTGATCCGTGCGTTATCTAGACTGCGAGTAGTCTCTAATTTCGGCGATGGATATGCAAGGCGGATGAAGGACACGCGCGCACTCAAAGTTGCGAGGAGATGAGACGCGAGGGGAGGCGCTCCCCTCGCGTCGCGTCACCTCGCAGCTTCGCGCGCACGTGTGTCTTTCGCTCGCCCCACCATAACAGACTAGTCGCGGTCTATGCGTTATGTTATCAGAGTACATAGTCACGCCCTGCCAACTGGAATCGCCTACTCAGCCGTTTTAATATATTCTTTGTGTCGTCACTCAACGCTTCATCACGTAAAATAACGACATTTTAATGATGTATCTGCTTGCATGATTTTTTAAAATACATCCTCGTTCCCGGGGAAAGACCCTGGGAAAGAGGATGTTGAAAATAGAGCAACTACATGTCAGTCTGCTCACAAGCATGTCATGTGCATGAAAACATTAATTCACCGGCGTGTGTTTTTTATGTCTGAAAAGCTAACATGGCAAGAGAAGCGTTCCATTTTCGTGAAATAAAGTTCCTGTGAAAATAAGTAAAGCAAGGTATATTTAGCTGCTAAATGACTGATCAAATGTTTGTCATAAGTTAACTAATTAGCTATTCTTGGTTTTCACATGACGTCATCAGAAACTAAAACTCAAAAGTTAACAGACTTTTGCATTTTTATCTTCATCACGTAAAAGACATATTAGAAATGTATCTGCTACCATGTTTTCAGTTCGGTACCTTGCTTTGTTTATAAAATAGAGCAGTTTGAATTTTATAGTTTTTTCCGCACAGTGTGTGACGTAACTTACGTCTGCCCACAAGCATATCACGTACATGAAAACATCGATTCACCGTGTGTTTTTGAGGTTTTAAAAACCAATATGACAAGAGTACCGTTTATGTGAAAGTTTGCAGGCTCAACAGAGCGAAGAAAGCCTTTGAGATAGCTTAAGTAAGTTCCAGATGTTTTTCACTCGTTTCCGGCTCATGAAGATGGGCTCCACCATGGCGTTTCTACTCTAAACCCAATAAGTTTAAGTGGTACATTTTGACGAATAACTCGAGTACGGGACGTCGCACAGCCCTGAAGCTTGGGCATATTGTTTATTTATAACTCTTCTACAATATCTCAATTTCTTGACTTTATCTATTGAATGGATGACGATTTTATTTTTTTACTTGCGTGACGTACGCGTGACTGAAAATCAAGAATTCAGTATAATGAACTCTCTTTAATATTAAAATATTAAGGCAAACCGGTGTTCATGCACTGTACATAAAGTTTTTTTTTTTGCTGGATAGAGATCAGCATGATGGGAGCAACTTTTAAATCTGAATAACTACCATCTCTAACTTGATGTACTTTGAAATAGTTTTTAAAACTATGTAAACGGCTATACAAATAGAAAATGGCCAGTGGGGAAGGGAAAGGAATAAGAAGAAATGAGTATCAATAAAATAAGAAAATGGATGATTTTGAAGAGCGGTGTGATTTTTTTGTTTGTTTTTGTTTTTTGTTTTTTTTTTCCTTTTGTTTTTGTTTTTGTTGTTGTTTTGTTTTTTTTTTGTTTTTTGTCTCTTTTCAATTCTGTTTT
>JAEMWC010000571.1:280000-292500 GCA_016490735.1 Pachyseris speciosa | reverse complement strand
TGATCTTCGCAAAAATGGGCAAATATAGTGATTTTCACCTCAGTTATTTTTAAATAGTACATGCATTACGGGTTTTTGCAGTTGTTACAAAACTGAAAAAAATTTTTACTATTTTTTATATATGGTTTTGGGGGACGCAGCTAGGCATGTCCCGATTGCGCTGAGCACTTTTTGAGCACGTTTTCGAATTTGGAGCACTCTTGAGCACTTTCATGACTTTTGGGCAAAATTTGAGAAATTTGTTCGCATTTTGGACAACATTTAAGCTAGCACTTTTAACTTTTTCCAATTTTCTACATATTTAGAACAATATTTTGTCTTTAAACGTTCTCAGTAAGCCAAGTTACCGTATTTATCCCATTAAACGCCGCAGTGTTTATTAAATTTTTCGTGATTGGAGTGCGACGTTAATTCGCGGGCGGCGTTTATTTGAGGGAGGCGTTTATTTAAAATCCAATTCATTTCTTACAAACAATAGCAACTGAACGTTTGAATTTTTAAAAATAGGAAGATGTTTCAGTGTTTGTCTGAAATGTCATTTATTTTATCTTTCTCACGTCGCTTTGATAGAATTATAAAAAAATTATAAAATTATAAAATTATAAAATTATAAAAATTATAAAATTATAAAATTATTTTGTTAGAAAAACATTGTTGTCTTCAGTTCTATGGTCACCTTTAAGACAATTGAAGACCAATGCTGTGATAAAACTAAAAATATTTATGCTAGGAAATAATAAAAAAAAATATGAGCAACTTTGGAGCACTATTTCTAAATTTCAAGCATTTTTTCAATAATTCGAGCACTATTTGAGAATTTTTTTTTTCAAATTTTTGAAGCACTAGTACTTTTTGGCAATTTTTCCAGCGCAATCGGGACACGCCTAGACGCAGCCTCAAAATTAGAGAGGTTTGTATGGATTTTGAACCATGTCTTAAGGTCCATAACTTGGTCTCTGTTTAACACAAAAGCATCAAAGATGGTCAAATGATCGATCTTGACGTGATCTTTCATGTGATGGTGTCACTTTAGTGATTGGTTAAAATTTGAAACTTGCCCAGTTCCCCACGCAACTCCAAAATGGCCAAAACATAATAAATGTGTGGAGCCGTGCGGAAATCATACGGAATTCTCTGTCATAGCTTTAATAGAAACAGTTCTTGTTTAGCGTGATAACTAACGCTAGAACGTTGTGGGTCGAGCATAGATTCTTTAAACGTTTCGATCCTTTTTTGGAAAGACGGATTTAAGCACAGCCCTATAAACTAACATAACTATACATGTATCACTGTCACTGTACTAACCCTCGGTTCCACAAATGGTGAGCAATGTTGCCCCTTCTTTTAAAATATGAACAAACACCACCATACCTTGTGACTTTTTTTAAAAAAGTATCTGGAAACAATTTCATTTGGTATGTCAGTCGTCATTGTAGGTGACATTACCATGGCAGCGAAATCGCACCTGCTAAGATCGATGAGCTTCTTTTTAAGATTGGTGAGCTTCTTACTGCGCAAAATAACTTTGTGTTGGTGGGCACCGTTCACAAGAAACTCACGGTCTCTGTAGAAATCTCGAGGTGCACAGAACGCATGCGTAGTGATAATGGCAAGCACTGTTATCTATAGCAGCAGTTGCTGTGCTTACTGATGTGTTGTTTTTCATTTCTTTGCAGCAAGATGAATGCAGTCGATTACTCAGATGATGAGCACAAGTCTGGAACACAAGTCTAGAAGAATCCTATCCATGCAATGATTATGAAGAAGGGGAGGTACAATACCCATCGACAACAACTTTCCATCTGAAAAAAATAGGCAAAAATATATTGGTGGTGTAAAGGTCTGAAGGGAGATGCTGACAGTTTAGTTGGAACGTCATGGAATATTTCGGGCATTTTTCGCTCTCAGTTTAGCTTGTTTATAGGCAAAATTAACGATCTCAGCTGACATAGCTTTAACTGACAGAGACAAACACACGCAGAACGCAAAACCGCATATGGACGAATCGTACACACACTAGATTCAGCAAAAGAATTCAAACAGACATATAGAAACACTGGAACAACAGTTCATCCATAGAAATAATTAGAAAAGCAAGTACAAGGGTCCAGACAAACAATGAAAACCACAAGCACAAGAGTCGAAACCAGCATTGAGTAACACGAGCTAAGCGTAAGAGTCCACACAAACACTAAGAACCACAAGCACAAGAGTCCATTAAAACATTGAGAAATACAAACCGGCACGAGAGACCACACACTGAGAAACACAAGCAAGGAGTCCACACAGATACTGAAGCATGAGGCAGTACAAGCCGCATTAGACCCAGTGAAAACATTACCTAACACAAGAACAAGAGTTCATACAGATACTGCGAAACATAAATACAAGAGTCCATATAAACACTGAGAAACACAAGCACAAGAGTCCAAAACACAAATACAAGAGTCAATACAAACACTGAGAAACACAAACACAAGAGTCCACACAGACACTGAGAAACACAAGCACAAGAGTCCATACAGACACTGAGAAACACAAGCACAAGAGCCCATACAAACACTGAGAAACACGAGCACAAGAGTCCAAATAAACACTGAGAACCACAAACACAAGAGTCCATACAAACACTGAGAAACAAAAGCACAAGAGTCCATACAAACACTGAGAAACACAAGTACAAGAGTCCATACAGACACTGAGAAACACAAGCACAAGGGTCCATACAGACACTGAGAAACACAAGCACAAGAGTCCATACAGACACTGAGAAACACAAGCACAAGAGTCCATACAGACACTGAGAAACACAAGCACAAGGGTCCATACAGACACTGAGAAACACAAACACCAGAGTCCAAATAAACACTGAGAAACACAAGCACAAGAGTCCAAATAAACACTGAGAAACACAAACACCAGAGTCCAAATAAACACTGAGAACCACAAACACAAGAGTCCATACAAACACTGAGAAACAAAAGCACAAGAGTCCATACAAACACTGAGAAACACAAGCACAAGAGTCCATACAAACACTGAGAAACAAGCACAAGAGTCCATACAAACACTGAGAAACAAAAGCACAAGAGTCCATACAAACACTGAGAAACACAAGCACAAGAGTCCATACAGACACTGAGAAACACAAGCACAAGAGTCCATACAGACACTGAGAAACACAAGCACAAGAGTCCAAATAAACACTGAGAACCACAAACACAAGAGTCCATACAAACACTGAGAAACACAAGCACAAGAGTCCATACAGACACTGAGAAACACAAGCACAAGAGTCCATACAAACACTGAGAAACACAAGCACAAGAGTCCATACAAACACTGAGAAACACAAGCACAAGAGTCCATACAGACACTGAGAAACACAAGCACAAGAGTCCATACAAACACTGAGAAACACAAGCACAAGAGTCCATACAGACACTGAGAAACACAAGCACAAGAGTCCATACAAACACTGAGAAACAAGCACAAGAGTCCATACAAACACTGAGAAACACAAGCACAAGAGTCCATACAAACACTGAGAAACACAAGCACAAGAGTCCATACAAACACTGAGAAACACAAGCACAAGAGTCCATACAAACACTGAGAAACAAGCACAAGAGTCCATACAAACACTGAGAAACACAAGCACAAGAGTCCATACAGACACTGAGAAACACAAGCACAAGAGTCCATACAAACACTGAGAAACACAAGCACAAGAGTCCATACAACCCTGAGAAACACAAGCACAAGAGTCCATACAAACACTGAGAAACACAAGCACAAGAGTCCATACAAACACTGAGAAACAAGCACAAGAGTCCATACAAACACTGAGAAACACAAGCACAAGAGTCCATACAGACACTGAGAAACACAAGCACAAGAGTCCATACAAACACTGAGAAACACAAACACAAGAGTCCATACAAACACTGAGAAACAAAAGCACAAGAGTCCATACAAACACTGAGAAACACAAGCACAAGAGTCCAAATAAACACTGAGAAACACAAGCACAAGAGTCCATACAAACACTGAGAAACAAAAGCACAAGAGTCCATACAGACACTGACTGAGAAACACAAACACAAGCACAAGAGTCTATACAGACTCTGGGAAACACAAACACCAGATTCCATACAGAAACTGAGAAACACAAACACCAGAGTCCATACAAACACTGAGAAACACAAGCACAAGAGTCCATACAAACACTGAGAAACACAAGCACAAGAGTCCATACAAACACTGAGAAACAAGCACAAGAGTCCATACAAACACTGAGAAACACAAGCACAAGAGTCCATACAGACACTGACTGAGAAACACAAACACAAGCACAAGAGTCTATACAGACTCTGGGAAACACAAACACCAGATTCCATACAGAAACTGAGAAACACAAACACCAGAGTCCATACAGAAACTGAGAAACACAAACACAAGAGTCCATACAAACACTGAGAAACACAAACACCAGAGTCCATACAAACACTGAGAAACACAAACACCAGAGTCCATACAGACACTGAGAAACACAAACACAAGAGTCCATACAAACACTGAGAAACACAAGCACAAGATTCCATACAAACACTAAGAAACGAAAGCACAAGAGTCCATACAGACACTGAGAAACACAAGCACAGGAGTCCATACAAACACTGACTGAGAAACACAAGCACAAGAGTCCATACAAACACTGACTGAGAAACACAAGCACAAGAGTCCATACAGACACTGACTGAGAAACACAAACACAAGCACAAGAGTCTATACAGACTCTGGGAAACACAAACACAAGCACAAGAGTCTATACAGACTCTGGGAAACACAAACACAAGAGCCCATACAGACACTGATAAACACAAGCAAGAGATTCGCCACACAAACACTCAGAAACACAAGTACGAAATTCCACATACAAATACTGAGAAACACGTGAATGGCTGTGAAACAAGCACAAGAGTCCATACAAACGCTGAGAAAAACAAGCGGTTCATACAAACCTCAGTTCAGAAACGCAAGTCCGCACAGACACTAATTAAGAAACACAAGCACAAGAGACCTTACTTGTAAACACAAGCACTAGATTCCACACAATTACTGTTACGAATTGGCATATCAAGAGTTTTTTCGTAGTATTTCGAGCCGGTTGATATTTGTGCGAGTGAAAGCTGGCCCATCTTGTTAGGCGGTTTCAATTAAACTTCATTCAGACCTTATTCTCCGGGTTTGTTTGTTCAAAGCACGTAATAAAGAAAAGAGTTTCGTTTTACTTCATTTTATTTTTCTAATACTCTTTGAGGTTTGCTTTCTTTAAGCCCGACTTATAAATTCAAACGTTGAATGAGCTTTCAAAAGGAATTTGTCGAGTTGCTCTTCCCAGATTTCGGAGGCTTTCGAACAAACAGACCCGAATATTTTTGCTTCTGAAAAGCGAAGAGTCAAAAATACAATTTTTTTCTTTCAATTGAAATTTTTCTTGATAGCAAAAGTTTAGTGAAACATTTCAAATTTCCTCATACAAGCAACAAATATTTTTGAAGCTATCGTTTTCAATTACCAAGCTCAAATTTTTATTTCCATGGTAAACTCTGTTTAAAAATTTTAAATTTTCCCGCCAAAAAACTTATTTTTCTACGGCGCCCAAAATACACATGCGCCAATTTTTTTAAATCTTCTTAAAAAGTTAATAAATTATATTTATTGTGTATTGTCTCATTATCGTACTTAAAGGGATGCAATAAAAAAATATCCAAAATGCAGTGTCTCCTTTTTTTATTACTCATAGAAAAAGAATATTGAACTATAAAAAGCAATAAATAAACATTCAATTCTTTTCTTCTACATTTTATTAGTTAACTGATCTTAAATTACATACAATCATTAAAAGCGTGTTTCAAAATATTCTAAGCATCCAAAAAAATGCGTTCGAATATATACTTAAGTCCTTTGGCGGGAAAATTTGACCGAATTTGCACAGCGTTTCCACTGGCTACAATTGTGCCAAACATTTTAACTGGGATGCATCTTTAAATTTTTCCCGCCATAAAAATGCCTACAGCACCTCGTGCAAGAAAACGGAAAAAAAATATTCTGAAAGCCCGTTTGTAAAAACTTCACTGAGTCGAATAAAGTTAACTTGTGGTTCAATTTGAAGATTTAAAGAAATTTCAAGTGAAACCGAATATCCCCCGAAATATATGGCCCTGCGACCCTTGCACGAATTGGTGTATACAAGTCTTGTAAGTTAAGGCAACATGGCAAGATATAAATCATTCGAAAATAAAACGTACGCGTGATAAATTGCTTATTTGGATCACCAAAATGATGCTTTGGTTTGTCGTTTTATGTTCAGTTCGATTCTATGTTTATTTCTAAAGTATTTTGGAGTTTGCCATGTTGCCTTCAACACAATATTTTTCTACTGGCACAATTGTCGTTTGTGGCACAAAAAAAATCCCCTTTTTGATTATAGACGAGTCCCTCTAAATTTAAGCATCGATTCCGCATCAAAGACAACTGATATTCTAGTTGAAGCAAATAATCAATTTAACGTTGGCTATTACAAAACTATCTCTGCTTGAAATGCTTTCTGACTTTATCCATTCAGAAAGATTCTCTGCAAAGTTTCAATATGTAAAAAGAGATCCCATACGTACTTTGCTTGCAATTTTTGTCCAGTGCCACATATACACAGAGTGCCGGTAGAAAAAAGTTATTACAGTTACGTTCGTAAATACAGCTTAGTTTAAAACCAACTGTCTGCTACTAGTAACAGAACAATCATTCTGTTTAAATTAAAACTTCCCCCTTTTTTTTTTATTTTTTGGAACAAATAAATGGAGATGCTTGAGACCACAAGAACCGTTCCGAAAAATAAAGACGACCTTTTCTATGTTCAGTTTTTTTTGTCCGCTTTCAGTTCTTAGTCTTCGATCGGTTAAATCAAACAGCGAATGCTTCGAAATAAGCGATAATCTGATTACAAGGCAATTGGAATACAACCGAAATTGTTAGCATGACTTCCAAAGTAATTTTTCTATTGAAGTACTTCAACGTGTTCCCCTTTTGCTGGTGAGCAATTTCAACAAAAAAAACCTGCCGGCTTAGCTTAAGCTACCTCATTCACGTACTGGAATTTAGCAACGGTAAAAGAAAAAAAACATTTCGACTTCTTCTGTTTCTGGTTTCGCTGCCAATGTTTCGTTCATGAAGCATTCAGAAATAACGCAAAATAACCTATGCCGCCGAAGTCATTTGTCACATGCTATATCACAAATGTCAAGTAGACTTAAGACCGCCCATATTTTGGCTAAATACACCACTACACTGTAAAATAGACAAAATACCCGATATATTCGAACTCTAGAAAATGCTGTAGACTAGTGAAACTACTCCAGTTGTTTAGAAAAAGTCGTAGTGCTGTCTAATTAAAGTACTTGAAATTGGTGCTTTTTCTATGAGGCGGTTTTAACGATAACATTTGAAACAATCTAGACGAGCACGACTCAAGGAATGAACGCTGGAAATCCAAATCACGTCTCCTCCAATCTATATTGCTATCATTGTAAGCTTCCTTGGCAAATCCGTCAAAACTATAAAAGTGCCGAGCAGCTTTTCTAGCCTTAATTGGTGTTTGTTTTGTTTGTTTGTGACGTTAACGGAAAGCAAGAAAATTGCGACTAAAAGCATATTGTTCAAAGGTAACAAATCGTTAAATTCAATTTGATTCTCCATGGCATACAACTGATTTCGTACACGGTAAAAAAGAATTTCAGTTTCACGTTAAGCAACGAGAAAATGTTTGCTTAAAAAACCACAAAAAACCAAAAAGTTCGAACTCGTTTCACGACCCTAATCATTTTCGACACACGATCTACAAACTTATGCAATTACTATTTTCCAAACGTCAATCCTTAATTGGTTTTTGTGGTCTGTATAACCGCTCCATATCCAAGTGAAATACAAATTGTTCTCCCAAACCAGACATAAGGGTATTTTAAAAAACTAAGCTTCCAACAAGCTGACATGAGAACAACAGCACCTCAAATATGAAAATTTCAATTTATAAAACCGATCAAAGGCATTTTATATTTTGTTGCATATAAAAGACATTCACTTTTAATTGCGTTTTACAAAGTTGCCAGAAATCGCGACATGAAATATTTGTATTCAGGAAACCGCCATTCTCTTGTCAGCAATTAAATAATCAATATATGACGCGAAGTTTAGGACCATTTTACGTTGGCATTGTCTAGAATTTTGTAATCTTCAAGAACAACGTCTTGGAAACGTTTTCAATCAATTCCATCCCACCACAGCTTGACCAATTCAAATACAAATAGTTAATTGTATTCATCTCTTAACCGATGCATTGCAAAAGTTTCTTTGTCAAGTAATTTGTTTAACTTTTTAACCTCGTTTTTGACGAGGTAAAAGATGTTTAAAACTGAAACAAATTTACACGTGAAGTGTCAACGCTATCACAATGCCACGTAAAAACATTACTTCTATGCGTCAACAACCGCTGAATTTGGATTTTTACCACTGTAACCAAAGGTTCTGATAGAACGTGACGTTGAGCCAACAACTCTGCAATTTCTAATGCAAGGATTTGTTGCTAGGGATCACAATTCAAAATATAATATATTTCCCGGCAAGACAAAACGAATTTGTTACTGAGCAGGAGCCAAAACCTTGCCAATTAATGAAGACCAAACTCAGTAATTTAAAGCATGATATGATCTCCAGATATATTAACTCAACCTTTTCATTCCTCAGTGGTGGCCGAGATGAAACTCTTAGCAGTTTTTAACTTTTTACTCTCGGAATCCAAACTCACTACATGTTATGTGGCAGAAGCTCTTGTGTTGGCTATGAGATCCAAAACTGCGAACAATCAACTAACTTTATCCTAACTCATTTGACTTTGCCCATGAAATCCCAAACTGTAATCAAGTACATTCCTGTGGCGCTATTTATCGAACTTTGCAAGGTTGAGTCTGTGGATAAAATCCTGAGGTGTGGCCATTCAAATGAAAACTACTGAGCTGTTCTTTACTTAAGTGTTGTATGTTTGTCAATATTTTGCAGGCTTTGTCAAAACCTGATCCATAGAGCTGATGAACTAACGAACTATTAAATTATAAAGGAAAAACTTTCTCGGCCACCATTTTAGCGAATTATGTAAAAATTAGAAGCTCTTATCTTTGTAGTGTCTCCTTGTGATTCAGTGATTCCATTCTTGCAATTAATTATAATTTCCTTTCTTTTCTTCTCATCAACGACTTTGTTCTCCTGAAAATGAACGAAAATGATCATTCGTAAGCGAAGACATATAATAACTGATTTTAGTTCTAATTTCTAGATGCGCTATATCGAATCATGTAGAGTTCTCTTGTCTACTAACATAACCTCCACAAAGGCCCGTATCATTCTCGGGACAACGGCGATAAAGCTTCGCATAAAATATCGCGAAGCAAACATCAAACACGCGTGGCCCCATTTCAGTCAAACATTGCTCTCAAACCCGAATTTCTCAGTATTTTAGCGTTCGTTTCAGCTCAGAAATATCACTCGTATGTTTTTTGTTACACATACGAAGCAAATTTGCTTTCGATTTTAAAATGTAGGCGACACTCAACTGAAGTTCACGTTTTCCGTTTTCTCGAGCATTAATTCAAACTGAATTCATTTAGCTTTAAAGACAGAATTTCAGAAACCAGTGCTCACCTTCGCTTAAGCTGTCTCCAGATTTGTTCACTAGCTTCACCCCTTCTTTATATTCCTTGCCACATTCCTCTCTACTGCGTCTTCAAACCATAGTTCAAACGAAGGACATCCGTACGCCACCATATCTTCACTCATGTTTGACATTGCTTGGTTCGTGACCCGTCCCACAAATGACATGAATATGGATTACAAACGGGAGGCCAATCACTGACAGGCACGGCACGATTTTTGTCTGCACGCTTTAAAGCCCGCGAATCCGAACCCACGAAGATCAAAGACTTTCCACGTAATAACCACATTAACATTTCTGCAGACTGAAAACGTTAAATAGAGTGATTGCTGGCCATTTCCCCCAACCTACCCCACCCCCTCAAATTACCGAAGTTTTTAATTGTTGGAGTGTACCCTATCCAAACGGAAATTTTCCCGAACATAAGGGGTTCTATATCTAGAAATGAAGTGTAAAATTCCTCAGTCAAAACATTACTTCAGAATGAAAAATATATTTTCCACAAAATTTGCTTCTATCATCAAGTTCAGGTTCAGGAACTTTGCGTCTCATTAACTCATACTTTGTTCAACCAGTTTCTAGTGTGGAAGAAACGCAAAAAAGCGTAAAAATGAAAAGGTAACAGTTTGAACAAAAGTTAAAAGAAAAATAAAAGGTTGAAAGAAAAAAAGATCTATAAGCGAGCATCATTAATGGCTCTTTCTATCGCCTCTTCGATTCTAAGAGCATTTTCAGCTGAACATTGTAAGCTATAGCTTTTCGGACAGTTCCGGATAATTCTTCTAATACGTAAACGTTGCGCGCAAACGAACGGTAGCAGATATGCACATAAGCGCGCGCGGCGAGGAATTTCAAATATGGTTACAGATTGAAAAATAATTATTTAACTGCTCATACGTGCTTTCTATGGACTCAACTCTCTCCTTCGCGACTTTTTAATCAAAGTTAAAGATAAGAATTTGAAAGGAATTTTTTACCATTAATAGGCCATTTCCAAATTACCTTTCGTCTCTTCTTCAAAGCGAGTCCCGGTGCTCATCCTTTCATATGAAAATAAGTTTTCATTCACATGCAAATTAAACTCATTTTCATACGAATGGTTGAGCACCAGGCCTCGCTTTGAAAAAGAAGCTAAAGGCAATTCGGAAATGGCCTATTGCAATGTCTTAAAAAACTCAACGATGATCGGTGAAACCGCGGGCGCAACATTGAGGTTCATTGTGACGAATAACAAGATTATGACGTTGGTGACGTATTCTTGTTGAAACATTTCTAGTGAGATGTCCTTCCGTTTCTCTGAACATTTTACATTGTAAGAATAGAATGAATCGATTTTGACCTATTCTCTTCTTACAGCGTAAGTGATTTTAATATGTTGTTCAGAACACGATGATTGTGGATTGCAGGCAAGAAACTTTTTTTGTTTTCAGTGAAGTCTGATTAACTATAGAAAAGGCGCTCGTATTTCGTCAGACTGTATTTTCCAGTCAAAGCCGGAGTCGGGGTCCAGTCAAAGTCGGGTACGGGGTCATGAAAGAAGCAGCTATAAATTGGTTCAGTCAAAGAATGCAAGAATACAATGAAAAAGCCGGAAACTGGGAGTTTCCTTACAGTAACAAAAGACACCACACGTGTAATATTTTTAAAGCAATTTTCCTTTTGTACGTCAGACGAGATAACAGTGACCAAGATGCCGATTTTCTCATCATCTTTATCACTGTCGGCTTGTCTGTCTGTATAAATATGCTGGGACATCTGAATAAATGAGAGAATACTTCTCAAAACGCACCGCCAGTTTTAAGATAACAATTTAATGTGTCGCGTTAAAAGCAAGTTCCCGAAGAAGTTCCGACTGCCTGGAAGGCTACAGCAAACCAGGCTGAGACAAGACGTCCAGGTGCATCTTGCTCAGCTCGCATTTTTAGTGAACAACTCCTGTAGAATTGATCAGATTTAGTTGAGGACAACTCTTCACCCTCAGTTTGTCCAGAAGGTGTTGATGTTGTTCCTGTAGATTTGCTAAATGACACCTCTTCATCATCAGTATGTCGCCTTTGTAATGACATCTACAAAGGGTCAGTCTTTCTAGTCTTCTCGGATAAGGACGACAAACCGAAGGCCGCGCCTCATAACTCTTCGTAATTGATTCTGTGGGATGTAAAAGAACCACTACGGACGAAATAAAACTCTGGCAGTGGCCACTCCTAGTGTCTGTCTTAATTTGATATTTCAGTACATTACGGGGGCACTCAAAACTCAACAGACACTTCATTAATTGTAAACTGCGCTGCAAGTCCCCCGGCCAGTATTGTAATGCGCATTTGATTATTTCATAGAAAACGCGCAATAAAAATATGAATTATGATGATGACGACGACGACGACGACGATGATGATGATGATGATGATGATGCCGTCCAATTTAATTCTGAAACAGTATCCGGGGCTGAAGTCACTGAGGAACGTTTAATTTGAATCCTTACCGTGGTGTACCTGTTCTTGTTTTTATCACTTCAAGTTACCAAATGCCGCGATAGCTCAGTTGAGAGAGTCTTACATGCACACTTCAGCATATCCCTTTGGTGTCCATATTAAGATGGAACTTAACGTGAAGTGGGGTTAAATTTTAAGGAGGTTAAAGAAGGGATTGAATTAAGAAAAAATGTTTTGAAACACCACCAGACAGTTGACACCCCACAAGGGCACTTAAAATGTTGCTGCCGGGGAGACAGTTTGGT
>JAEMWC010000571.1:147500-275000 GCA_016490735.1 Pachyseris speciosa | reverse complement strand
TGAATCGTGATTTGATAAAAAACTTCCGTGAATCGTGATATAAGTGTATTCCGTGAGGTGTGAAATGCAAAAGTCCTTGGCTGTGAATCGTGAATCGATAAGAAATAAATCGCGCATGTCTAAAGTTGAGTTTGAAATTGTGATCAGATTTTTTCCGTGACCTTAGTGAATTTCGTGATTCGTGAAATCGAAAATTTACTATCGTGACAAGACACCCCACGGAAAAGCATTCATTTCACGATTGCACTCGATAATTCAAAAGTTCAAACATGTTGGGAATGAAAGATGGGGATGACAAAACTTTTAGCGGAGGGGAGGGGAGGCAGTGAAGGGGAGGTTCGAAGAATTTTTTTGGCTGAGAGAATTGGTGAAGAATTTTTAGTGGCTTCCTTGAGTTGGTTTCTTAGTTTAGTGCAGGGGGCATTTTGGGGTTTGTTTTTTTAAGGGATTTTTCCTTTTACACCATTTATACCTTCAGAGTACCCTATTGGGTTGTGACAAGACAATAACGATAAATATCTATCAAGCTATTTACATTATAATGGCGCACAGAGGACTAAGGTCCAAAACTGACAACCCCTTTAAATGTTCTGTTTAACTAAAAACTCTGGAGCCACACCCTTCATTTTGACCATACTATAATCCACTTTCTTCCACAACAACATAAAGTGTTTTGTAAACTGAAACTATAGGAAAATGTTTCCTATGTATGTAGCTTCTCGGAATCGCCGGAAACTTATATACTTATATTTTCTTTCTTTTTACATACACGTCCTTTCTTCCATACCTTGTACTGTCTCTTTCTATACACAACGCTTGCGTGTCAACCTTTTTTATTCTACCAGAACGACCCGCTTAGCAGCAATGCTTCCTTCAGCTTCCACAAAAAGCACATTCACTATACGTTAAAATGCCCAAGTGAAAATGTCCCCGGCAAATTAAAGAAGCCTTCCGCTGAAGCTATATATATTTGTGCAGCCATTTGACGTAAGATTACCGGTGGAACGAGTTCACAAGGTTTAATTTCTTGTGAAAGTATTCACCTCTCACACGACAAGAGGGAGTTTACGAACACAAAAAGGTGCTTGCAGAAGTGGCGAGGACAAAAACAGGTTTTACCAATAACAACAGTGTACTGATATTAACTGTTGGTGCGACGTTGACACATGTAATTATGAAGTTTGCAAACGTAAGCTTCGCGAACAGAGGCGCCTAAGGACGTCTTAAAGAGACGCCACAAGACGCCTTAAGTCGTCCTCGAGGAGTACGTCTGTTGTGTTCTTTATTGATTTATATTTCGATTTCACGCCCTCTCTAAAAGGAAGAGCCGGAGCTCGTCCAAGTTTTTGGGGAGTTGACTCTAAAAAGGCGTGAAAGTTTTCGCATTGAAAATCATATCGAACATTTCAGTTCTTTCTCTGTCTGTCAATGTGTCGAACTGTCTGCGTGACGCTTCTCGAAACTTCTTTTCTTTTCTAAGCTTTTTCGTCTCATTTCGCTGCTCTTCCTTCTCCTTTTTTCGGCGCTCGTATCACGATCGTCGGTTCCCGAACGTGGCCGCCGATCGCTCTTTCGAGAATCGTCGTCATGCGTTCGGAGCGGAGCCGTAGTATTCTCGAAGACGTCGGAATCGATGGAATCGGCCGGAGGACGAGAACCCCGAGCCGAGCGAGGTAAACTATCAGACTGAGTGAGATCGTGAAGTCTCCGTTCCAGCCCATCGCTAATGTCATATTCATCATCAAGTTCGTCAAAAGATCGATAAGACCTCGGTTCGGAGGGTCGCGATTCGTTGTCTTTCAAGTCGTCGTCGGTATCGTCGTCGCTCAAGTCGAGGTTAATATCATCATCGTCGTCGTCGTCGTGAGACAATCCATCGGAGTCGTAGTGCATGTCGTCTTCCAAGGCGTGCTGAAGCTCGCTCACTCTTTTCTTTGCAATGCCAAGTTCTTGCTTTAAGCTGGCTACAAGTCCTTCTAGATGTTCAACCTCTCTTTCCTGTGAAAAGAATTAGAAGCAACTTTCATGTGAGTGGTCAAAACTGAAGATTCAACAGTACCACAAGCTTTCACCAAGAGGGTCACTTTAGGATTTCCCACCCAGACTCGACAAACATAATCAACTAATACAGCAGCAAAGAAGCACAATAAAATAGAACCAAGGGCTTTCAATTGATTGGCAACAATTCAAGAACAAGGAAATAAAACGAAACGAAACGAAACAGAAGGGAAGGGAAGGAAAGGAGTGCTTGATAGTTTTCACTTCAATGGTCACACTTTAGGATGCATCTCGTTCAGTCTCCAAAAGCAGAAACATCTTGTACACAAAACAAACCAGTGGTAAACCCGGAGTTAGGGTTTCAACCACAGAGTCAAAGTTTACAGGGTTTGCCATTTAAAGTAAAAGATCACTTGAAGTAAAAGATACTCACGGATTCGATCTTTCTTTTCTTGTGGTCTTCCTCTTGTCTCGATAAAGCTGCCATCTCCTCTTTCAGCTCGCGAATTTGACGCTCCAACCTATCACGAATCGCAAAAAGAAAAGTACGCTTAGTAATGTTGCAAAGTAAACAGGCGCCCGGAGTCCGAGTACACAACAAGAGGATAGTGGAAGGACAACAAAGCAGTGTAGCACCGTCAAACATCACAATGATGTTCTCCGCAAGCACAGAGTGCCCTAATACTGCCCTAAACCAGAAAGAAACGTGTGAAGTAACAACTTAAATTACAGCTATGAGGAGAGAATTCATCACGCAGCATAAATAGTCTTCTTGGGCCATCATGCAATGTTCCTGTGTTCAAACACTACAACGATGCTCTTTACTAACACAGACTGCCCTGATATTCCTCTGCACACGTCGGAAATGCGTTGCGCGACAATTCAAATGAGAACTCCGTCACGCATCAACCGAGGAAATCGTCACGCAACGGACGAGCGTTACACGAAGACCCGAAGAGCAGCAGGGTGGGGAAAGGACCAAGGAAATGACCAGACCTGGAGCTCTCTTGCGTAAGTTTGGCTTCTCTGAGTTGAAAATCTTCCCTTTCATCGTGAAGTTTTTGAATTTGATCTTTCAGTCGACCAACTTGAACCTAAAAAACACAAATGAAAGCCAAGTATGAATAACCGCCGTAAACTGAGCATTCGCAAAGTAAGCTAGATCGTTGTGTGGATCATTGTCAAACCTTGTATGCGCGCGCTAAAGGAAACTCGAACTTCTAACGACCACCAAAAATCATCAGCTTACCAAAATTATATCAAGGAAAATTACAAAATAAAATATTGCGAACCTCCTGTCGTTTTTTGAATGATCCTTCAAAATCTAACTGTGTAGCAAGCTCTCTTCTCTGAAAATATAAAGACACGAACGGTCAGCAATCTGTGTCATGATTGACATTGATGAATTCATTACATTACAACTCTGAGACAGCAATAAATACCTTGCTCTCCATCTGTTCAAACTGATGTTTTTCCACGGTGGATTCCTCCAGGTAAGAAAGTCTATTGGACATATGCCTCACCTAATCACGACAAACAAATATTGCGTGACAATTAACGCTTACTGTGTTACATCGGCACGACACTGACGTGACACTGGCATGGCGCCTAACTTACAGTTAGAAGCAACTTAAACAAGGTGTGAACACCAAGAGAGAGAATACAACGGTGAATGGGTTTGCCAGGGCGTTAGTCACGACGCAAGGGATACGACATGTGTTTATGAAAAATTCAGGCGTGACGAAACTCCAAATCGCAATTACGGAGAGGTTAGGGACGAAATTTCCACTGGAACCGAGTTCTCAAAAGAAATTTTTCACGTTGCGTCATCCACTGATAGCAAAGAGTCAACTAAAGGCCTATTACACTGTTAACAGTCCCTTTCTAGATGGCCGAGTGCGCGAGAAAAATCCGAAACTTGCTCTCTCGACTAGTTAGAAAGGGACTGGTGACAATGCAACGATCTACTGGCAGTTGAAACAAGTGGTTCTTTTATTACAACTGCTAGCGGCCCCACGAAAACTGATCTGAAAAGAGACGAAAACGAGCCGAGGGGCACTAAAGAGAGGCACCTCCCCAGTCTCTTCTCGTTTTTTCTCATCGCTCCAGTCTCTGGATGGCTTGCTCTGTCGATTGTCCAGAAAGAGACTACACGCAGTCCACAATGGTGGGCACATTTGATCAACAAAAAACACTATTTGTAAACGGTAACATGGGTACAGTCATAACTTACCTTAGATTCTAAGGATTCATTCTGAGTTGTCATCTCCTGAATGGTAGCCTCGCGCTCACGAACCGTCTTCTGAGCCTCAGCCAGCTGAAAACCAGACGAACACAACGAGTTTTATTTTCAGGGTTGCGTTTAAAGTCATTGCTAACAGGGTGAATGCGTGACAATGGGAATTGTCACGCCAAACTTTCGAACTTTCAGAAATTATACAACAAACAAACAAACATCCGAAATTTTCCACAATTTATACGATTCCTTAAAGAACCGAAGAACAGGTGGTCATAAAGTAAAAATCTTTCCTAATTTGTTCTTTATGACCAACATGACGACGAAGAAGAAAGCCTACTCGTGATACCCCACCTCCGCCCCAACTCCCTCCTCCAGCGACAGGTAGCATCATTCCCCTTGACCTTCCCCACACCTCACAGATTTTTGGTGTCAAGCGGCACAACACAAACCTGTTTGACCAGTTGCCTGTTCTTCTCCGTGAGTGTGTCGATATCATCTTCATCTTCGTCCACTTTACTTTGCAGCTCGGTGTTTTCCTTTAGTGCCGTCATATATTTAACCTCGAGCTACAAAACGAAACAATCACATGTTCTAATTACACCGTTTACTCTCAGGAGGTGTTTTACTGGCTCATACTCAGCATCAGAATACCAAGAAGTTTGACACATCAGTTTCCCTTCACGAAACAGGGCTTTTTCTGCTTACGCTTTTCAGGGCCATAGCTAGTATGAGGCGAACCGAGACACCTGCCTCGGTAAAAATTCTGAATTTACATTAAAATTTTTCTTCTCTGTGTCTTACGAAAACTATAAGCAGGCTGTGTAGTTTCACAGTGCGTAAGCAGGTTTTGATGTTCCTATAAGAGGCTAAACATTGAAAAATAAATAACAATTATTCACCGAAGTGGAGGTGAGTAGTGGTGGATATTTACCGTGACGAAGAAGAGAGCCCACTCGTGATTCCCCAACCCCCCCCCAACTTCCCCCCCCCCCCCCCCGCCACAACTCACTCCTCGCGGCTCGGTAAATATCCACCACTTTCACCGGGTACAAACTGTTAAGACGTTAGCGCCTGCCTCACCTCTTTTTTGGACTTAATCAAAGAATCCAGTTGTCCCTGGAGGTCAGCCACGTCTTCTTCCAGCTTCTTTTTGCCTTTAAGTGCGGACTGAGCGGCAAATTCTGCGTCTTCAAGCTTCACAAAAGGTAAGGAAAAGAGGAAATTTTCACTATTCTGCATGCCCGCAAAACTCACAGCCAGCCAAACAAACAAATCTTGAAACAGGGCCGCGGGAAAGAAGAGTTCTTTTCATTTAAATGTCACACTCACCTGGTTTTTCAAGGCCTTTAGTTGATTTTTTTCTTTAGGAATCTTTTGACTCTGGAAAAAGTTAATACATACCAGGTGTAACGAAGTTTCCAGAAATTGGAAGAACAATTTAGAACATTGAATCACTATGTCCATATGCTGTGCTAGAAACTTCTCCCTATTCCGGAACATTCTATTGAGTTATTTTAGGATATCTCGTCATGAGCTTCTAGAATGTTCTTGCTCTAAAAATAGTGTTTTAGAAATAGGTATGATGTAATCGGCAATTATATAAGGCTCGAAATCGTGAGACTTAGAGAGGGTTTTCAGAGGTTTAAGATACCAGTGTGAAGTTATATCACAGTCGAATAAAGTGTTTGTAAGTTGAAAACAAGAGTCTTCTCTTGGCTTCGTGACACCAGGTCATTTGAAATACACAAAATCGCCTTGGACTAGCTTAGCATTAAAATGGCAAACAAATCAATACTCTTCATAGCTGCACAACCTTATTGTCCTACTTTGTGTTGTCTCAGCTACTTTGATTTTGCTATGCAGTTTTAACTACACTGTGTATCTTTTAATGAACTAGTGCAATATGTGTTTCTCTTACGTAGTTTTTCTTTAGCTTTTTTTAAATACGTTTCTTTTTCTTCTGAACAGAGGTTACCACTCGTTCATTTTTCCTTCTCCTGGCCCGCCTCGATTAGCTTTCGCTACCTGCGATGCCAGGCCTTTTATTATTGTATTCTGTGGAAATATATTAAAGTTGTCTTGTCTTGTCTCGCTTCTGTTATTACCCTTCATTCCAGAAAAGTTTCAGCCGAATTCCCCAAATTCGCTTAGAAATTTAGCGTGGTAAAACCGCCAAACTGAGTAAAAAAATTTCCTTTAATGAAGCTCTCGCTAAATACTGAAATTGCCCAACAGTGAAAAAGATAAGAAAAAGGTAAGCTACTGTCTGGAGCCGACGATAATACTATGACAGACCTGAGATTCAATGACCGCTTGTGCATCCTTTAACAGTGCTTTGGTCTTCTTCAGCTCTCGCTTAAGTTTCCGCTCAGTTTCGGCGCCACCTTGTACATAATGATCACGGAGTTCCTCAAGACGCCTGTCCGTCTCCCGTTTTGCCTGTGATAAACGGATCTCATTATCAACAATTTTATCCCTTACCAGCACTTCTAAGACCCCTTCCCCGTAATGTGCTTTGACCGTCAATGTTTCCCAGTTTTCCCGCTCAAAATGCCGTTCACCAGAGCTTCCTCGTTTTCCGTCCAAAATGAGCTATATTCTGAGTCAGTTCAGTTTTAATCGTCAGAACGTGCCGCGTTCCCAGCTCTTCCAGAGAGAGTGCCTCATTCCCAGCTTTTCCCACCATACTGTGCAACTTTGTCAGCTTTTCCCGCCGCATGCCACGTTCCAAAATTTTCCCGCCATAAAGTGCTACGTTCCCAGCTTTTCCCGCCAAAAAGGCGTCACGTTCCCAGCTTTTTACGCCGGCACTTGTTACGCGAACAAAACATTGAAGTATGCGCTCACCTTGACTGCTGACGTTTTCTCTGCATATTCATCTTCCAGCTGATTCTCAAGTTGCTTGATCTACAAAGCAAAACAGGTCAGTGTGTGGTATGACGACCAGGAGCCCATCACTAGGACCGTACAACTCCCATAATAAGCCTATTGGATGTCACGGCATTTTCACAGACCGATCTATTTTTAGACTATTTTTTTTTGCCCGTGAAAAAGGGCAACGAGGACGGCAACGGCAATGAGCGAAAACAAAGGCTCTGCACGTGCAGCGACTTGTGATTAGTCATCGGGACTCCTGTGGGAGTCTGATATTGGCGGGAAATTCAATCTAAAAATAAATTGGTCTGTGAAAACGCCGTGACAGGAATATAGGGCAATTGTACACTCCTGGTGATGACGACTTATTCCTTGGCGCATGCGCACAGTGCAACATTGCCCACGACATTTCTGGAAAAGAGCATGCAGAAACAAGACTATCGCCGGCCATTGCGTCTGCGGTTTTTCTTATTGCGGAAAAATGGGCACACAATTCCCTCTGAAAACGTTTGCTCCTAAACAAAGCCTAAGCATCAAGACATTTTCCACATGTGGACCTGAAATTGTTGTTTACTAAGATAGAATCCTTTATTATATAAACACCAATGAAATACCAGGCGAGCTTTCGCGCGAAAACATGATATCTTCACACGTGAAAAGATCACCGTTGCTGTGGTTACATAATACAGCGCTCCTTCCGCAGCGAAAATGAAATAGTTTGGTATTTCATTGGTGTTTATATAACAAAAAAACATTACATGGCCGCTTGGAGATACGAAATTTCTCTTCTTGTATCTCCGCGCGGCAATGTAATATCCTCTATTTATGAAATTATAACTATATCGTCTTTCATGACATTTTTAGCTAAACAAATGACATGTATTCGTTATTCAAGCTCCACACCACATGATATTGCATTTTACGGCTACACCAACGTTTGAGGCTTTGTGTTTTCACGGGCACAAAAATTCTGAGGTTGTTAGCACTTGCACTAAATTTACCTAGAAATAGTGCGATGTCAAAAAATAAAATGCGCAGGGTAGTATGTCACATGTTGATTGCGTGACGGTTAACGTTACGGGGACATTTTCTTGAACCCTATCCCTTGAAGGTCGGCTGTTGATACCATTTTTGCAGCTTCTGTGCACTAAAAAACATTCACGGGAAAAAAAAACCATTTCAGATGTCTCTCCTCCTATGCGGTCACACGAGAAAAATCGCTCCACCGAGCTGTCAGACGACGAAAATCGTTCCACCGAGCTGTCAGACGACGAAAATCGCTCCACCGAGCTGTCAGACGAGGAAAATCGTTCCACCGAGCTGTCAGACGAGAAAAATCGTTCCACCGAGCTGTCAGACGAGAAAAATCGTTCCACCGAGCTGTCAGACGAGGAAAATCGTTCCACCGAGCTGTCAGACGAGAAAAATCGTTCCACCGAGCTGTCAGACGAGAAAAATCGTTCCACCGAGCTGTCAGACGAGGAAAATCGTCTGTGAAATTTGAGTCGTGAAACGTTAACTTAATTCAGCAGGTTCAATGTTCAAACCTTTTTCTGCATGTTGAATCTAAGTTGTTCAATTTCGTCATCCTTTGCTTCCAAATCCTTCTGTACCATGTGCTTGTTATGTTCAGCGGCCATCTCTAAACGAAGTTTAGCCTGACAAAGGCACAAAAAAAGTATATATATATATGATTAACACAAAACACGTTTCATGACCACCTCCCAGAGCATTACTTTTTATTTCCGCCAGGAAATGGCGCGTCCCTCATAGCACCGCGGTTTGACTCGATACTGCCTTGTGCCACGTTTAGCCGGGTTTCCTACCACAACATGATGCTCTCGTGAGCGCTTCCAGCTTTTCCCGCCTGCCACAACGAGCTATCCGTTCCCGCTTTTTCCCGCTACAATGTCCCCTGTTGATCATCTGATCCAGTTACGACCCGTCAATGGCAGGAGATATCCCTCCATTTTGAGTGACATGAAACGAATGCCATGAACATCCAGCTTGTAACTTCACGAATCTCATTAAAATAACCTTGTTAACCGCAACACGAACCTACCTGCTCAAGCATTTGAATTTGTCCCGCCTGGTCGTCAAGCTCTTCTTCTTGATCCTGAACTTTCTGTTCCAGATCTCGGATGGCTTTCTTTAGCGCGATAACCTGGAAACAAATAAGCGAAAGCATAAACGGAGAACTCAGCAAAAAAACCAGAGATTTCCCTGTTTTCAAATGCTTCATTATCCGTCATTAAAACAGCAATAGTAAAATAAACAAGTTTAATAGCTAAGTATTTTACTTACGTCTCCTCCTTGTAAACCCTGTTTGGTTATATCAGTCATATCGCCTTCAATCCTCTCCAGTTCTTTTTTCGCCCTCTCCAGTTCTTCTTTAGTATCCTACAACAAAAGACGATGTGTCAGTTCTACTGAGTCTGAACGCAGAAGGACATTGTCCAAGCTGGTTTAATCTTCACTTCGATCCTTGTAAATCTGCCATTCACCTCTACTAATTGTGTATTTGTGGCTTTTTTCACTGACATACAGAAATAAAAGACAAAGATCGATTGTGAAGACATTTCAAAAGAAAATTAACGATGAAAGTGTTGCATGACGTTTTGATGACCTCGTGCCTGATTGTCGAATGAAATATAAGAGTGGCCTTTTGGTCCAACTTTTGTCATCTCATGACATCCCAGCCCATCACTACACAGGTCGTCAATGGGCCACAACACAACACCGAAGAAAAATCTTCCCGACAATTTTCGAATATGCGAGAATGAATATATGAAAATCATATATTTGAACTGCGAAAAATCATATAATTGAACTGCGGATTATTATCTAACTTTAATACAATTTTCGAAAAGATCATGTACAATAGAATAAAAGACTATATTGACAAACATAATCTATTTAATAGACTCCTCCCAGTATGGTTTTCGTAAAGATCACTCGACTCAACATGCAATGCTAGATATTGTAAACGCAATACAATCTAATATGAATCTAGGTCTTTTCTCGTGTGGAGTCTTCATAGACCTCAAGAAAGCTTTTGATACTGTTTATCATAACATTTTGCTCGACAAACTTCATCGTTATGATTTCGTGGAATTTTTAAAGACTGGTTCTTCTTGTATTTGAATAATCGTATGCAATCAACCCAGATCGGCCCGCACATATCTAACAGAGCCAACGTAAGTTGTGTTGCCCAAGGATCTGTCCTTGGTCCATGGCTTTTTTATTGTATGTTAATGACATACATCAGTGCTCGAATAAACGTAAGTTTTATCTCTCGCAGATGATACTAGTATCCTTTATGCTGATAAAAACTTAAAGTCCTTAGAAAATATAGTAAATATTGAATTACGGAACCTCCACGACTGGTTAACATCCAACAAGTTAACTCTCAATACTTCAGAGAGTAACTTTGTAATTTTTCATCCTTATGAGAAAAGAGTCACTTACCAACCGAACCTCCACATGTTCGATAACGAGTAAAATAGGAATGTTACTCTGGAGTCAAAAAATTATATTAAATATCTTGGTGTGTTGATTGATAAAAACCTTACTTGGAAATATCACATTAACGCTATTACGGCAAAAATCAGTAGAACTATTGGACTCATTTCAAAATTACGGCACTCCATACCTCATCATATACTTTTATACATTTACCAAGCATTAATCCACCCCCACCTAAACTATGGTCTTGCTGTCTGGGGTCAAGCTTCCAAGACTTCCCTTAATAAAATTCTAATTCTCCAAAAGAAAGTGGTTCGCATGATGTATTCTATGGACATACGTGAACATGCAATTCCTCTATTTATCGACGCTGATATATTACCAGTGACATTTATGTATTATAAGTCTGTAGCTCGTTTAATGCACGACATCAACAACCATTCACCACCAAATCTCTTAAATTCATTTGAAAAAAACCTCAACAATTCATTCACACAATACACGATCATCTACTTCTGGTAACTTTTACGTTAAAAGCTCAAAGCTGGAAATACACAAAAACTCCTTGTCTCGTTTGGGCGTAAAACTTTGGAATGAGATACCTTCTCATAGTAGAGATCTTCCTAAAAAGGAATTCACCAAAGTACTTCACGGATTGCTTTCCGATATTTTACAAAGAGAAAATGACTGTATTGAGACGCCATTGATAATTTAAAAAGTTGTTAAGTAATTCATATTGTCTAAATTATATGCTTTCCGCTCTCCATAAATTTCCTTTTCGTTTTTTCCCAAAGATGCAATGGTAATTAAAAATATATATATATTATTCCTTCCAATGAATATGTCGATGATCATCGCAGTTACGAACACTACTTAAGCAGTAGTGAAATTAAGGCCTTTTTCCCCCAACTGCTTATGTTCATAACTGCGATGATCATTCACATATTCATTCCTTAATCCGCAGTTCAAACATGATTTTCATATATTCGTTCTCATATATTCATCACTCACGGGTATATTACGAACCAACAGAATGACCAGCTCCCAGTTACCTTTCTGAAAAATTTAGGCTAAATTTTTCAACAAGGTAATTAATTTTGTAATCCGTTTCAATCTTCTCCATCCTTCACCATCCTCGCCATATTTGCATTTATTCTTGTCTCTTTGGTGCTTATCTTCCCTGAAAATTTGTTATTTCACTGTTTCGCATTATTTAAATACTTTTTTTGATATCTCTAATAATGACCTAAAATATCGTGACCGTGCTCCTTTAAGTAATGTACTGTAAGAGGTTTTGTTTCTGATCTTTTTGTCTGTATTTTTTCTTATATTTTATTGTTGAAACGTAAATAAAATGTTTGAAAAAAAAAAAGTCAATTTTCGAATAGCGATGCTGGATGTTTCAGGTCATCTTCCTCTTAGGCTACTCGTCCCACTTGCCTACTTCGCGTAACTTACCGCTAAGTCGTGTTCAAGTTTGTAGTTGTCTGCCGCAACCTTCTCCTTTTCTCTGTTTAATTTATCCTTCAAAGCACGCTCGTGACTCAGTTCTTCTTTGACGCGCTGACTTTCTGAATCAAACCTGAAAAACGAATCGTAACGTCTAAGGCCCCGTTCACACTAGATGCCCGTTCCGCGGCACCGTCCCCGGGCACTAAATTGGACGCTGCCCGGACAGCCCAGTGCCCTGGACCGAGGATGTTCACACTCGTGCAAAAGGCTTGGTACCCAGTTTATCTTTTTGAGTAGTTCGCAATATTGGTTGACCTCCCGCTATTTTAGTGATTGTGTCGTAGGGAAACATGGGAAAAAGCGTGTTCGGACAAGTTCCCGTGCCCGGGAACGGTGCCTGAGAACTACCCTCAGACGGTAGTGCTCGTGCCCGGGTACGGTGCTCAGATTCTTGTGCGGGCACTAACCGAAAAAAGCTATGTTCAGACTAGTGCCCGTTTCCAAAAACTGGGCACAGGTACCTAGTCTGAACGCGGGGAAAACTCAGCTCAGTAAAATCTCTTTAAATGGTAGCTTCGCCAAGCTGCAATCTCTATAGCCTGTTCCAGGCGTTCAGATAGTAAACAGGGCGCGCTCCATTTACTATCTGAACTCCTGGAACATACTACCATCTCTATTAAATCCCGCTTGAGACGATTCTCAGTCGAACAGAGTGTCCCGAAACTCTTAGAAGAGAATCCCTCAGAAATTCCGAGTTTACATCATTCACAATCAAGCACTGTATTTAGAGTCTTTTATGGCCAAGCACTTCTTTCACTCGACTCCGTTAGGATCAGCTTTCAGTATATAGATTAAATTTGGCACCTTCTTTAATTGACCATGTCCATTTGGCATCTGACCAACTTTAACAAATTCCGTGCACTTGAATCGGTTCTAAATCAAACAATGTACTGAGCTATTTTGCAAGAGGTGCTCGTACTTCTTTTGGAAGTTGGTTACTTTACGATCGAGATATTTAATAATTTCAATTCCAATTCCAATTTTTCGCCACTACCTCAACAGATATAATTCTCTACCTTCTCTGTTTTTTCTCCAGTTCGGCATTTCGACTTTGTTCTTCTTCAAGCAACAACTTCAAGTCCTCCATCTCCGCTTGCACGCGAGCTGTCTTCTTCTTCATGTTTGTCGACTGTCGTTGTACTTCGTCATTTTCGGCCGTCGCCTCTGTCAACTGAAAGAAAGGCAGGCACAGATCAGTCAGGCTTGCTTTGCACACATAGCACTCCTTTGGCGCATTTCAATTGCATTTGATGTAATTTTAAAGAAGCTATGTCACGAGTTTTCAATATTACTCTGAAAAGCTGAATAAGCCATTACAGGAAAAGAAAACCCAAAAATAATGGCTCAGTTTTGTTTAAAATTATTTTACCAATTTAGTAAAACTATTAATAAACCTCTTTTGCTTAGGATGGCAAGGATTGAAATGGAAATTGCAACTTGAAAAACATGGACCAACTCTTTCAAGTTCTTCTCTTGTGCTGCGGAAAAAAAATAGCCAGATGCGGATTACAGTTTGCTTTCCCTTTGAGAAATTAGCTTGATATCTTTCTTTTAACGTTCTAGGGGCATTATGATTATGAGCAATGGTACTTGAAAGTACCTTCTTCTAATCTGACCTACAAAACATAAAAATGACCATGACATAGCTCCTTTAAGCCCCAAAGAAACCGGATGAGAAAATTCAAGGTAAATTATCCCCATGAGCAGACAGACGGATACCATACACTTTACTTTGACAGACGATATAAGTCGCACAAACTACAGATTCTTTTGTCATCTGAATTAAAATGTACTCGACTGGAAGGCTACCTTTATCTTTGCAAATTTTAGAGGCTTTCGCCTCACTGCAAAGCACAGACGTGTGAAAAGCTTTTAATGGCTTCACAAACTGCAGCGATACAGATTTCGAGGATTTCTTCTGGAAAACTAACTCAAAGCCACAAGTGAACTTGAGTGGGTTTTCTGGGAACAATTCGCGAAATCCGATTGGATAACAATCAATCTTTGGGACGGCGTGCGAAATTAATAAAAGGATTCCAACCCCTGCATGAAGAGGCGTTAATTACGGCTAATGCAGAAACGTCTGTCACTCACAGTCATAACGCCCAGTCATATTACACATTGACTAAAGAGCTAAAATTAGCCCTGTCGTTCTTACTCCAAATCCCCCTCTTCCCCAGGGAAAGAGAGGGAGGGAGAAGGGGGCATTTCGTAGCGGGCTGGAAAAAGCAAGACAGGTTTGCAGCGAGTTTGTTTTCCAAATGATCCCTCCCTTCAAAACATACTCTTCTCTCCAGCGTTCGTTTCTGATTGGATAATTCTTCTATCTCTTGCTCGGCTTGATTCTGTAATTTCTTCCTCAGTTGTTCCTGTTCCTTGGACTTTTGGATGTACCTCTCACGGTAAAACGATTCTACGGAAGAACAATGTAACAAAGAAAGCAAACATAAGAAATAAACAGAGCGGGTGGTTCAAACGTCTTCAAACCGACGGACTATTGGACAATCTTTACAGCACATTTCGGAAAATGAACACGAAAGTTACCAGTACCACACAAAAGTAATGCGCAGTAGCTTTCAATCTAATGGAGAGTAAGAACCACCTTGTACTGCATCACAAAGTGAAACAAAACTATGCGAAAGTACCGTTCGACAGCTTTAAATAACAAACGAATATGTCCCGTTCCGAACACTCACGAAGACATCCGAACTCACCTTCCTCCTCGTCCTCGGAAGCACCTTCGCCTTCGTACCTCTCCAGTCTATCCACATTTCGCGTCGCAGAAACACTCAAAGCTCTCGCTTCAAGGAGTTCCACCTCAAGCTTATCTTTTCTCTTTTTCACGTCCTCCAGGGACTCCTGTCAAAAAACAAAACAAGAAAAAAACATACGCATGGTTTAAAACTGTTTCAAGAAGGAAACCAAGTGGTCTGTTGTTAAACTTTGACTTTATGACAAACTCGCACTCGTCTTGATCGAAAAGAAGTTGTTTTTATTGTACGTAATATCATCATAGTGTGGCGCACTTCAGTGGTATCAATCCAGAACAACTGGCAAAAAGTTGGCAAATCAGTCGGAACGAGTAGTTTTCAATTGTGTCGCAAGTGATTTCTTCTTCCTTTGGTTTTACTTTACTGTGCTCTGTAACTGGTTGACAAAACGTGTGCTACCATCTCAACCAAGGAGCAGCAAGATCATATCACGTGACACGCTCACGCATATTTTCCCGCGGTTGGCGCCAATCACATGTGTTTGCTTTGAATTATGATTGGTTAATTGCACTGTTTGTGCCTTATGACTGATTGACTGACTGACCGACTGGCTGACCGACCAACTGGCCTGCCGGCAGGCTGGCTGGCTGGCTGGCTGACTGACTGACTGACTGACTGACTGGCTGACTGGCTGGCTGGTTGATTGACTGACTGACTGACTGACTGACTGACTGACTGACTGACTGACGAACTGGCTGTTTGTACCTTATGACTGATTGACTGACCGACTGGCTGACCGACTAACTGGCCTGCCGGCAGGCTGGCTGGCTGGCTGACTGACTGACTGACTGACTGACTGGCTGACTGGCTGGCTGGCTGATTGACTGACTGACTGACTGACGAACTGGCTGCTTGGCTGTCTGTCTGGCTGGCTGGCTGGTTGGCTGACTGACTGACTGACTGACTCACTCACTCACTCACTGACTCACTCACTGACTTACTGACTGAATGATTCGGTTTTTTTAGCTTGACAAGAGTTCAGTAGCCCTTTGGCAAGCTCAGCTCTACAATTTTATAAATGGCAAATTTCAGTGAAAAGATTTTCCCATAATCTTTGTTAAGGCTATATCCGACTACTGACTTAAATCTGTTTCACCGGATTTATACGACAAACAAGACGCTCTATGAGCGTTTACTCGGGATACGTTTGTGATGCAGAAGCCGGACGCACGCTTTCTGATTCTCGAAAACTATCCGGCTACGGGTTTGCTTTTGGGTTCGCACTAAGCCTTTTTGTTCACGTACGAGAAACGCGCGTTAAACTGTATTGAGAGTTGCTACCGTATTCGTTGTCAGCTGTCGTTGTTTACCTCCAAATTAAGTGGCAACATCTGTAGTCTACTTTGGCTCTCTCGAAGCATTTTTTTCTCTCTGCTAAGCTTGAAAACATTCGCACAGACACTTCTCTTAACATATTGTTCAGAACTTGAAAACACAAGGCGAATCTTTTCCGCGTATGTGACATGTTTCTCAGAAGCAATCCAGATGTCACGCATTGTAAAAAGCTCGAAATTCAAACTGCTCTATTTTCAAAACAAAGCGTGTTACTTGGCTGAAAACAGGCCAGCAGATATATCCTTAAAACATCATTTACCTGATGAAGATAAAAAATCTAAATGTTTAATTTTAGTGTTTCCTGACGTCACGTGAAAACCAAGACTCTAAATATAGAACCGTCACAGCCATCGAGATATGGTATCACCCGGATCAACTTTGCGATTTCCTAAATATAGAACTGTCACAACGTGCTAATTCGAGTCGATACTCACAGCACGTGCGAGGCTTCCAACCTTTTCTTAAACTCGGCAAACCTTTTCACGCGGACAAACTGTACTGTATTAAAATCTAGCTTAAAAAACTTTACAAAGATATGTGCAGGAAAATTTGTTCAGACGGTCGAAGTGAATTGTTTAACCTTGAGTGTTTTTCTTACGGTCACGTATTAAGTGGAAAGCATGACATTATAAAAACAAGTTTATGTACATTTGCGATTTCTCTAAATATAGAACTGTCACAGCGTTTGGATTGGAGTTGTGATATTTTTGAGATCGATAAGCTGATAACCACTGCATTTGCGAGGCTTCCAACCCTTTCTTAAACGCGGCTAACCTTTTCACGGGGACAGGCTGTACTGTATTAAAGTATCTAGCTTCACAACTCAAACACGACAAATTTACATAACGTCAAAACAACTGTCGCGTGATGTTAGCCTTTCGACCTTTGGACTATTTGGTTTGCTTTAACCAATGAACACACCGCCACGTGCCTGCTATTGTTCATTGGCCAATCAAAACACCGGAACCTAATTGTATTGTGCATTTTGCTGCACAGGAAAAAAAAGAAAAAAAAAAAGACTGAAATCTAACACATTTTATAACTCGTGATACTTACAGTATCCCGAGTAATGAACAAGCTGATAACACTGATATCTGCATCACATGACAAGTAACAATTGAAACGGAAGAATTCGACAAGAGCCTTTTATTTGTAAAGACTCTGAATAATGAAAACAAAACTCGTTGTTTTTCAGTTGACAAAAAAAGAAATTCCAAAAATGTTATAAAACAATCGAACTGGAAACAGGGGATAGCTATGGGGTTGCTGGGGGAGGGGGGACGGGGGGCGGTTAGATCGGGGGATTGGGCTGATTTTGATACAACAGTTGTTGTGGCATGTTAATGTAAACCAAACCCATCATTAATCTCAAAGAAAAAACACAGGAAACAGAAAAGAAGAAAACTAAGGCGTCCAACGGATTCTAATCCCTATGAATGAAAGACATCAACGTTGTTCTAGCTCCTCAGCAGCGCCGCTCCCTTCAACTGAAATTGTACAATTATTTGAATACACAACAGATTTTCTTATCAATAGTAGCAGTAGCGGAGCTAAAGGTTATAAATATTGAAATTAACCTCATAGCCTGCGTGCAGACGTCTCCTATTTCCTTTGTTGCATGTAACAAAGGAAATAGGAAACGTCTGCAAGCAGTAACCTCACAGCTGCTCTAACGACACCAAACAATTCATTTGACACCATTTTCACACAATCTTTTGGAAACATTTGATACAGGAACAGACCAAGGAAAACATCTACTTCACAGATTTTGAATGCCACACTTCCTCAAGTTAAACTCACAGCAGATGACGACTACAGGTTTTGATACTAAGGCAAAAAATGCCATTAATATGAAAATTCTACTGTAACCAATTCTCAGTCACCATAGCGACTAGAAGAGCCAAACTTAGCAAGATATTCACCTCTTTAGATCTCCAAAGCGTAATCATACCGTCCACTATGCTTTGCGCAAAGTATTCAACGAAAGCGGCTTTTCCTTCCTGTATCCGTTTGGAGATTGCAGAGGATAAACGCGCGCGTACACTGAAGCTCTGCAGTGACTCACACGCGCGCGTTTCAACTCGCGTTTCTTGTGGCACGAAACGCTACAACTTTTTGAAGCGACCTTTCCAACCGACAGTACGGTTTCAAATGATTGCGTTGTCCTGCCTCAGCGTTTTAAAGTTCTCACGGTCACAACAGAGAAAGAAAGATTACACTGGGAGCACGTCCCCACACAACACCGGAAATCTCAACGGGGTAACCCACAAAGCACAAAAATCCGATTTTTTTCAAAAGAAGAGCAAAAACACATATTTACCGAGTGCAAACTCAATATGAACTAGAAAATCTGTTATGCAGAGATAAGAAAACAAACGGTGTCTTTTTACAGAACCGAAATGAGCAAAAGCAGTTTTGAGACTATTTGTGGAAAGAAGATTCGTCAAACGTCAAGTCATCCAACATAATCTTATTACGACAAAATGTAAACAGGACTAAGCCGTCTAGAATTTCACGCATTCAAAACGTCACGTGACCAAATACGACAGGTCAGACACAAGTCACGCCATTTAAAAAAAAAAGTCATTTGACCATTTTACTCGCTGAGATCAATAGCCGTTTTAGTATCGACGAAATCAGTGGCTGGTCACCTTAACGTTCGAGTTCTGACAAAAAGAAGAAAATAAAACTAACGCGCGAAATCCAGGGAGGTGAATAACAAACGATATCCCGCGGGGAAGGAGCCAATCGGAGCGCTAGTAGAATACTCCCCATTGGTTAGGCACATATTGAAGTTGTTTATTTGTGGTTTCCGCATAAGAAGCTTAAATCAATTTCCTTAATCCTTTTTATTTTATCTGTGGTTTCCAAAATCAGAGGTGGCGTTTATTTTGTTGTAAAATATCTTTATCTTAGGCGGGTAACGCTAGCCTTGTTAGGGTTACCAAACTACCAGTTTTCCGTGTAAAAGTTTTCCTTGTTCTACGTTTGCAAGCACTGTTTGTATTCGAAAACCCTAAACACTTGTTAAAATTCTCTCCTATGGTGCTCTCCTGTTTATTCCACTTCATCATCAACAACTGAATAACGCCATACTCAAGGAACGAGAGGAAAAGACCTACAAAGATTTGACCTATATGGCAAATATGAAATACCATTCTGAGGGCAGCTCCAAGATCCTCTTAAAACAGCGCCAAAGAATAAATTTGACAGATTCACGGCAACATGAGAAAGGAGCGCTCAATGTTCTCCCTTTTAAACATTTCGCTGCGGTGGCGTCTCAACGCTCCAACACCAAAATCAACTCGATAAACAAAACAGCAGGAACGTACAGCTCAGCTCAGCAGTTTTCACTTGAACGGTCCCACTTTCGTCCACAGACGCATAAGTAAGAACCACCTCGTACAGCATAATAAACAGCACCACAGGAAAGCACTGCTCGGTAGCTTTCAATTGAATGGTCACACTTTAGGACTTCATCCACAGACGCGTAAGGGAGAACCACTTTGTAAAGCTTGTTATAAACAGCACAACAGGAAAGTACTGCTTAGTAGCTTTCAGTTGAATGGTCACACTTTGGGACTTAGTCCACAGACTCATAAGTTAGAACCACTTTGTAAAGCTTGTTATAAACAGCAACGCAGGAAAGTACTGCTCAGTAGCTTTCAGTTGAAAGGTCACACTTTGGGACTTCATTCACAGACTCACGAGTTAGAACCACCTTGTAAAGCTTGTTATAAACAGCACCACAGGAAAGTACTGCTCAGTAGCTTTCAGTTGAATGGTCACACTTAAGAAGTTCATCCACAAACTCATAAGGTAGAACCATCTTGTACAGTACAACAGATAGGATTGAAGGAGAGAGCTGCTCAGTGGCTTTTATTAAAGTGGCAGACAAATCACAACCACCCACACAGCATAATCAGCAGCACTGCAGAAAAGCACTGTTCAGAAGCTTTCACTTGAGACGTTACAGTTTAGAAGTTCTTCGACAGACTCGAAAGTCATAATAATAGACAGCATCACAAACGAACCTACAGTTGGAGAGTCCTGCTCAACAGCATTTGAACGGTCAAACTTTAGGATTTCACCCTCAGACTCAATAATTAGAACCACCTTGTACAGTGTGCTAAACAGGACCTCAGGAAAGCGCATCTCAGTTGCTTTCATGTCAAGGGGAATTTCGTTCGCAGACTAAAACCTGACAATCACTTCTACAGCAAGACAAGAAGCACCGAAGCAAGCCTACTCAATAGCTTTCATTTGAATGGTCACAATTTACGATTTCTTCAAAAGATTAAAACAATATAGCCACTTGAACAACAGAATAAACAGCACCTCCAAAAAGTACTTTCAAATATTCAGCTCAAACTAAAACAGCAGAGGGACAAAACAGATAGAAGGTGAGGGGAGAGAACGAAACCAAAAGATGGGGATCCTGCCAGTCTGTCGCCCAGTGGCATGAGCTCAGTCAAACATTCATGGCGCATTCAAGTATACCTTTGTTTTTATTATTTTTTAAGGAAAACATCAGGCAATTTCTCAGCGCTTAGCCGGTCTTCATGGCTAGACATATGCCTGAAAGGAAACACGCTACTTTCCTTGATTTTTATGGCCAAGCTTGACAATCAAAACATTTTTATTCAAGGTAAGAAGGAAAAGAATTTTCGCGACGAATTATGTTCCATAATGCAGCCGATTCACCCTAACAAAATGTTTGGTCCATTGCCGAAGGAATTTGGCGAATGAGAGGTTTGTGTTCTTTGTGATGCCCATAACCCAAAGAACCGGCCAACTGGGCAGTCACTGCCACCTTCTGAACCCCACCCACCTTGAGTTCTTTCACGTCTCCACTGGAATATCCAGAGAAAATTGTCTATCTCGAAGCCTAACCCCATTAAGAATAGAGAGTGTTACAAATCGTGATCCTATTTCATACGTGTCCATTCTTACAACTGGTCTACAAAATCCATGTTTTCATATTTAAGACGACCGTATTTGAAGAAGTAAATGACAATTTTTAGTCACTTCTCTATTTTCGTTGGAATTCAAAAAGAGAAAACTGGGTTGAAATTCGCGTGAACACTACACACCATTTTAGCCACGGGAAAAAAAATGACAGCCATTTTCCGAAAACAACTCAATTGAAAAAAAAATCTAATGTTCAACCCGTAAGCGGCCTCCCTCGGGGAAATGGATAGTGGCCACTTAATGGGGGCTGGCCGCTTAATAGGGGAACGAATGTATAATTTTTAGGGGCGTCACACACCTTAAAGCTTAATTTAAGAGAGTCAACACATCGCCCCAAGCTTAATACCGAATTTCCTCGAATAAGCGTTCGGGTACCTATTTAAAATTTCGGCTAAAAGAGAGAGGCGAGGGCGCATATTCGAGAGGAGGGCTTATTTCCTATTTTGGTCGAGGGGGTGGGCGCTTATTCAAGGAAATACTGTATGTATAATATTATAATTGAATTACTGTAACACTAACCTTCAGACGAAATCAAAGCTATTTGAGTCAGGGAAAATAAGCGGGGTTAGGTTACCGTAAAGGGGTGACTGAATGAAATAGAGAAACTACTTTCGGTGAGCGAGACTCAAGTGGAGTTCGAAGAAACAAAAGGCTACAGAGCGGCTGAAGGCGAAAACCAAATTCAACTGTTCGAGCCAGCAGTAAGTGCCAGTTGCCGATTACAGCGGGTAATGTTGCTGCAATCAAGTGACGCACAGGGATCTAAGGCAGTGCTAACTGTCGAGTCTGTGGATAAAATCACCGAGTGCCGGTGATCATTCGAATAAAAGCCAGCAGATAGTTCTGTCTAGTAGTATTCTTTAGATTTTCGGTATGTTACGGAATTCTTTTCAAAAGTTTTCCCATGTTTGCGCCGCGGCGCCTTTCGAAGTTTAAAGAACGTAAACCCAAACTTTCAACCGCTAATCTGTTTACCTGGAGTTCCTGCATTTGTCTTTCCAATCTCATTCTCTCCATTGTTTCCCCTTCAAGCATTTCACTAGCATGGCTGGCTGTTTCTCTTTCTTCTGACAACGCTGCCGAAAACTCGGTAACCTGGAAGAAAATTTCAACAACGATCAAACGCACGAAACGAACATTTTACCATTTTACGCGAAAACAGAGCGCCGCCATGAATTCAGGGAAAGAGAACTCTTAGTTGTCTAAACATTCTTTTAAATCCCTTTGCGTTAATCGACTTAAATGGCAAAGGGTTATAAAGGAGCGTTTTACATCTTACAAATTCGTTACATATCAACAAAGGTTTCCGCTTCACATAAGACCACAGTACCCTCATAATTTCTGACAGAATGCCATAAAATCTTCCCAAAGATCCCATCCTTTTCCCGAGCGATGCAGATGTACGCTAATCGACACAAAATGCAGACAATTAATCGCGGTGCAGACCAATTTGTGACTCTGTATGGGGTGTCTTTAAGTATGTGGACCGACGACGCACGAACATAATTATTGTTGAAAACACCAAAAGCGAAACTTAACACGGGTGAAGAGCAGAAGTCAATCGAAACCAAATGTGTCCCATAACACACTTGTACAGAAAATCGCTCTTCGACTTATGAAATCATAACGCAGAGTAATTAAGCTGCGAAATCCTTGAGGAAAATCTGCTTCATCAAAGAAAATATAAACACACCCTGATTACCTACTTAACTTTGCAGAACCAAAGGTTAAGATACTAAAGCCTAACAGAGCGAATCTAGGCCTACAGTCTCACAAAGCCCTCGAAGGCATGAGTTGTTCGCCAAGCACTAGTTTAGGGCTAGAATCGCCCTACGTTGGGCGACAGTATATCGCAGAAGAGAACACTGATTTCATCTTTCGGAAAGAACTCCGAACATTAAAAGTATTGTATTGAAACATTTTCGTTTGTACATCACTGCTGTAAAAATCGGTCAGTTCGACTCTTCCCTCGTGCTTCCAACACACAAACGGCTCAAGACGAAAATTCGTTGTTAAATGTCTAACCGAAGCAGTAGATCGCTTTTTGAACCATAGAAGACTTAAGCCTTCAGTTTCCCTACTTCTTCCATAAGCTAGTGCCGACCTAGTATTTGCTACTTGGTAAAACACAGGCATGTGTAACAGCGAGAAATCAACTTCAAAATCCATCTCCCCACCGAATGAGTAAAAATCACTGTCTATTTACTACAAATCTTTTGCAGATCTAAATTTTATGTTTTCTGTACTGTTCTCTTATTACTAGTGGAGTCAGCCATGGTCCCTTCGGGATCGAAACACAAACGCATCTGGAAGACAAATCCTCGTTGAAATTTTATCGCACCAAAGCAGAGGAAAGAGCACACTATTTACTTAACCTTTCCATCCACACGTGTTCGGCTGCCAAACGTTTTTTAACGTTCCTTCACGAAAATCAAAATCGCTTTTCCCAGGGCTGTACAAACATACACGGATACAGCTGAAAAACCCCACTGAAGATCAATTTTGCTGAAGCAACAGAAAGTGGATGTATTTCAATTTTCACTCCCACTGTCTGATCACCACATTTGTTTTTACCTATGACAATAAAATCTTAAAGAGTTCAAAATGTGTACCCCAGTTAAAACGTATCGACAAGACAAGGAGACATGAGACGCTAACTGCCACAAGAAAAGAAAAGAAAAAAGAAATCAAGCAATTTCACAGACGCCGTAAATTTATCAATCAAACAAAGAGACCATGAGAATGAGGAAATGAACACTCAATGTCTTTTCTTTGAGCAAATTCTCCCTACTCTGCAGCAGAAGAAACACATAGAGAAAAGTAAAGAGAGTCTGCACTTTGATATGGAGAACAGCCCAGTTACCTTTTGTTGTAGCTTCTCATTAGCCTCTTCCAACTCTTTCTTTTCTCTTTCTAATTTCGCTAATCTTGATTTCAAGGTGTCGACCTCTCCCTGGTGGAGAAAACAGCAGAAAATAAAGAAGCACTTTTTTTCGCCCAAAGTCGAAAGAAGATTATTACGTAAGCCGAGCATGAGTTGGCGCAGTGGTGAAAGTGCTCGCCTTCCACCAATGTGTCCCGGGTTCAATTCCCGGACTCGGTGGTTTTCTCCTCTCCCCCAAAACCAACATTTTTGATTTGATTTTATTCTACTTGATTTACAGTTGATTTGAATTAGTCCCCTCAATTAGTAGAGCGGCTGCGCTCGGCTAGAAAGATTCGAGACTTAAAAAAATGTGATTATTATTGTAAGCCTTTGGAAAAAAGAAACGACAAAATGTTGCTAACTAGCATTCATACCGATTTGGTCTTCAGCTCTTCTTCTGTACGATGGACGTCTAACAATGGCAAAACCTGAAGAGATCGTACAGAACACAAAGCGTTCACTGCCGTTTTCAATTGAGTGTCGTTAAATCAAAACCATAGCAATTACAGAATAAAAAATGGGTTCACCGAGCTAGTTTTTAGTTACTGACCCTTAAAGGGCGCTGTCACGGCAATTCTCGTCATAAGTTGCTCAAATCACGAGGAAGTACGTTTTCTATTTCGCGATCTAGTTAAAAAACACGAAAAAGTAGATTTTTAATTTTTTCTTGGACAGAAAAGGAAGTACAGCACTGTAGTATTATTTTATGGGGATTTTGCCGGGACACAATGACGAACCTTGAAAAATGTTAACCTAACTTTTAAGTTGCAATGCATTCTCCTCATCATCCTCGGCCATTGGCAACCGCAAATAGTTTCAATGCACATACTAAGTACTTCCTAGAAAACTGCAATTTTTTTAAAGCATCCCACTTTGCAAACACCTGTTTGGGTTCAATCCCAAATTACAGACAGTGCCCCTTTAAAGCTAATAGGGGTGTTTTTAACAGGTTTTAGTGTTTCCATATGGTAAGCTATTATGCCGAGAAAAGTTTCATAACTTGTTTGTCAGTGATGGGGCATTTCTAATTCTTTGATACCACTATAAAGGTAATAACGCAAGTATCTAGATAGGTATTAATAATCCATCAAAGTATAAGTGCTGGACACCGGTGTGAGCCACCTTAACTACCATAAAATCAGAAACAAAGTAATTACTCTGGAAATCAAAATAGACGGATGAAGTCAACAAGCGCTGGAAAATGAGTGCCAGCAAGTCATGTTTGGTTTGGTTTTGCCAGTCACTGCTTGGAAAATTGGCGCCAGTTTAGCCATCCAATCGCAAAGTCTTTTTAGCCAAGCTTTTGATTTGTAGGATTATTAATATTAATTAATTTGTTAGCATTATTTCGTGGTTAATTTAGTTAATTATTTATAATCAATTTTTAATGTACTTATTGCAAAGCGCACCGAACTCTAGGGTGAGCGCTATAGAAATCCTATTATTATTATTATTATTATTATTATTATTATTATTATTATTATTATTATTATTATTATTATTATTATTATTAAGCACTGAAATACAAACGCAAACGCGGAATGCTTTAGATGCTCGACTGAAAAATACGTTAAATGTGTCGTTACCTTAGTATAGAGCCTCCACCAGGGCCAGGTGTTGACAGCCAGGAAACACCTGATGTTCTTTTGTATGCAACGGATCGCTGTGCACTGAATCTAAAGGGCAGATCAACGATAGATAGAGGTCAAGCGAGGAAACAGAAACGAATACAACAGGCAACTGCTTTCTATTCAGTTCGTTCAAAAATTACAGCCAAAACCGACCGGAAGCAAATCAGAACTCGACACAACCAATGTTTGCCAAGCGCGGGGAAAGCCGAGGAGCGGGTGTCAAACGCAGTAAAAGACCTCGGTAACGGACTTAAGCGCGGGAAAAGTCGAGTTAGCGGTGCCAACGGTGGGAAAAATTGGGTGTAGTCAGGAGCCCATCACTGGTGTAGTGCCGAGCCATCATTGAGGGCCTACCATTTGAATGGAATTTTCGGTGGAATTTTTGGACAAATGGAACTGCACTTTTTCGCACCAAGGAAACAGAACGGATTGAACCGTATCATTAGACTGTGAGAAGCCTCGCACTGGTAAGTGTGGACAATATCCGGGAATTCCGGTAAAAGCGAGAAAAAGGTAATACCTCGAAAGGCGTTCCCTATTTTCCGAAAACATTCCACAGGGATCATTTGAATTCTCCCCGGAATTACTGGGTTTTCCATACAAATGGAAGCGCTCATTAGCAAATCCGAGAAAAGTGGCATAACAGCTGTCAAGAGTCAAATAACCAATAGGAAGCGGGAATAGTCCATAAACCGGTGGGCAAGAGCGGGGATAGCAGCATTGAAATTACAGAGACAGCTGAGAGGGTAAAGCCTTTTTTGAATGGTTAAAGACCAAGGTTCATAAGCGAATTACGCATTTTAAGTACACTTCGGCAGGCGCCAAAAAGTGAAATGAATTAAATAGGAGTACTGGCAAAGATGTAACTTTTCTAAAGAATCTTCACCTGTAGCTTTTTTAACCTTTTCCGGGCCAAAAATCCCCGACAGAACGCTTGCAGTTCTATAATGGTGTCAGTTGTCCTCTCGTCCCTGGCGTCCTCTAGCTGAGCGAGAGTTCCAGCACGGAAAAAGATCTACAAACAAACCGAAAATATCAATATTGACGACGAATATAATTTGCCTCAAAACGAAATTCGTAGAAACAAAATACGTAAACCCAAAGAGAACTGCTTCTCAGTAGCTTTGATTTGAATAGGCGTCGTCGTCGTCGTCATTATTATTATTATTGAAAAGTTGACTGTTCGTTTTTTAATGGCTGCACTTAAATAACTCGAAATACCAAAGGAACTAGGCTGAACAGCATAATAGACAACACCACAGGAAAATAATGCTCGGTGGCTTTCATATGAATGGTAACACTTAGGACTTCTTCCCAGACTCAAAATGCAGAACCACCTTTCTAAGCATGTCAGCCAGCAACACAGGAATGCATTACTCATTGGCGGCTTGCAGCTCAATAGTCACATCCGTGCTTTTACTTTACTTAGTTAATTAGTCAAAACTTAAGTTTGTTTTAAAACGATTTTCAATTCAACCAAGGTGAATAGAACGTGCAAAACGTACAGCAGTAACAAGAATTTGAAAATGGATAGTTCATTTTTCCCCTGAAATCAGTGCGGCATTTGTTTATTTGTTTGCTTAATTTCATTGCCTTTTGAAATGATCTGCTTAGTCTAAAACCCAGAATGACAATCTAATTTTGTTTTAGTTAATCCTAATCGTCTGTACTTTTTTAAGTGACGGACAATGTACGTTTTGTGTAAGGCTACCCCATCAAACAACAGAGACAAAACTTGGACGCATCCGTCAAACACAAGACAAACTGGGATACTTTACTTGACTTGCAATGCGACATAAAAACACAAAGAGAAAAAGAGCTATTCAGAACACACGAGATACTAAGAGCAGTCGGCTCTGCGAATTAGCATTAAAAACGTCGAGACCAGGGATTTGCAGTTCAGCAGGAACAACGGATTTTTATGCAGACCAAACAGTTAATACGAAACTTTTTAGGAACTGTTGATACGAACATGCACACAAAATAAACAGGTATTCCAAAAGTAATAAGGCATTTATCCTTACAATTGCCCGAGTGCTGAAGCCAGAGCACATCTGAAAGTACTTTTATTAAAAGTATTGATTACTTAATAGCTTTCATTTGAAAGGTCAAAAATTTAGATTTCACCCGGCACAAACGTAAGATCTACTTTCCGCAACACAGTAAAGAGCAATACAAGAAACTAATGCTTGAACTGTGATTTTAAACTTGATGCATAGCCTCAAACCTTAGAGCAGCACATCGAGCATTTGAACAACCTGTTCTACAAAAATCAATTGACACAACGTCGCTTCGAACTTTGGCAATAACGTATCACTGCGAATCTAAGGTCAAACGAAACCGCAGCATTTGTAGGGCAGCGATCTTCGTTTGGGCAATTAAAGGCGTTGTAAATCTCTGGTCAGAGGTTTGATCCAACGATTATGCATTGAACTTGTAAACAAGATTGAATACCGAAACGAAAGCCAAACATAATAGTAATATTACATGGCTTGTGCGGACCTGACTTTTGTGCAAAAGACAAACTCGGTCGTTATATGAAAGTAATCTGACAAGAAATCGGTGCGCTGAACAACGGAAAAAGACAACAACCAGATGTATTCAACGAAAACCAAGTGTATGAATTGCTCAAAATCAACTTTTAAACGTTTGATGACTTGAAGGCGGTTTAAGCAGTAATCTATTAGGCAATCATATGCTTAAAATGCAATCAAGTAACTTAATACGGTGTAGTGAAGATAAACAACTATAAAGTACACTAACCCTTGTTGTTCGTTTACAACAATTGATTAAAGAAGCAAAAATCAAACGACACAGGCAGGCAAACGTCCAAAGCTGTGACCTTAATGAAACCACTTTGAAGCCTTCTGTCGGCAAGAGATCGAACTTCAAAGAATACAACAAAATCAATCTAGATTTGACTATTGTAAACGACAAAAGCTCGTCACAAAAAAAGGATTAGTCGCTGCAGGAAACAAAACTGAACGCATGGTGATTCTTAAAATGCAAAGTTCAAAAATATCAGTTTGTAACGGATTCGCTATATTATCTACAAGAGTAGGTTTGAAAAGCCTTCGAATCTGAAAAGTGTCTTTCATGGGGGTCAAACATCGGTTCATAACAAGCCCGGGGGGGGGGGGGGGAAGAGGCAAACCCCCAGGGGATGGGGTGGTAATATTTAGAAGTTGTTATCCCTTCTTTGAAAACGAGGCTAAAAATAACTTTTGCATGTGAAACAACAATGGAAAATAACCCTTTTTTCCTACTCTTTTCAAGGGTAGAGAGGTGTTTGTAACCCTACAAGCGGGAACTTTACAGTATGAACATTCAGCTGAAATCTTTTACCCTTTGATGCTGTCGATTAAGTATGTTGTTTAACCAGTACTTTCCTGTGATCGAACTTCATGTAAAGTTTAATAAATGAGCAGGACGGAGTGTTTGACCAAGCCGTTTAAAACACGAGGCGCAGTCGAGTGTTTTAGGACTTGATAAAACACGAATTGCGAATTTATTCAACGGGCTTCAAGCAAATCAGACGTAAAATTTAGCCGTGTCTATATTAGATATAAAGGCACTCATTAAACATTAATTTCTTTTGTATTTCCTTCATCTGTATTATTCATGCATTCTTGAAAATCTAATAAAAGATGGTGATAACGTTTTAGTGGCTTTCAATTTTTATCCAATTAGAATAAACTTAACTTGTCCAGTTAGAACAAAATTAACTTAGTTGCATGCAGAGCATTCTCTGAAGGAAAAGGATTAATACTTATCAGTCATTAATTTTTTTTTCCCGTACCTGACTTAGCCCAAGGCGATAACTTCTTTTGTCGAGTTCAAGGTTTTCCAACAAGGTCTCCACGGCCTGCGAAGCAAAACAAAGACCTGAGTTCAGACAACCGACTTTAGCAGCGGTACGATTATCTACATTCAATGGTAATGGCAATGGATTTATATAAAGCAGACATCACACACTTTCATGGCGGTTTACAATTCTTCTCTTGGGAGAGATCGGACGTCAGCCCGTACAGGCGCCTCTGGCAGCCGGTATCAGTCCATATTTGATCTCACCCACCCACCCAACCCACACATAAATGTCAGATGAAAGATAGAGATAGATCACCACACCAGGAACTACGTCCCCTACTCTTTTCGATCCACCTTAACTCATTGTCACCATAACAAGCAGACTATGGCATGAAGTGTCAAGAACACACTTATCACAAACTCGCAACAACAAGCTTTTAAGTTGTCTTGTCCAAGGGTTTTTTTTTCTTTTTTTCACAGACGAATTTTATGCTTAGGCTGAGTTACCCGTGGGTTTTCATGCGCAGAGTACAATTCAGTTTCCTCAGTGATAAGAATTGAATTTCCTCGCTTTTCGAAATTATGCCAGTCAGCTCTCAACGAGAAGTGTTTTTATTTACTGGTTGCTGGGAAAGATTTGCTATGATTTTTGTCAGTTTCTGGGTAGTGAACAACCTTCGACGCAAAGGAAACGCGACCCGCAAATCAGATCCAAGTTTCATTTCCAAATGAAAAGCGACGCGCAAATTAGATCTAAGTTCAATTTCCATTTCCAGACCCTGTCTTCTCGTTCTTTATAGTAAACGTTGCGAAAAGTAGAAACGGCGTCTTCTTTCTTCAACATTAAAATTTCGCGTACGCGAAGATAGAAAAACGCGCTACAAAACGATTTAATTTGCAGTGGAAGAATGTTGCACGACAAGTTGAAAGAAAACGATGCCCGTTTTACTGGGCCGTTATCACTCAAACATCTTTTTTACCCGGGCTGCGCGCGTCTCGCGCGGCGCCCGGGTCATAAACTACCGACGGTTCTTCTTTTTCGTCGTCGAGTATCATCCACAAATGGCACTTCCGGCGTTTCTGCGCAAGCGCTAACTATTTTTAACAACAGTGATGCGTGTTGTCACGTATGGGAAAATGTCGATTCATCTTGTGGCTTTTGAAGTCTGAACAAACAATATGTTAAGAGAAGTGTCTATGCGAATGTTTGGAAGTTCAACGGCGAGAAGAAAGTTTTTAACATGAGTAAACTTAACGGCAGATGGACTGCCGTGTTTCCCCGTGTCTGCTTCAGTAGACAGCGAGTAGTCTCTAATTTTGGCGACGGATTGTGGGGGCACGTGCGCGCGCGAAGTTGCGAGGAGACGCGACGCGAGGGGAGCGCCAAAAATTAGAGACTACAGACAAAGGGAGTTTGACCTTTCACGGCCGAGTGATTCGAGTGTAAATCTCATATCAACAGCAAGAATGATGCCTGCTGTCACGTATCGGAAAACGTCGATTCACCTTGTGTCTTTGAAGTCTGAACAACTAATATGTTAAGACAAGTGTCTATACGAATGTTTGCAAGTTCACCAGCGAGAAGAAAGCTTTTAACATGACCAAAATTTAACTCCAGATGGACTGCCGTGTTCCCGTATCCGCTCCATTGAGATGTACATTTTGTTGAATAACTCAAGTACGGGATATCACACACCCCTGAGACTTTGACAGGTAGTTTATTTACTATTTTGCCACAATATCACAATTTCTGGACTTTAATTTTTGAATGATAAGCGATTATATTTTACAAATGTACTAGCGTCCCTTGAAACTGTCCAGAAACGTTCCTTTCTCGCGTTTCAAATGACCCTGGATTGACGTATTTGTAAACAGTTTCACTCTGCTAATTAATTTTCTACTCACATTTCACCGAGTCTCCATTCACATTTGTGCGAAAAAATCCAACATCGTTCGATAAGCGTTTCCTTTCTCAAACAATTATCCATCGAAGCGAAAACAAGTGTGCTTAGTTTTTTTTTTTTTTGGAATCAATACACTATTTTTATCATCTTGCATAATGATAAACCTCTGTGGCCTAAAGGTCATTGTTCCTGCCTATGACGCAGCTAACCCGGGTTCGCTGTCTTTTAGTGGTATATATCACGGGCTTTATTTTTTCTGTTTCTCTTTTTCTTGTTCTTTTAGAAATATTTTTTACAAGTGTTATAATTATTGTGCTCAATGGTTGAGCTGTATTTTAGAGGAATATATGTTGATAGGGGTCTAAAGAAATAAACTCCAACACAAGCTAAACACAATGCATCCGATGTAAGAAAGACAGACTTCCCTCTATTCTTTTGTTTAGCACTAAGTCAGGGATACAATACTGTTTTTTGCAAGCCCGGGTTTAGGCTAATTGTAGCCTCTTGTTTATGAAAGAGTGAATATTAAACAATTATTGGACGAGGTTGAGCGAAATATCGTGATTTCTCAGTGGCGAGCAGTTCAATTATTTGCTGAAGTCGAAAGGCTGAGGCAAATAATTGATCTGCTAGACACTCCTGGCAAATAACGATATTTTGCGAAAACCGAGTTCAATTATAGTTTTATCCTTCGATCACCGAACTTGTTTTCATAATTATTTTCGGAAAGCGTGAAACGATCTGCCATTTTTCACTGAATTTAAAGAGCATGGACGTGTGGACACAACCACGCATGAGCAGAATATTATTTACAGCAAAATCAAGCAAAATCACAGTTGGACGGTCATGCGCACGAGCACTAATACCTTTATTTGTATGCAGTTATTTGTAGGTCACGTGGTATGCTCTGAGCCAATGAAAAGGAAGGGAAAAAAGTATCGAATGATAAATATAATTAATGACCAGCTCCCAGGTGGCTTGATAGCTCAATTGGTAGAGCACTGCACCGGTATCGTAGAGGTCGTGGGTTCGAACCCCACGTAAATTTCTGTTCGCAGCTATTAAAGAGGCCTCCCAAGGGGTGGTCTGGTGTCGCTTTGTCGTTCGTTTACTACTCTACTCTGTCTTCTACTCTGTCTGTCGCTAGTTTCGTTAGGGACAAATGTCGCTGTCGCAGCGAAAACAAAAAGGAATGGAAAGTGAGTTGTCGCTGTCGCGCGCTTTCTGTCAATTTCTGTCGGTTGACGGTGTTTTGGGAGACGATTGTCGCCTGTTTTCGGAGCCATGTCGCTTGTCGCTTCTACCCCTTGGAAGGCCTCATTAAAGTTGCGAAAGTATAATTGCGATGATCTTTTATGAATTTGCAAGCACAATTCCTATCCGTCACAAAATTAAATGTTTTTAAAGAGACATATCGCTTTTGTCCGCTTCATATACACCTAGCCGGGGGGCCAACCTTTTTCAGATACGATGGAAAACGTTTTTCATTTGTCAAAACCAAATGGGTCCAAGGGGATCGATTTTATCCCCTAAATTATCCTTCACTAACTTACTAAGTTATCTACTCGAAGAATATAGGCGGCAAGCATTTAACTAGGGTCTTCTGAAGTAACTTTCGCCTTATTCACTTTCAAATCAAACGTACATAAATTGCTCACATCAATTATTTTAATCCCATACATAAAGATTTATCCACTTCATTAAGTTATATCCACTTTTTCAACAACCGGTGCCAGCAATTTTAAGCCCATTTCCTTTTCTGTTTGAAGTAATGTGATCCCGCTACGCTACTGCGATCACGACCAAATATGCATAGGCAATCATAACGGAACTCGTGGACTGGAAAATGAGCACTTGACCAATGGCATTATTGTAGTCAACAATATACAAAGTTTATAAATATGCACATATTTGGAAAAAATCTGACCGCGGTTTTGATTTTGATTGTTTGAGAACCGGTTTTTTTCCAAATGAAAGTAACATTAAGGATTTTTTGATTAAAGGAAATAAAAGTTAATGCACTCACGTTCTTTTCATCCAGTACCGGGCCTGTGTTCCTGATTTGGCTCGCAGCAAGAATATCAAACCTTCGCCTGAATTCACCAAAAGGCATGTGCTCAGGAAATCCTGGGGAGAGAGCAATATTGAAGATGAAACAAGTTTAGAAAATCAGTCAGTGGGAAAAGCAAGTTGGTGGAATTGCGATTCACTCGCGAGCAAAGTTGTCGCCAGCTGAGAGGAATACTATGCCGGCGAAATATGAAAACCACTGCAACTATGGGCAAATGTTTAAATGCCAATTAATACCGTAATCGAATTTGAGAATGCAGGATTTGATTGCCACAGCCTCTCTGAATGCGACTTCGGTTCCAGAAGGCATGTTGACGCAAGACGTGTACACAGCGCTGTGGTTTCGTGTCACTAAAGGTTCACACCAACATTTTTTTTACACAAAAAGGCCAAGTGTCCTACCGGTATCTAAAAATATTCATCCCTCTTGCACTCTGCGGTTTCCGTTACACGCGATTGCACATGAATCCTTAATTACAGAGCAAAAACTACTTGAAGTTACCAAAAATATTCTCGAAAACAACTTGCCTTGGCAAGACATCACACTTCACAAACCACACAAGTGTACGTACTTCGACAGCATTCGTTCAAAATCATTCGCTCGGCCACTAGAATTAAAGCATCTAACAAGTCGCGGCGAAATGCTTACTTTGAAGTTTTACCTCGGTTGGGAAGAAAAGGACTGCAAATGAACAAGCAAGGAATAGATTTTCTCTTCTTCATATCGCTGAGTCAGGCTAAACGCATGGACGGACAAGCACTTTGAAATGCTCGAGGCGAAGTTGTTCGAGTTTTGCAACCGACATTTACAATTTAAAATAACCTCTAATTATATTTACCTAACTATTGTTTGCCGGCAATCGTGTTTTTAAATGTCTAAAACATGGAAATGAAGTCTCAAAAGCCCCCAAAAGAATTAGATTTTCAAACGTTGCTTTTATCAAGCAGACATTATTTGCCAAGCAGAATTCAGACTTACATCGAGTCCACCTTCCTTGTCAGTATCGGTGGCGCTATATATCTACTCTTGTATGGAGATTTTGGAAGTTAATCGCGGACAAAATAACACAAAAGAGAAAGCAGTATTCTATGAACTTCATTTGAATAATCACACATTGGGACTTCGTCCAGAATTAAGAGACAGATCCACGTTTCACATCATGATGGACAGCACCAAAGGAAAATACATTTGAGTGGCTTCCACTTGAATGAACACACTTGAGGATCCCATTTAAACTTGAAATCCACCTTGCACAGCATAAACAAAAGGAAGCACATGAAAGAAATGCTCACAAGCTTTAATTTGATATACTAAAGGTCAACTTTAGGATATCAATGACAAGCAAAATCTTCTTCCGCAGCGACCCAAACAGCACCACAAGAAAGTACTGCTCAGTGGCCGCTTCACTTGAATATTTTATACAGTGTTAGATTTCACCGACACTCAAAAGTTATAACAACCTCGCACAGCATTATAAACAAGGCCACTGGAAAGTACTACTCACTAGCTTTCATTTCAATGTTCAGACTTTAGGATTTCATCCAGAGACTCAAAAGATCGAACCATTTTGTACAACATGATATCAAGTACAACTGTAAAGTAACGCCAAGGAGCTTCACCTCTCACACTTTACAAGGATTTTTCCACAGATACACAAACATTAACCGATATGAAAAGATAAAAGACAAATGTACAAACCTCAGAGAGATTCACAAATGTCCTCTCGACAACAACAAAGCTCTTTTCAACGCCGTTTCAATGGACTCTCTCGAATAATAATAATAATAATAATATATCACATTTATATTGCGCATTTTCTATACAATATTCAAATGCGCATTACAACACTGGCCGGGGACTTTGCCAACGCAGTTTACAATTAATGAAGTTAAGTTATGAGTGCCCCCGTAATGTAAATATCAAATTAAGACAGACACTAGGGGTGGTCACTGCCAGAGTTTTGTTGCGTCCCTAGTGGTTCTTTTACGTCTCACAGAATCAGAGAATTATGAAGAGTTGTGAGACGGGGCCTACGGTTTATCGTCCTTATCCGAGAAGACTAGAAAGTCTAACCGTTTGTAGATGTCATTACAAAGGCAGCACTTTCTCCTCATTTATTTAAAGACCCTGAGTGTTGGTCCGGCCGGGGTTTGAACCCGCGACCTCCCGCACGGTAGTCCGGTGCTCTACCACTGAGCTAACTGGTCGCATATTTTTCACGAGCTTTATTATAAATATTGCTTCAGAAAATGCTAAGCCAATCAGGAAAAATGTACTGTTTATTGCAATCAATCAGGTGAAAAACCAACACCAAATACGATTTTGCTTGCCTGGCTTCCCACGCTCGGCACCGGCTGCCAAGCGAGACTCACTCACTTAGCACCTCTTTACATTGACGAATTACTATATCGCGACTCAGTTTAAGTGGTAATCATCATCATCATCATGATGTTACCACTGAAATTGCTGGAATCGGCAACTAGAGATTACTTTGGTCTAGGTTGCACTCTATTAACGAGACACTGATTACACTCAAAGAAAAGGGTTTTCCACAATATTGGACACTGATAAAGACTCCCTGAGATTGTATCGCGCCGCTTGACCTCTTTTTTCCCGAGGCGTCCGAGAAACTCTTGGTATATCCGCCAAACGTGCTGCGCAAAACCACAGATTAATACCGTACTTAACAGCGTGGGTGAGCTTATTTGCATTTCAGAAAACTTCTGCCGAAATATTTGGTCCGTTCCCAACCAAGCTAGGTTTTAAGTACTTTGGAATGCAAGCTTTTTTTTTTCTTGGCTGGTGACGACGATGAGTTGACACTATTCTCATGCGAGAACCGCGTCAGTCATTGCCTACTTAAAAAAAACAGCCGGTGTCCTTCCAAAAGCTTTCCTTGCAATGAATGTCACTGTACAAGGGTCACAGGAATAAAGTACAAGAGTAACAACCGTGAAATGCCTTGGTGTTTAAACAAATTTCTCTAACCAGTACGCCGAAACAGAGCGACACCTGATCCCAAAGGTTCTGTCACTTTGAACATGCAATCCCAAACGTGGTGCCAAAGCATTGCGGCGCAAACCACATACAGTAAATACTGGACTGTTTTGGACGTTTAGGGAAAAAGAGAGAAAGATGGAAGATTTCACGGTGATGAAATATTACATTTCAAGACACGAGAAACAAACAGTTCACTGCCAACCCAATTTGCCTCCGCGTGTGGAGTAGACTGAGCGGGTGTGTTTTTGTCTTTTCCCGTTCTCTTTTTGATCTCTTCATAAAATTACTCCTCAGTATATAAGCCTCCAGAGCCTCGTTGTTAAACCGCCGAATACAAGCGATCTACCTCGCTGAAATTGTTTTTGAAGGCTACTTTCAAGATAAATTGAAGAAAGGGCTAAGTCAATCTTTTGTCTCGTAACCAGCAATAAAATTGGAACCAAAATTCAGACTAACCCTGGGTTACCTTGTATTGCGTGGAGCAACTGAGCCCGGGTGTACCTGGGCAAAATAAGGGGAACATGCACCTATAAAAGAGTACTGTTGATTTTAGAGCTGTTTCACGTACACGTGATTACAATTTAATACGATAATGACACAGTGAGTACACGCCTTGTCATCACTTCAACTTCCTTCTCAACAAGCAGCGACGGAGTAAATCACCGAGAAATCACAGTTTATAGAAGCAATTTAAGTCGTATGTAAAAAAAATAGTCACATTCTCTTATTTCACATCCAAAAACCGCCTCGGTAAAACCGCCACATATAGGTGAGAGGGAAGACATACTTAATCAAAAAACAAGTTCAGTGGTCACAATATAATTGATGACCACTTCAAATAAGCGAATTCAAGAGGTATTATCACAGACCACGTCCGGATTAACAGAAAAGCAAATGCTTTCTAGTCTACACTTTCCAAACAAGTCAAGGTCACTAAATGAAATGGTGACAACTGTCCACGTTTCCAACGTGATTATCCAGACTAAAATAAAACGTCGCTGGAAGTAAAATTAAAAAAAAAATAAACGTCGAGTGAGATTACGTCTGATATTTCTGGTGGAATGCTTCAACAATTAACGAATCATTCGATCACCGAAAGAAACGTACAATATACTGATATAACGCGGCCACAACTCGTAAGGTATTCACGCAAGAATTGGCGAGCTGTCGGTATCAATTGGCTGACAAGTAAACGCAGAGAACGAGTGACGCTAAATGCAAGCAAGCAAAGAGTAAACATGCTTCTCCGGCAGCAAGCTGGACAAAATTCAAGAATTTTGTTGTCTCCCCGTTTCTGAGTGCCTCTTTCTTCGTGAACATTTTTCCTCCCGACGCAAAAATTAATTTTGCGTGCGCTCTTAAAAAGAAACTAACTATATTAGCAGCAATATTTACGCCGCAATGTTTCAGGCTTTTCTACTGCCTTTTACTTGTTGTCGAATTTGCCCCTTAATACAATCTTGTCTAACTTATCTCGTTCGAAAGTGCCCTATCCTTACTTAGAGAATTTGCGTATTTCTCGAGGCTCAATTTTCGTGATATCAAAAACATTACGGATCAAAGGGTTTACATTTTGCAGAAACATGGCCTTTCAATTGTTTTATTTATCGTAAAAAATCACTAAAACTACGACTGTCACAATCTGCTGCCGAGTACCACAGGCCACCCACCTTGTCGGTGTATCCTAACAGCATCCAGCATTTCTGCGGACCTGAGCTGTGTTCTGACCAGCGGTACATTCATCGAGGATACCTCTTTCCCAGTCCTACTCCCGAAATGGGCATCACTGCTGTCCAACTGGCCTGCAGTATCCACAGGAAGGATGCAGCGCACGAAATTGACCTTCGTCTTTCGGATGGCATCCAAGATAGTATCCTGCGAACAGACAAACGTTCGAGTAACACATAAGGTATTATAGAACTCAACGAAAATTTTTTTCCCACTTAACTGGCTGATTGGTAAGAAACACTGTGTTCAATACAATAATGCTATTTCTGCGGCCCAAGTCTAAAGCTGGTTGTCTCCGATGTTGGATAAACTGTTCAGCGACGTTTGAGTTTCGCTTTTTTGCAGTGGCAATGACGTCTAGTTTTAGAGTGACTTTGACTAGCAAGGAAAACATTTTTCTATCGTTGGAGACGATAAATTTCCAGTTTTGTAACAATTATGCCGCAAATGCACAGAAACTAATAATTATTATCTTTTAGTGAAGATAACAAGAACGAAAATAGATCGCATCTTGAAACAAACGGACGACCATTTTTGAGTTCTTCACATTGGAGAAAAATAGCTAGAACTGATTACGATTTGTTATTTCTTCTACAAATCACTCCGTGGATGAGAAGCAACGCAGAAGTGGAGACAATTACAACAAAAAACATGCCATGAAAGTTCACATATTATTTGAGTTAACCTGGACTTCCGTTGAGAGGCTGAAAATTTAACATACCACTTGGTATATAAGCTGCAAGCAGTGTGAATTCTTCTTTATCGCTGTAGGCGTGTTGAGGGTCTTCTTCAGGCTGCGGGATCGAGTTACACCATCGGCCGCTGAACGATGTCGTGAAAACATTTCTTTGAGGTACGATCTGAAACGATACAAGGCACTTAGTAAAGATGATCGTCAAAATAACCTTAAATCGCCTCGGTGACGCCAATCGCTTTTCTGCAGCCTTTATGCGCGGAACATTTTCTATGGCGTGACTTACAATGGCTGCCTATTAAGGAGCGCGTTCATTTCAAGGTGCATTTTTTTTTACATTTAAAGCTATACATGGTATTGCACTACTTCACATCAGTGATCTCGTTTCTGTAAAACAACAAGGCAGTTATAACTTAAGATCATCTACAGGAATATTATTAGCTACACCTTAGGGTAAAACTAGGGTTACAAGAGGTGATCGATCATTTACAGTTGCGGCACCCAAGCTTTGGAATGCGCTTCCGCGTGAGTTACGAGCAATTAGTGACCTATGCACATTCAAGCGACATTTTAAGACTTACCTTTTCATTAATATAAATCATTAGAAAAGGAATTTCACTGATATTTATTACTATTATTTTATTTATATATATATATATATATATATATATATATATATATATATATATATATATATATATATATTCACATCTACTTTTAGCATTCAACATATTTATATTTTACTAATTTGTTCTTGATAATCATATTAAATTTGTAATTAGTTTTTACTCATGTAATGCGCTGTTAATCATTTTATGGAAAGGGCGCAATATAAGTCAATAAAATGAAATTATTACTTTTATTATTATGATTATTATTATTATTATTATTATTATTATTATTATTATTGTTGTTGTTGTTGTTGTTGTTATTATTATTATTCATGATTGCCAGTGGTCATGTTGAAGGTAGGATTCTCTACACGTTATAACTTCAATAGCAACAACGAAAAATAAGCAAAAATAATGGGAAAAATGATGCTCCGAAAACGCTCACATGCATATTCTCCTCGACGCTCCCCTGTCTATCTTACTGCACAACTTAGGAGAATTTGTATCAACATCACGATACTGTGGTGAGATACTAAACGCTGCTCATGGCTTCAACGCTAAAAGGGTTTCATCTTTGTCCCACTGATCCAGTGAATTGTGTTGAACGTTTCGGTTAAATTTCAACTTCGTTAAACTGAATAAAGAAATTTGTGTTCGTGGTACGTCGATTCATGTGCAAAATGGAGCAAAATGTGTGGCCTCGCAACTTACTTCGATGACTCTGCCAAGACTGGATGAGCCTGTTTAACCGCTGCATGCTCGCGGGCGACCTTGAGCCAGCCTCGGGCATTGTAGAGTACAGGTAAGCTGCCTTGACAGTGGTTGATGTAAAACGTGTCTTTAAGCGACCCCTGCTTGACCCACGTGTCTTCTGTAAAACGAAACAAACAAAACCATGCAAGTAATCAAAAGTGATATTTGGCAGCGAGTACAGAAATTATGAGCCAAACAGAAGGCAATGAACACAACCACAAGCGCAAACGACAGAAAACAAAAGTTTGCGCCGAGTGAAACTAAATAAACACAAACGTGAATGCAAGCAAATGGAGGAACAAACTAAACTAGTGCTTGTGTGTGCCACTAATCTGTTTTCACTCCGAAAAAGAGATAGTTGCTCTAGTATTAGTGTCATTTGTGAAACAGGCTACACAAATTTACACTGCAATAGTAGTATCGAGATTCTCATTTCACCAAAACCAAAGTCTGGGTCTTTGGCAAAATTCAAATGTCGGAATAGACGAGAGAACAAGGTTTCAAGAGCAATTTCCAAAATGGGAGAAGATCCGATGTATTATCAACGCTTACGGTTCACCAACACTAGACTTACTCTCGTTGCAGTGATGCACATAGAGCCGTGCCAGAAAACTGCTGTCGTTTGCTCCTGGGAAGATGGATTCCTCATCTAAGATCCACAACAAGCCCTTCTGTTCACTCCTCAGGTCTAAAGTTGAGCCTCTTGTCTAATCAAGCCAGTGCCAAAAAACAAAGACAAAGAAATATCACTTTGATCAACTGATGTCACCAAAGCAATTTGCTTATTAACAGGTTTTTTTTTCCAGATTTTTTCCTTAAAGAGACAAGCAAACGAGGCTAAGGGTCGAAACAATGCGGCCATGTTTACATGAAAAGCACCGACACATGTTTCCGAAGAACAATATGAGCAAGAGAAATGATAAGAACGCTTACAGGCGAAACACACGTCTCATCTCTGACTGACGCCCGATTGTCCTATAGCGGTAACAAAAAAAAAGCCAAGTAGCTTGTTAGAAGACAAAATCAGCCTTTTCAATCACCTCCTTTGTCAAGGCAGTTACGTTGCATTTTTTTATTCCGGTGAATCACTGCCTTACTGGGTTGATATTGGATATATTATTTAGCAAGGTAGGTAGAGTGTTCTGTGCGTACTAACTCTGGCTTCCAATAAAATTTAAGTCTCCACTTTGATAACCCTGTCACGGTCTAGCATCCCCTCGTGAGCAGCAACTACGCGCAAGTAAACCAGCTTGTTTGTGTAAGCTACATCTAAGTGTTACGCATATGTACGTACCACTCCCTGAGCAGCTCTGTCAAAAACAGCAACCACAGGATCAGGGGAGGTAGCCACACTTTCAAAACTGCAATCTATGTTTTCCTGCAAAAAAAAAAAAAAAAAAAACAAATAACATTTCTCATCTGAAGCAGTAATTACTCGATCAAAAGATTTAAATCAAATGACCCGGTGAAATAGTTCAAATTGTACTAACTTTTGAGTTTTCTGAAGAAAGCCAAAAAGACGTCTTAAAACAGTAAGAACCACTGCTTAATATTTCTTTAGGAGGATATAATTAAGTACAGCCAACTCTCTCGTAAGCAGACACCCTCGGAAATTCGAAAGTGTCCGTTAGTTGAGCTGTCCGCTTACGAGAATTATTCCCATAAGCGGACACCCAAGTAAAATATGGTGGATGTCCGCTTACGTAAGAGTTAATTAGCGGGTGTTAATTACATGTTTTATTGGGTAACCAAAAATAGTAACTGGAACTCTTTACCGATGTCAAATGTTAAAACTCGAAAACAAAAAGAAATATACAGTATACATTGTACATTGTGTTTACGTCGGTCTGTTGTTTTTTGTTTTCGTTTGAAAGGTTTCTTTCGCGCGGACCAATGGAGATTTGACAAAACCGATCCCCACTGTTTTGTTGCTCTGTCGAATGTCATACAGTAATTTTGTTTATTAATTGCAAATTAAAGACAAATTTCATTACCGAGAGTCAATTATTATACATGTGGTGTCCGCTTACGAGCGAGTGTAAACAAAGGAAAATTCCAATTTTTCATTTTCGAAAGTGTCCGCTTATGAGAGAGTGCCCGCTTACGGGAATGCGTAAATACAGAATTTGGCTGAAGGGTAAAAAGGGGAATTGAAATACGTGTCCGTAAGTAGAGTTGTCCCCTTACGAGAGTGTCCGTTAGCGGAGTTGACTGTATGTATATAATGTATGAACTGTCACCACTCAAACGAACGTCACTGAGCACTATTTTCATCACAGTGCTTCTCGGTAGTCTCTGGACGAACTTGTTATCTAACAGCTGCTGGGCAGCAATCTCCAGTGGTGCAGCAAAATGAAACTATTGGTCCAGGCCCCAGCTGTTCAAAGAACGGATAACTCTATCCACCGGATAAGAGTCGCTATCCAGCGGATAAAATGTATTGCAACTGATACATTTTATCCGCTGGATAGCGACTTATCCACTGGATGGAATTATCTGCCGGTTTTTTGGACGACTGGGCTTGTTACCAGCTTTAAATCTTGCACTTTGGGAGAAAAAGAGGTTTACAAATGAATGTAAAGAAAGCAATCGATGTTATTGATGTCTATAAGAGTTACAAATAATAATAATAATAATAATAATAATAATAATAATAATAATAATAATAATAATAATAGGTCAATCAATGTTTGAAGAATGGTTTTCGTGGAGCGCTCACCTTTTCAGGAGCTGTAAATATTCTTGTGTAAAGCTGTTGCAATAAAGCGATTATGAATCACTTCTGAAGTCTGGAAATCTTTACACAAGAATATATATATATATATATATATATATATATATAATATATATATATATATATATATAACTTCACAGGAGTTCAGGCTTCAGGAGTAATCATCGTTTTATTGCGACAGTGCTGTTTCGTATGGTTCAAAATTATATGACCACACTCATCAGGCAACTTTAACGATTTAGTGTTAAAACTAACAGAACTGGCAGTAAAATATGAATGGTTGTTATGGAGATGCGTTACATTCAAGGCATTGTATCTAGGTAACAGATGCTTTTTGTCTTAGTTGCGTTACTCTAAAGTTCTGGAGCACATATCTGTTTCTGTGGGGGCATGAACTCGCTAGCTCGTTTCGCCTGTTTAGGCTACACAGCTCTTTTCTACAAATGATGATGAATTTTTCATACAGACAAAGATTACATTTTTTGTTCATGTTGCTGTAGGGTTTACATTTCTTTAAAATTTTCCATTTCATCTGGAAAGGCTTCTTCTTGTCTTTTAAATTCCAGACATACTTCGAGAGTTCTGTTTCATTTCTTCTGTTGGAGTGTCGAAAGGATGTCTTGTGGTTTCTGTAACGTTCCTTAAAGTTTGTTGCCAGTCCGACATACGTTTCAGTTGTTGTCTCTGTGGTTACTGTGGCTTGGTAGATGACATTTGTCTGGAGGCATTTTCCTTCTAGTGGACAGTCTGGTTTTTTTCTGCAGTTGCAGGTGTCAGGTTGTTGCGTTGGTAAGTTCGAATTTGAGAGAATGCGCTTGTTGTGTGACGAGATGATAGATTTCATGTTTGGCATGCATGAGTAGCTGAGTTTAAGTGTGTGTCTGTTGAAAATCTTGTGGAGTGGATGGTTCTTTGGGAAGCATCTGTCGACGATGTGTAGGAACTTTCTTCCAAGGTTAGTTCTGACGTTTGAATTGAAAGGGGGGTTGTACCATGTGGTGTTTCTTGTTCGTTTTCTTTTGTTTTTCGAAGCTTGCTCTTGTAAAGGATTGTACGTCAGCTTGTGACTGTATCCACTTTCTTCAAGAGCTTTCTGGTAAGGCGCAATGGATTCGTCAAATACTTCTTTGCTGGATGATATGTTAGTTAATCTCTTGTTAATGTTGAGTGGGATGTTTTTTAGTAATTCTGGGGGGTGGTTGCTCTGTTGGTGGACATACGACAGTTTGTTATTGGGCTTCATGTATGGCTTGTAGCTGCCGTGTGTGAGGTCGAAGGTGACATCAAGAAAGTTGACGATCTTTTTGTTAGCATCAATTGTGATTTTGAGGCCATTTGATTTGAACACTTGGCTTACTTCTTGTTTGGTTTTTTCAATTTCTCTCGGAGTGGCTTTGCAAATTGCGAGACCATCGTCACGGTACAGGCCAACTTCATTTTTGAATTTGGATGCTATCAAGGACAGCATGTAATTTCCTATTAACTCACATGTTTCTGCTCCGTCGTATGAGCCCATTGTGACATCAAACATGTCGTTTGTGTTCTTCTTGATCCATGGAGAGTTTTGGTGGTAAAGGAGCGACTTTTTCGCGTGGATAATGATGTGGCGGTCTTGTTGAGTGATGGTGGTGAATCTTGAGGCATAATCTAATGCTTTCAGTAACAGGTCTTCAGATATGGATGGGTAAAATTCGCACACGTCAAAGGTGATAAATGCGTGTTTTTCCTTTTCTGGGATTGCCTTAAACCATTCTATGGTGTCTTTAGTACTCTTCCACATGTTCACTTTAGTCGCTTGTGTAATTTCTTTGTTTATTCGGTCGAGGATGTCTTTACTGATGATGCCAATTTCGGATTTGCATGGATTTATGAGTCTGCAGGTCGGGTTGTTTATGAAATCTGGTTTGTGATCTTTCAATGTTATGAATGATTCTCTGGACGCTGAGGTTTCAATACGGTCGTCAAGCTTGAGTTTTTCCGCGATTGTCTTGTCTTTCAGAGTTATCATGTCCGGCACTTTGGGGTTTGTCTTCTTGTAGGTTTTCGTATTTTAAATTTTAAAGAAATGTAAACCCTACAGCAACATGAACAAAAAATGTAATCTTTGTCTGTATGAAAAATTCATCATCATTTGTAGAAAAGAGCTGTGTAGCCTAAACAGGCGAAACGAGCTAGCGAGTTCATGCCCCCACAGAAACAGATATGTGCTCCAGAACTTTAGAGTAACGCAACTAAGACAAAAAGCATCTGTTACCTAGATACAATGCCTTGAATGTAACGCATCTCCATAACAACCATTCATATTTTACTGCCAGTTCTGTTAGTTTTAACACTAAATCGTTAAAGTTGCCTGATGAGTGTGGTCATATAATTTTGAACCATACGAAACAGCACTGTCGCAATAAAACGATGATTACTCCTGAAGCCTGAACTCCTGTGAAGTTATAGTCAATGCTCCTCAATCAAATGAGTTGAGCGCTCTACGAAATACATTCTACCCAAGAAACAAGTATATATATATATATATATATATATATATATATATATATATATATATATATATATATATATATATATATATATATATATAGACAAGGTTAATTTGGGAACAGAAATCAACAACTAAGTAATTAAGTGAAAATGTGGCTCAGCCAGGAATCGAACCTTACTGTACTTAGATATATGTTGTGTAAAAAACGGTCCGTGTAAAAAAGCTGCTTTTTTACGTAAAAAAGCAGCTTTTTTACAATTATATAATTGTAAAAAAACAGCTTTTTTACAGAAATATATTTTTGTAAAAAAGCAGCATTTTTATGTAAAAAAAAGCAGCTTTTTACAATTACATAATTGTAAAAAAGCAGCTTTTTTACAGAAATATATATTTGTAAAAAAGCTGCATTTTTACAATTACATAATTGTAAAAAAGCAGCTTTTTTACAAAATATATTGTTTGTAAAAAGGCTGCTTTTTTAAATTGTTTTTTATGCTTTATGTTAGTCATATAACTACCATTCATGGGTAGTAATCATTTACCCTAGCCACTCATAAGTGCGGAATAATGCACAGACCGTTTTGTTACAATGTCACCTCTTGGAAAGGTGCAGGAAATTTACTATTCAGTTTTGTAAAAAAACGGTCCGAGCGCTATAACTTTACAACGACTTATGCCAGTGTCCTGAGTGTCCTTATGCTTATCATATAGTACTGTTTATTGGTAACAATCACTTTCCCTAGCTTCTCATAAGTCGTTGGCAAGTTACAGCGCTCGGACCGTATTTTTACAAACCTGAATTGTAAGTTTCCTGCACCCTAACGAGACGTGACATGGAAGTAAACGGTGCTTCGCATTATTCCGCACTTATGAGAGGCTAGGGAAAATGAGTGTTACCAATAAATAAGTACTTATATGCCTAGCACAAAGGACAAACCAATTTATGACACTGGCATATGCCGTTGTAAAGTTAAAACGCTCGGACCGTTTTTTTACAAACCTGAATTGTAACTGATTTCCTGCACCTTTACGTTACGTGACATGGAAGTAAACGGTGTTTCGCATTATTCCGCCCTTACGAGAGGCAAGGGTAAATGATTCCTACCCATAAGTAGTAGTTATATGCCTAACATAAAGCATACAAAACAATTTAGGACACTGGCATACGTCGTTGTAAAGCTATAGCGCTCGGACCGTTTCTTTACATAACTGAATTGTAAATTTCCTGCACCTTTATAAGACGTGACATCTAAGTAAACTGTGTTTCGCATTATTCCGCACTTATGAGAGGCTAGGAAAAATGATTGCTACCAATAAATAGTAGTTATATGCCTAGCACACAAAGCACAAAACCAATTTAGGACACTGGTATATGCCGTTGTAAAGTTATAGCGCTCGGACCGTTTTTTTACAAAACTGAATTGTAAATTCCTGCATCTTTACAAGACGTGACATGTAAGAAGACGGTCTTTAGCATTATTCCACACTTATGAGAGGCAAGGGGAAATGATTATTACCCTTAAATAGTAGTTATATGCCTAACATAAAGCATAAAAAGCAATTCAGGACACTGGCATATGCCGTTGTAAAGTTATAGCGCTCGGACCGTTTTTTTACAAAACTGAATTGTAAATTTCCTGCACCTTTACAAGACGTGGCAGGTAAGTAAACGGTGTTTCGCATTATTCCGCACTAATGAGAGGCTAGGGAAAATGACTGCTAACAATAAATAGTAGTTATATTCCTAGCATAAAGCACAAAAACAATTTAAGACACCGGCATAAGTCGTTGTAAAGTGATAGCACTCGGACCGTTTTTTTACACCATATATATATATATATACCTTTTCTGTATTTATCTATCTATCTATCTATCTATCTATCTATCTATCTATCTATCTATCTATCTATCTATCTATCTATCTATCTATCTATCTATCTATCTATCTATCTATCTATCTATCTATCTATAGCTGGAGTTTTGAAAACATGGCTCCTGGAGTCCATACTAACTCCTATTAGATGTCTCTCTCTCTTTCTTTCTTTTTTTTTTTCGGGGTGGGGGGGGCGCATACTAGCTACATTAATAATCAGAAGAAGAGAAAGAAACTGTCCCTGACTTCAAATTTGCATTAAGGTCTTGTCCCCGCTCCCCTCCCCTCCCCTCCCCTCCCCTCCAGTTTTATTTGTCAGTTAGTTTCCACTCTCTCTCAAAGAAAGAAACGTGCATTTGAAGTCTTCGCACGGTCAGTTAGCTCGCAATGACGTCGTTAGAGTTTGATTTTCCGTTGGCCTCCTAGAGCAGAGTATTCCTTAGGACATCATTAAGTCCAGTGAGGGGAAAAGTCTTGCGAGGTGCAATGTCTGCCTCGTCTAACATCCTGCTGTGCAGTTGTTTGCTAAACGAGTACTTTGTTTACCCGGGCGGTACTGCTGGAACAATGCAGGGATATTGAGAGCTCTGCTTTGAGAGGTAACAAGTCTTTAGCCTCAGAAAGTTGGTGTCGGTGATCATTTCTAGGCTCAGGGAGAGAAACTGATGTAGAATTTGGAGCATGCTAAAGACTTAGTAAAAATGCTGTGGCTAGATTGTCGTCAACAGCTCCTCGCTAACACGGACAGTAAACATCCGGGACCTCATGAAATTATCGAAAAGACACAAGGCATGGCTGGGAATTTGTCTGCAAAAAGCGTAAGTTTTAACATTTTGTTTGACTAGTTTCCGCCCTCGCAACTTTATCGATCTTAAGCTAGTGATTTGATAGTCTGAAAGTGTCATAATGACTGGTTTCCGGTGTCAGAAGTGATCACAAAATCGAGCCATAATTTACACAAATAAAAATTCGACAATAATTAGCTGTGATTCCTCGTAGCAATCACGAACGCTCGGTTGAAAACGCTGCTAGACTTCGCCTAAATCGATGCCGCTAATTCCAAAGCTAACTTTGCCGTCAGAAAGAGCGTATTCTAGAGAGATTTGGCCGACTAACGCACCAAAATTCTCATGTCAGAGGTCACGTCAATTTCATGTCTAATTGCAAGACAAATAACATGTATTCTTTGTCTTCCCTTTGACAGGGACTGTAGGCTCATAACGAGCCCAAATGCAAGTCTCCCTTTTGATAAACCGAGGTATTGATAAAGAAAGTTCTAAAACCCCTCAAATTTTCATGAACATGGTTTTCAAAAGATCGGCTCTATATGTATATATATATATATATATATATATATATATATATATATATATATATATATATATATATATAGATACATACATACATATATATACATACATACATATATATATATATATATATATATATATATATATATATATATATATATAGTACAGTAAGGTAGGGAGGGGATATATTAGCAACTGATTGCCTTAATTACTTAGGATCACCAGCCTATTCCCGTTTGGATGGCGATTCATTAGAGATTTCTGAGAAATACAAACAGACAAGGTTAATTTGGGAACAGATATCAACAACTAAGTAATTAAGTGAAAATGTGGCTCAGCCAGGAATCGAACCTGGGTCTCCAGATTACCGGTCGGATGCCTAGTGGTTAAGGCATCCGACCGGTAATCTGGAGACCCAGGTTCGATTCCTGGCTGAGCCACATTTTCACTTAATTACTTAGTTGTTGATTTCTGTTCCCAAATTAACGTTGTCTGCATATATATATATATATATATATATATATATATATATATATATATATATATATATATATATATTTATATATATATATATATTTATATATATGACAGTTTGATCAACTGAAGATTTGACTTGGCATATTTATTACTATATAATTTCGTACCGCACAACCTGTACGGCACTCATCATATATATATATATATATATATATATATATATATATATATATATATATATATATATATATATATATATATATGTACATAAACAGACATGTATACTAACTTCTTCTACTCGTATATATACCACTAAGTACCTGTGAATATCGCTCCATCTGAGCCGCGAACACGGTGTCGTGGAAGAACTTTTGAAGTCTCTCGTGCTCATAGTTATGGCACAAATCGTCAAACAGAGCTCCATCAGTCTTGCCTAAAGATGCAGGGTTCTGAAAGCCAGGAGGATCCAGCACGTGCAAGGATGTAACGCTCCTCACACTATTACACTGAAGAGACCTACAACGCAAACAATTCACGAGTAAGCCAGAGAAAGCACGCGAGCGTATTTGGTGTGGCTTTTCCCTTTTCCGAGACTTGAGTAGAGCAGTTTTTCAAAAGACTGTCGGAAAACAAAAGTATTTATTTTTACTCTGGCCAATCTGAACAGAGGAAAGCAGCGGGAGCAGGGAAAGGAAAGCAGTGGGAGCAGGGATGGCGCAGTGGTGAGAGCACTCGCCTTCCACCAACGTGGCCCGGGTTCGATTCCCGGACTCGACGTCATATGTGGGTTGAGTTTGTTGTTGTTATTATTATTATTATTATATCAGAAGTCACAGGAAATGCATCCAACCGGTGCCAAGCGCGGAAAAACGCCTGCGAGCTGGTCGCAATTAGTTTGCATTGGCCAGATTTATTGGTTAAGAAAGTGGCGCCACTTTCTCAACCAATCACAAGAAGTGATAGAACAAAACCAAAGCAAACATGAATCAACTTTCCACATTCAAATGAAAACTGTCCTTAATCACGTTTCAATTCCTTGTGCTTGCATTTCCGCAAGCGTTAGTGACGTGCACACGTGAGACCAAAATCAAACGCAGTCGTCCCCAATTCTTGGGAAGAAATCCCCCCTTTTTTTTTACTAGAACGGTGACCAAAGATAAAAAGGAGAAGTACGACGCTAAGATTTTAGACTAGATTGTTGAGCATGAAAAAGGCAAAGAAAAGTAAAAAACGTATAAGAATAGGTTTGGTTAACAATTTAACTATAAAAAATTGCGAAAATATTGAAAAACTTAAAACCATCTTGGTTAAAATTTAAAAAGGTTTTAAAACGACGACGTTTCGACGTTCTCTTAACGTCATTTTCAAGTCGAAAGTGAATAAAATTAAGAACGAATATAAATGTAAAAGAATTCCTAAGAGACTCGAGCGGTTACGTAATGTGATGTGAATGAATAATAGAATGATAAAATATGTCACGAAAAAAGTTTCGCACGAATAGAGTCTTTCTGAGTATTTAACTCAGGGTTCAATTCCTTCATGAAAAGCATCTCAAAAATTAAACAGTCAAATTTCGATCGGCATTTTCTCAAAACAGAAAACTGTTTGTCTTCCAAATCAGACTTCGACAAACCATGTTCTTCAAGATGCCTCCCGATTGCTTAATGTTTGTGTTCGCTAATGCATTGGTGTAAATGCCGGGTTGTAAACCCGACATAATCTGCGTCGCACAGATTACATTGAAATTTGTAGACCACGCATTGATTGTTGACAATAGGGGGCTTCTTTTCTTTAGGAGCGAGAACTTGACCGATCTTCTTTGACTGAAAGACAGGCTTGATTTGAACACCAATGTTCGCGCTCAGAATTTGCAATTGCCTTTTGACTGAGTTGGCGGATTGTTGATCTTTAAATGGTAGTGATAGAATATTTAATTTTTGAGATGCTTTTCATTAAGGAATTGAACCCTGAGGTAAATACTCAGAAAGACTCTATTCGTGCGAAACCTTTTTTCGTGACATATTTTATCATTCTATTATTCATTCACATCACATTACGTAACCGCTCGAGTCTCTTAGGAATTCTTTTACATTTATATTCGTTCTTAATTTTTTTCACTTTCGACTTGAAAATGACGTTAAGAACGTCGAAACGTCGTCGTTTTAAAACCTTTGTAAATTTTAACCGAGATGGTTTTAAGTTTTTCAATATTTTGCAATGTTTTATAGTTAAAAAGTAGAAAACCAAAAACAAAAAAAACAAAACAAAACATCGACATATCTCGGTAAGTTTTGCCGAAAGCCCCTAATTTTCTGTCACGTCCCAGCACTTACTTGTTAATGAACCTAACGAGTGCAGCGAATGCCTCCTGGTACAGCCCCATGGCAAATCCTTCCAGCGCTTCAATGTACTGTAAAGCTGTTGCTTTAGCTTGCTTCTCAGGAGTGTTGTCCGCAGAGCTGCAGGGGCTTTTGGACAGGCTGGATCGACGCATTCTTATCGTGAACTGATTAATGATCGGAGGAGCAAAGATGATTTCGGAGATTTCCTCTTGAGTCGTGCCCAGGACTGCTGCAGCTCTCTGTACTGCAGCGGGGTTGGCAAAGAGAGGTTTGTTGTCTGCACCTTTAAAGAAACAGTGAGAAAATAAGAAAATCACTCATATACATGTATACTACATGGGTGCTCATTAACCCAGGAGTTTTAAGAAGTTGTGCTTTCAATTGCAGCTTCCCAACCCCTTCCTCAACCCCCGCCAGTAAACCATCGCAAGATTTGGCAGAATATCAACAGAATCCTTTTGCAGCAATTAACGTTGTCGGACGACCTACGCGACAAGCCCGCATGGCGAACTGGGTAATTTATCTATAATTGTTCCAAACTCCGCTTGATGCATATAAAATCATATAGGCAACCGTTTACGAGTGTTTCCTTCCATCCTGTGGTATGACAACGCGAAAATGTAGCCAAATGGTAGATTTACTACTACCCATGACCCCTTTCGGTCATGTCGCGAAAGCTTCACGCTTTAACTGAATCCGACAACGTTAATTTAAATAGCTGTATACAACTGAATGAAGAGAGCCTCCACGAGTCCAAATTAATTTTGCTAGTCCGTAACACGTCTGTAGTTTGCGAGTAACTAAACTGACTCAAATTTTGCCGGATCAAAATAACCAAATGTTTTTGGCTAAGATCGTGGATTTGTGGGTGGAAAAAACTCGCGCACGTACCCACAGAAATCCCTGCACAGCCAAGATGACAAATTGCAGCTAGTATCGCCCAGATTCCTTTAGCTTCCTCCTCAGAGATGCCCAGCATTTGAAGTGCGAATTCTATTTCAGTCCACTTATCTGAGAGCGTCTGGTTATCTGGTGACTGCAAAATAGCAAGGAAGTATTCATTTATACAGAGGCTAAGGAAAGCTCGCTCCCTCATTCAAACTCTAGAGCATCTAAGAAGAAAGCCTAGCGGTATAACTTTGGTGTGTTTGTAAAATTGTTTTTCACTTTAAATTGCTCAGATTGGGGACTACAATACATTCTTAATCAGGGGCGTGCCGAGCCTATAGGCCCGTAGGCCCGGGCCTACAAAATTTCAGCCTACCCGTCCTGTATATTATTGTGCTGTTGTGAGAAATAAATTCTTCGCGAACATAATAAAGAAAGGAAACGCAATTTATCAATGTATCTTAGGATTATAACGATCGCAACCACTCTGTAAGGGTGAGATTACGATCTCGAAAGCAAGGGAAAACCCACAGGCTATGAAAAGTGCTACCGACAATCGTACAGCGGTTACATATGGCAAGACAGCGAAGCTCCTGGGCAGCCATGACGTCACAAATCTGCCGGCTTACCCTGCCAATCACCATAGCCACTGCAGAGAGTTCTTTTAGTGCCCTGAGAAGACTCAAGACCTACTTGAGGTCAACAATGAAAAAGGATCGTCTTAGTGGGCTTGCGCTAATGCGTATTCATAAGCGTGATGTTTCTTGGAATGCTGAGGATATCCTTGACGATTGAGCAGACTGTGGAAGCAGGAGGATGGATCTTCTCTTTTAGGCTACCAAGTAGGTCTACTTTCTCAAATTGCAAGAGAAAAAGTTTGCCATTTTAACCCTTTGTACTCCCGATCTCACCTTCGCAAAACGGCGACAGCTGAGCGGAAAATGCATAATGGATGGCAGCAGCAGGGTTTTCAGTTTTCAGTAAAAAGAATTTCCTGGGGAGCATACCCCCCGATCCCCTAGAAACTCGCAACCGTTCGGCGCTCGATACACGCCTTTGGCGTGATAACGACTCTCGCGTTAAATACAGGCCTACAACTATTCAAAAACCTCGCTACGCCCATGTTAATGGCGGATTCTTTTGTCCTACATGTATTCATCATATGAGGCACCTCAACATTTGGCTATTTACAGATGCTCAAATCTTTAAAACCCACCATTTTATCAATATTGCTTCAAGTTTACAGCACAAACACCTTTATCTTTACCTTTAATTTTTTCCATTGTCAAATTATGTTTTTTTTTTTTTACCAAGAATGAGTACAAATAAAGATTGTTGTTGTTGTTGTTGTTAATTAGAGTATACAAATCGGTTAACTGCACCTTTGGGTCAAAAGACAGCATGAACTCATTGGTCTCATTCATCTTGGCATCGAGCTGTAATTCATTTCTGTTTAGCACAAAATGCACAATAATTATTCATTTATAGTTGTACTCTAACATTGTAATAATGATTAGCCTGTTCCAGGCATTCAGATAGAAAGCGGAGTGCGAAAGTACCGGCAGAGAGAGGCGAAAATAAAAATACCGCGCTCCGTTTACTATCTGAACGCCTGGAACCGGCTAAATAATGATGTACGGGGCAGAGCAAGAATGTTATAGCTGAGAAGTGAGAGCATTTTTCAGCCCGCTAATGGGAGCTGCATTTGATTCCGACACTCAGCGTGGAATGTTGGTTGAGTTGCTGTTGGATCTTGTCCTTGCTCCTGATACCCACCCCGTTGGTCACATTTGCTTCTCTTCTCAGTCTCCTTGCTCATAACCCTGGATCGTTTTTTGTGACAATCCTCAGCTGTCACTTTCCCCAAAATACACCTGCTCAGCAGGCTATTCAAGTGATTTTTCTCTGGATACTATAGTTTTCCCCTTCCCTGAAAACCAACATTTCTAGCTTCTGATTAGATCTTTCAGGTTTCCATGACAACTTCACGCCGCTTTAAGTGTGTACCCCAAATTCTGGGGTCATTGAGCATTCATATATTCATGCTATTGTTCTTACTCATCACTTATTCACAACGATGTTCTGCCGACAACACGGCATGTTTCCGAAGAGCGCAAGCTCTTTGATGTAGCTGAGATATTTTTCTTTTATTAACAGAGAAGAAATAAAACCCAAGGGACTAAGATGATATCTGCTTGATTGATTTTAAATTAATGGCATGTGTGCCACAGCTGGTGCCACCATTCTTGTCAATTTCAAACTTGAACCAGATATCGAAGGGAGGTTTTTGTCAATTACCACCGAACAACCGGCAAATCGGTCAATATTTACGCTCCCAGCGAAAATCGCGTTCGAGTGAACAATTTCTTGAAGGTCGTAAACAGCCTTGGAAATTTGAGAGTAAAGATCGAAGATTCTACATAATCGCCTTTTTAACTTTTCTGAGTCAAAATTTTGCTCGAGAGAGGGAGGGTTTCCTTTTTCAAAGTAAACACGGGAGCGCACGCGAATTGAATTCATGGCCGCGGAGTATTATTTACCTTGGTACAAAGCAGCAGTTACAAAACTTGTTGCGTGTGGCAATGCGACTTTGGCGTCAAACATTTTTATTTGTTGATGTTTTTTTTTTACCTTATTTCGTTTCCGTTGCCTTTGCTTTAACATTCTCTGTGTAAAATCTTTTCGACTGATGAAACAAGGCAAGCAAATAATCGGGAAGATTACGTGCATCGAGCGTGACGAGCGTCAGGGGACGTGACAAGACACGGCAATTGGTCAATTCTAGACAGTTGACATGACAACCGGACAAAAATTGCGGTTTTCTTGCTCGCAAAGCTTGCTTGATCAAAACAACATCCGTGTTTACTAAAAAGATTCCGGAGAATTACGTAAATCATAGTAATGCCTCGACAGCCGTTTGACGATGGATGACTCTTTTGACCGATGTACTTGGCCTGAAATCTTCTTAAACAAAACAAATGCGTTTTATTTCAGTTGTTAGACGATATACACGATAAAAAGCCTCAATTGATTGTTTATCTTAAAATAGAAACTTAACAAGTTACACGCCGCGATTGTCGGAATTAACGTGGCTGCATGGAGCAAAATTAACTCACTGAGTTATAAATAAAAAAAATACAAATCAAGAATTTTTAATTTAATTTCTTTATTGAGCAAAGAAAGAAAAAGTCATCAAATACATATATATTCTGGGAGGAACAGATAACATGAAACACGACACTGCTCCGAGTAAAACTTGACGGCGGCTTTGAATCGAACACTCAGTCGGCCTCAAAAAGAAAAGAATCCTAAATTAAATCTCTCCTCGAATGTTGTGGTCAAAGGAAAAGTTCAAATGTATTAAGTGGCCTGGGCATTCACCACGCATCGGAACGTGTTCACGCATAAATTAATCATAGCCGCCGCTCTAGGAAAAAAAATTCTAACGCGTTCTGTGACCAAAACAACTCGTTCAAGATCTCTTTTTAAGCTCTCAATATGATCTGTATTAAAAAATACACAAGCTTAAGCTTACAAAACTTGAAAATACGTTGCGAAGAAGCCAAATCTATAAAATGTCTGCGGTGATTACTTCATAATCTTTCACACGTCGCGAACAAAAGGATACGTTCACAAGTCAGTTCACACATGGTCCCTTAATTGCAGTATTGTTCCAGTCTTTTGAAGTCTCTTTGAGGTCTCCATCCAAAATATCCCACCTTTTTCAAACCGAATAAAACCAAAATTATTCGAGACGCTTTCGGTACTACCGAAGGCAATGCCCAAAGGAATAAACTGAGCCTTCAAGCTACAACATCCAGCGGTATAAGCCATTTCAGAAAGACACACTTAAAGCGGCGTGAAGTTGTAATGTACCCTGAAATTAGGCAGATTTAGCAAAGACAACGCAACGTCAAATGAGAACGCGAAAGCCCACGGAAAGGACTGAACGCTACTTCCGGTGCTCAATTTGCTGTTCTGCCATTGGTCAAGTCGGTTTTTAGATCTGGGAGTGCCGTCGTCACGTTAAGGCGGCGAAATACGAGATACAAAAACCCTCAACTTGTCGCGCAACATTGTGTCGTTGCAAGTTTTCGTCGATGTTTCCCGTTTTTCACCTTGCGTGATCAACTTGTCGCGCTACAAAAACATTTGTTGCGGGTTGAAGAAAGTTGTTGCGAAACGTAGAGCGCGGGTCTACTTTGAGCAACAAATTTTGGCTTTGTTGCTCGTTTTTCATCAAACTCACAACTTGTCGCCCAACAAATTTGCTCGTGCCCTAGCAAATCAACCAATCAGCGCGCTGCATTTCTTCAACCCGCAACAAATGTTTTTGTTGCGGGTCAAGTTGATCACGCAAGGTGAAAAACGCGAAACATCGACCAAAACTTGCAACGTAACAATGTTGCGCGACAAGTTGAAGGTTTATGTATCTCGTATTTCGCCGCCTTTAGGGAGCTTAAGCAACGACAACAACGAGAACGTCACAAAACAATGGGCTTAATGGGCAAAAACAATGGTTCTGCACGTGCATTTTACATTTTGGTACATTTCCTTGCCGTCCTCTGCGAAACAACAACGTGAAATGACCAAATTTTATGTTTTCTCCCGAACGTGAACGAATGACGGCAAGTTTTTCTTTCTATTTCCTAACTTTGACGTCGTTCATAGCAATTTAGTCCCTGGAAAGTTCGCCAGAATTTTTTAAGTTCAGCAATTTGGAATAATCGCGAAAGAGTTACAAAAACGAGAAGTTATATTTCGAAATAACGTTTTCGTTGCCGTCATCGTCGTTGTTGCTTAAGCTCCCTATTCTTTGCTAAATTTGCCTATTGAATATGCATGCTGCCTGTGTATGACTGCTAAAAAGTTCGGTGCACGAAATGAATTATATATTTTCATATACTTTTATTTTGCCAAGATTATACTACAAGTACTTTGAACAACCTGTTGATTCACTTACCTTAGCTTTGAGTCACATCCTGCTAATAGATACTGAAATATTTTGAAAGTGCTCTCTCCCTCAGACTGCCTCACAACCTTGGATTTTTCCAAAAGGAAGGTCTAAAAAAAAAACAATACAGTATCAATACCTTTGATTCTTTGAACACTACAAAGGTAAGGTTCACGTACATGTAGTTCTGGGACGTAGCCAGGCAAAAATTTTTACCGACGGAGGCAATGCCAGTAAAAAGGAAAAAACACCTCTTTAATATTCATTTATTATTTATGAATGTAGAGTCTCTTACAGGTACCTCAAGAGAGCCTGTTTATATTTTCGTTTATACAGTAAGACACACACAATAAGGAACAGAAATACCGTAAATTCAACAATTAATTTTACCAGGTGCCTTGGTTCACCTCACGCTAACTACAGCCTTGTAGATACAAATCACCAACAGTCACTCAAAGTATCCGAATGGTAACCAGGATGGTGATGTATGGTGTACAATAAAGGGCTCAGTACTTTTTCTGAGCAAAAATTCACCGTTCTTTGGAAAACAAGCCAGTGCTTGTGCAACAGTCATAAATGCAATAAAGACTGGCAAAAATTTGTTCACACAAATGAAATAATGCCATATTATCTGTAATACCTTTCCCATGGCTCAATTGTAAACATTTCAATCAATAGATTTCAGGTGATTACAAAGACCATCAATAAACTCGGCCACCTACTTCAAAAATTTGATGACAGCCCTGCCAATGGTGTAACAAGATGCAAAAGCTGCTACATTATCCAGTGCAGGGCTTTATAAGAGCTGCAGGATCACTCACATGGGTACTATACCATCGTCACGTCAATGTGCCGGGACTTCAGATGTTAAGAATGATGTTAACCTGCCACAAGGTCAGTTAACTGGTGCATTTCTGAGTTTGCTACAGCTTATAAAGCCATGATAGGCATGAATCATCAAATGTTTATGAACTGACCTGAACAACGGCACTTGCCAAAAGTCCTGCCGAGTCAAAATCCATGCTGAAGAGCAGTGTAAATCTCGATGCATTATGATTCAACGGTGTTGATACATTGCCAAATGCCTCTAGCAAGGCATAGATAGCTTCCAGCTTTTGATCTGTAAATACATGTAAATCAGAGAATAAAAAGGGATTGTCAATAATAAGCACAGTGGTCGAGCATTGGTGTGGTACTGTATATCAACAAAAATGTGATGTCTACTCTCTTCAAATGAAGCTGATACATGTAACAATACAGTAAGAGTTAGGCTCCACTTATGTTTCTCGGTGTTTTCCATCTGCTCTGATACTAAGCAAAAACTCTGCTCTAAAGTCGTTGACTTTTCAAAAATGTTGGGTTAAAGAAATTATCTAAAAAATAGAGCATGAAGCATCAAGCTGTCCTTAAGTTGTTACACTGTAGGTCAAATGTTCATAAGTTAAAAATTAGTAAAACATTGTTGATTGTGTGTCAAATCACATGTTAAAAAACTTAATATTCTATTCTACTTGGAACTTGACTGAGAGACAAGACAATAGAAATATTAACATTTTCAAGGATTTTACTTTATCAAGTTGGGAACCTGTATCAGTGAACATGTCTTGAAGCCTACAGAATAATACTTCTTTATTTCCAAACCTGTAAGTGCAGAATGCTGCGAGCAGGCTGCAGTAGTTAAGTAATGCATGACATGTTTGGAATTGATGGTTTTCCCTGATCCACTGTGACCCATGAACACAATGGACTGATCCATCCTTGTCGCCAACATGTTCCTGTAAGCTGTTTGTACAGAAGCAAAGATGTGTGGTGGCATATCTTCCTGCTTACAGCCACGGAACATCTGAATCACCTGTTTTAATTGGCAGTGAATGTGTTATCAACAATTTGTTTTCACTCAAACCTGAAATGAGAGGACCTGAAATAAATAGATACCAAATGTTTCCACTTATAATTATACACTGTATATGTTACTTCTGCGAAGGTCTCTTCACATGGTGGCTTAACTCCCACTCTACCTCTCAAGTGGTAAAAAACTAATAAAGTACTAATATAATAATAATAATTTATTAATTTATATTGCGCTTTTTAACATGAAATGATCAAAAGCACATTACAATATTAAAATATACTAAATATGTACATGAACTAAATTTAACCCCAATAATAAAGTAATTTGATTTGATTTGAGATTTGTAATTAGTAGGCAAAGAGCCACCTCGTGGAAGTACTACTAATAAATCGTTATTATTATAATTATTATTATTATTATTATTATTATTATTATTTAAGCGTTTAAGGCTAAAAGCTGACTTAAAAAGATACGTTTTAAGACAAGATTTAAAAGTTAAAATAGTATCAATATTGTGCAGGCTTGCTGGGAGCGCATTCCACAGTGTAGGTGCAGCTACACTAAAAGATGTAATAGAATAGTGCCTGAATTAGAGCACAGAGGTTCAACTCAAGTTTAGAGAACTCAGAATTCTTTTTTCTGCACATGCATGGCACAGAATAGTCTAATAAACTCATTGCAAACTTCCAAAATGTTATGTTACGTGCAGCAGAACAGTAAAGTTTCATTAATGACATTCCTTAAAGTAATGAATCAGCACCTTCACCCTTTTCTAACCAGCAATATTGTCTTCAATCTAAATTTTGCAACTTTAACTTAAATTTCATTTAGTCCCTGAAGTTTTTTTGTCAGTTCTCACTCATACTGCCCCAATTCCTAGTCAACATTCGGCATATACATGTACAAACTTAAATGTAGCATGATGTGAGAAAAGTTGATTGAAGATAACAACAGCAAATATTTGGTGATCATTTACTGTATTTTAATACATGTAGATGACTTGTACAGTTACCACTTGGTACCAAGTATGCATTCTGTTTAAGATGCATCTCAGTTTTTTAATATACTTTTAATAATGTTATTACTTGATATTCATGGATATATTTTTTCTTTATTTTTTAATTGTTACATGTACGTGTACCTAGGTTAAGGTTTGTAAGGCACCTTAGAACATTTGGATTTTGGCACTTTTTAAATTGCTTTTATTATTATTATTATTATTATTATTATTATTATTATTATTATTATTATGGTAATATTGTTATCATTATCATTATCATTATCATCATCATCATCGAGCAGTGTTATAGCAGGGAGAAATTATGTATGAATTATGAATCAAACATGCCCCATTGTTTGGCTTTGAAAACATAATCATGAATTTTCGAAATTTGAAAGACAGCTTTGCAAAGTGAAAAATAACAGGATAAAAGAGTTCTACACAAGAAAAATCCTGGATTTCCTGTGACCCAACATTTTAGCTCCATGAGTTAAAGTACATGTATTTCTGATTTCCAAATGCAGGGTTAGCATTTATGCAATGAGACAAAATCCAACGATAGCACTGTGAAATGAAGAGCATCTTCCCACTAGGGACTGTTCAGTCAGATGGACTCAATATTAATTTCAGCTTCATTTGAACTGCATATGAATTTATGCATGCCTGTGTTACTGGTTGTACAGTGTATGCCCACACACCTCCATTTGACATCTTTATATGAATTAAGTATTTTAATTATTATTATTTATTATTTTCTTTCACGCCAAAGAAGTTTTATACACCTGAAATGTCTGTTTTTTAAAAACACTTCTGTTACAAAAGAGTTCTTGTTGCCTAATATCCCTATCACTGATTTTTATTGCTTACCTTATCAGTGTAGATAGCAAGCTGTTGCTGTGGGTTGATTATTATCAAGTTAGATCCAGCGTATGTGTGAATGAGGTTACTACCAAACCGCTGTCGTAAAGTGTGAAGACAACTGGATTCATTAAGGTAACGTAATGATGCAAGATCCTCAGCTCTGTCATACTGCGGAGGGTTGGCCTGAAGAAAAGAGAGGTAATTATAATGTACTTCTAAAAGCAACATTCTTCCTACCACACCATGTTATGAAAAAAATGCTCCATCTCAAATTAAGAATTAACCCTTCCAGACTAGTCTTGATTAGAAATACCCCCTTCTCCCCAAAACATTTAAAAGAGATGGTATTTTGCTTATAACATTCTTGATTTAAGACTACACCCTACACATATAGGAAAAATACATTTTAATACTTCAAAGTTAAGTCAGTTGGCACATGCACTTTGATTTTATTTGGCAATGGGTTGCTTTGTTTCTCAACAAGTGGTGATCAATTTTTTGACATAAGGTTACCATAGTAACAGTACAGCCTCTTAGAAACACTCTTAACTTTGGCTTTATTTGCCTGTAACTAAAAAACGAGTCAGATAATCCCCATTTCAGTTATTGAATTGCAATTAGCATATAAAGATTCGTATTTCTGCAAAGTTTTAAGAAAATCGGTACATACAGTACCATTCAAAAGTAAGTTGACAGTCTTGACTCGATCCTTGAAGCTCGATTCGCGTCTCCAACGTCGAGACGTTCGAGCTTTGAGACACAAGTATCGAGGATCAAGGACCGAGGATCGAGCATCGAGAAACAACACATGCAAACTTGAAGAAGTTCGAGGAAACGATTTATCTCTCAAAGAAACAACAATAGCCGTTCGCACACAAACTTGGAATATTAGTACTTCGCAATACACTGAACGAGACTGAAAACAAGAAGGAAAGAACTGCATGTTTTGTTATCGCATCTGACCTAAGTCGCATTGTCGAACTTACCTACGAAAGGAACGGAATTCGATCGAAACTTCTAGCAACAACACAAAATTTCATACATAGTTGTTCGAATTTTCAAAGAGATTTTGTCTTCGAAACGCTTTTCGCAAATATTTCAATTCTGTTGAGACACAACATCGACTCGGTTCGTGACATGACATGGCAACCGCATCACTGTTTAATGTTTTAATGAGCAGATCTGCATAAACAACACTCAATTACAAAGAAATAACTTGGCGCATCATAAACAGTTTTATATCGAACTTCATCCTTGTAGAAAGAGTATTTTACCGTTTCAATCGTCTCTGTATGCCTCGTAGCACCGGAGATATCACTATTTTATGTTTGCCATGACACTCAAAATCTGCACTCCCTGGTGCGTACTATAAATAACAACACAATTAAGACTTACTTGCTAAGAAATAACTCTTTTTAGACGGCACATCATAAACAGTTTTATATTGAATTTCAGCCTTGAAGAAAGCGTATTTTGCCATTTTAATTGTCTCTGTATGCCTTGTAGAACCGGAGATATCACTATTTTTTTTGCCGTGACGCTGAAAATTCATGCTTGTTTCAAAAAATCTAACACTGCTTCTTCAAAATTTCGAAAGAGTTTGCGAATTTTCACCACCATATCTCAGATATCTGCAAAATTTAATGCTGTGCGATAGGAAATGTCAGTTGAAATTTCGATGAATGGTATGTGTCAAGTGCAGTCCTTTATTCAATTTATTTCTGGAGAAATCAGTCTAGCGACAAGCTCATTAATTTCTCGACTCGAAACTCGAAAGACTCGCCTCGAATGTCTCAAAACTCAACTTGAGACTCGATCCTCGGAATTTTCGAGAATCAAGAATCGAGTTTCAAGACTCGAGGATTGAGATGTGAGGGTGATGAAGTGAATATGAATTAATGGTGTCGATCAGAGCATGTGAAGATTGAAGAGCAGATGATTTTTCGTCCTATCCTCTTGAACATACTCTTGTGGAGTTGGAAAGTGGAAAGCTAATACGATTATGTACACAAGCTGCGAGAACTGAAGATGGAAATCAACGAAGTTTGCACGCTATTCCTATCGGCTTGTCACCCGGAGGAAGAAGCAGGGAGGAATGAATGTCTTAATGATCAAAGCAAGTTATTTCGATATCACTAGCACTGAAGGGCACGGTTGGAGTTCAAGACAAGAGAACAGAAAGAAAACAATGCCAAAAGCATATGTTTATATAACAAAACTAGGCATGCTATGGCCAGCGAGTGTTTGGAAATAAATTTCCTGCGACCGTAAGCAAGGAAATAAGACATTCCCTATCCTCAGGAGCTTTAGACAAGGACCAAAAGCAACTAATTCATTTGAGCAAAGGATTGGAACATTCAACAATGAATTGAATCTCCAATCGCGTGATGAGTACTGTGTGTTGTTACATATCAGGTTAAATGCAACATACATCTGTACATTCACACCGCAATCACTACAATGAATCAAAGTAACCAGCAGAGCTTTTCTCACAAAAAAGCCCGTATTTAGACATGCAACACATTTGTTTTGGAAGAAAAATATGATCGATTTTACTGCTTAAACTGAGCCAGGTACGTATTCGAAGACAAGATTGGAAATTTCTGAAATGTCTGAAATAGCTTCAATGATATGTAAATGAAATGGCCACGGTATACTGAAATCTAGCCGCCAAAACACCGATCTTGTTCAGAAAGTGTATATCCTTTGGCTTCCCTTGTAGAACCAATCATATTTTAAGCCTATGTTTATACTATTTTTTAACTATGTTTAACTATTTTGTTGCTATGTTTTGCTTGAAACCATCTATTTTATTGCTATGTTGCCAAATATATAAAATAGTCCATGGTATTTAAATCTATCTCTCAACTATGCGAAAGCTATGTCAGAATAACATAGTTTCTAAATAACTATTTTAATACTATTTAGCTTACTGACATGGTCCTAAAGTGCCTATTTTTTCACTATTCAGAAAAAAAATTTTGTCCCAACAGTCGACATACATTTTAAATAGATACTATTTATTCACTATGTACTGGTCTCAAATAGCTTTAAAATATCGCATTGATGAGATATTTGAAGGCAAACATTACATAGCTTGTAAATAGATGCTATTTAAAACATATTTTTCAGGTGTTATTCGTCACTCAGTGAGCCAACAAAATAGCATTAAAATAGGTCTTAATTTTCTGTTGTTTAAATGCTACAGGAAATGTGCTATTTAAAAGCTATTTGGTTCCCTGAGTGCCTTTGGTGAGAAATGAAATAGAATTTGAATAGCCTATGTAATCTCTATGTCATGGATTTCATATCTGGGCAGGATTAAAGTTCAAACAACTGAGCATAGTGTAGGGCAGGTAAATTATTAAAAAATGTTGAGACTGGTATCATGGAAAGTATTCGCAAATTATTTATCTTCAGCACCTTGTCACCTTACATTCTAACTAAAGTGGGCTTGCATTAGTGTTTCCCAAGTCAATGGCCATGCCAATCGTCTCTGATGAAAGGTCTTGCTGCATGTCTCTTAGTTGAATATCATCATCAACAGTAGGTTTAATGAATTCCCTACTTCGTCGACATTTAGTAGTTTTTGGTATTTCATCTTTGGAGTCATACAGCCAACATTTCTCCACTTTGAGGTTGACATTTTTTAACGATCTGTTAACATTTTATTCAGAACGATCGAAATTCGTGGCCACCTTCTTTATTCTTGCCTGGTTACAAAGTTGCTAGGTTACCCAGTTGTTAGTGCGGTTTGTCACCTTTGCATCGAATGAAAAGTATGTCCGTTTGTCGGCTTGTAACACGGCATAACTTCAAAGAAGGTGTGATGTTTCAAGATCCAATTTTCAATGAAAATCGCGATTTTCGATGTGTGATATTTCACAGCGTCCTCTTGCGATTGAACTACTTGCTGAGCCTTCGTGGCGTTTCTTTTTACGGAAATTTCACTAGACTTTGCTGTTGAGTGTGCTGTTGAGTTTCTTCCATGAGTCAGTTTGACGTTCAAGTTCATCTGAAGTTCTGCATAGATCAAGGTATGTTTAAAGCTTTATAAACTTCTTATTAAGCTTAGTTGTTGAGCGATTTGCAAGTTTCCACTGGAATGGCTGTTTCAACACGTGAGAACTTTTCGAAGATCAGTTAGCCTGACATTTATCGTGTGGCATGGATTGCTCACTACTCCTCGCTGATTTCTAAGATTAATTAAGATTTATATAAACTTATAGGTCTACGTTGGAACTTTTTTCGATAACCACGTACAGGTATCCAAAACATTTCGCATCATTCTCAAACAGTAAAACAATTCAGCAGATCAAGGTTGGTCACTGCACAATGACAAGTTATTGGCATGGAGTGACACATAGAAAGCTATTTTCTTAATGTTTTCACCATATGCATATCAGAGAAGTTGAGTGTGTTGGAGAGCTGTTGTTTTCTGGCTTCCTTAAATATGGCATACCCCTTATTCTTTCCTGGTTTTGAGACAGATAATAGGGAATGATTTCCACACAGCCCCATACATTAACTTAACTATACATGCATTAAGCATTAAGCAGGCCTTGAGGTTGAACCCTCATTCACCAAGAGTCTACTAAAAACAGGGTATCAGTACATGTCGCTACACTATTCTCTTTTAAGACCCATAAACATGTTTATTGAACTTTTGAGTCGTGATGCGACCTATCAGATTCTGATAATTTTTGGTACTTCCATGCAAGGTTCTAATAAATATTGACTGATTTGTTTTTTTTTTTTTTCAGGGACAAAAGATGGTGAAGGAAAAGGATAACCCTTTGTTTTTTGTTTTTTAAACCAGGTTTTAGGGTTCCATTGTAATTTATTTTGTAGAACTTTTTTCTCCATAGTTTTTTCTGAACAAGATTTATAAAATATTTCTTTGGAATGAATTGTATAAAATAAAGTATTTTGCATTTCGTTGATATGGTTCTCGGTCTACTGTTGTTGACTGTGGTTCAATACTCGAGATCAGCTGGACTTTTTTTGGCTTGAATCTCCAGTTATCTCTTTCTATGTCAATGCTATGTCAATGATATTTAAAATCTATGTAAACTCTACCAATGCTATGATATTTAAAATCTATGTAAACTCTACCAATGCCCATGTTTTAAAGGTTATTTATAATGCATGTTATATCTATTTTAATGAGATTATCTATAATCAGAGTTAACGGGGAGATCTGCTGTTGGTCAGCGGATGTTCGCTGCGGGCATGCGTAGTTGTGCCATTGCCGTGCACTTTTGCCCTCGTGGTTTTTGCTCAGCCTTTTGCTTGTCGCTTTGCCACCCACCTCTTGGTTCATGGTGGGTCCTGGTGTCCAGGTAAGTATACTTATTCTCCACTGAGAATCTCAGTGTGACAGGTGCCATGGGGAGGTGACCCGTGGGAGGTTGCCATGGTTACCCCCTTTATTTGCTTTTGCCCACATTTGCTCATTGTCTGCTTTGCTGTCAATTGGCACCTATCCTCCATTTTGAAGATTGCCTTATCAACAAGTTAAAAGCTATTTAATTCCTATTTTAGCTGGAGGTAGTGTCAAGTTTCTTACTTCTCTCTATGTCAATGCTATGTTAATTATATTTTGAACCTATTCTAACTCCATTGATGCCCATGTTATATGTTAAATCTATTTTACAGCTATTTAAATACTATTTTAGTTCTATTTCATTTCACAATCCATGACTACTTAAAACATATTTTAATGCTATTTGAAGTCTATTTCCTTTGCTTGTAAAAACTACTTGGTTAGTAATGCTAAAAAATAGTTTTTAAATAGACTATTTAATGGTTCCATTTGAATAGTAAAAAAATAGGATTTAAATTCATTTTAAAAAGCAAAATCATAGCACTAACATAGTCCTTAAATATATGACCTTGTACGATTTCTAAAATAGTTATAAAATATGCCCTAAATACCATTTAAATAGTTTTCTGACATAGCATCTCTTCCTATGTCAATGCTAAGTAAAAGATATTTAAAATCTATGTAAACTCTACCAATGCCCATGTTTTAAAGGCTATTTATAACGCATGTTATATCTATTTTAAAGCTATTTAATTCCTATTTTAGCTGGAGGTAGTGTCAAGTTTCTTACTTCTCTCTATGTCAATGCTATGTTAATTATATTTTGAACCTATTCTAACTCCATTGATGCCCATGATATATGTTAAATCTATTTTACAGCTATTTAAATACTATTATATTCTATTTCATTTCACAATCCATGACTACTTAAAACATATTTTAATGCTATTTGAAGTCTATTTCCTTTGCTTGTAAAAACTACTTGGTTAGTAATGCTAAAAAAATAGTTTTTAAATAGACTATTTAATGGTTCCATTTGAATGGTAAAAAAATAGGATTTAAATTCATTTTAAAAAGCAAAATCATAGCACTAACATAGTCCTTAAATATATGACTTTGTATGATTTCTAAAATAGTTATAAAATATGCCCTAAATACCATTTAAATAGATTTCTGACATAGCATTTACATAGTCAATAAATAGTGTTGGATTCTACAAGGGTTAAATAAACAATCAGTAATAAAAATTATTTTTGAAAGTAGTTCAATATTGTGGTAAAAAACAGTTACAATGCTGTAACATAGCTGCAGATTTCTTTAGGTCATATGGTTTTTGGGGTGTCACACAACGCTCTCTTTGATGGGAGGTTGCATCGAGGGGGTAATACATCCGTCACAATAATAAGTTTGATAGACTCTGGGAAAGAGGTTGCATTACTTGTCAAATGCAGGTTGCAATATTATTAGTGCAGCAAGATGTATCCAAGAGCTAGCTCACAGGAGCCTTTGATTAAACACATGGACTGGTAATTCAGTCCAACAACTGCTAGATGTTGTTTTTCATAAATACTTTATCTATCTATGTTTCGATGAACAGAAATCAGCAAAATTAGTTAAGTTTGACACTTGCAATGTTTTGGTAAAAATATGTTGCACATGTGCCAGCCGTTAAAACCATTAAGTGACACATGCATTGAGTCACGTAGTGTCGCAGTTGTTAAGAAAGCTAACTTGATTTACGATGTATTAAGAAAGCTAACCTGTTTTATGATGTATCAAGAAAGATAACCTGTTTCAAGTTTTATGAAGTATAAGTCACACAATGATGGAGGCAAAGAAGTATGTTTCAATTTGCAGTTGTTTTAGTTTAGTTTACCATTTCATTTGTATTGTTGTAAGGCCACGTGCCAACACAGTTATAGTATTTAGAAAATAGGAGTTTCAACTCTAAAATCACATTCCAGACCTTCCAATACTTTTCATTTCCACTTTTTCTACCACCAACATGCAAGAAGTGTTTAAGAACAAATCATCTGCTCAAACATGACAAGTACTGAAAAGGGAAACTCTCGACTGTTTCTTAGTCCTTGGGTGCTTACCATTTGTCAGAAAAATCCGGGTGGAATTGACCATTGAATAATGGTAACCGATTTTCCGAATTAAATGACCAACTGGATGAGATTGACACTCACCAGTTACTGCAAGGCGTTCCATCATGCACACTCACTCGTTCTGGTGCAAAAGGACCTGGAAACGGAATGATTCACTCAAATGGTAAGAAGATTTCCAAAATTCCATTTCGAACGGAGAAAGAGGACTATCTCTGGAGGTTGTCCACAATTTCTGAATTGACTTCAAACCGAAATTTCCAGATTTTTCTGACAAATGGTAAGCACCCCTTGACTTTGGATTGGTCAACTGAAACAATCAAGCAGTTAATGAAAATTACAAAGAAAAGTCAAACCTTTTCCACACTGTCTTCTTCAATGGTGATGATCTCTCCACCATGATCCAGCTTCACTTTACACATTGGAGTTTCGTCATCTTCTTTCACAGTTTTGGTCTTCTGAACCCTGCCACCAGAGAAACCCGCCTTGTGTACGACCCACACCTTTTCTGCATCTAGCCACGCCTTCTGCGAGTTCACCTCTTCTTCAGATTTGGCCTATAAACATTGGAAGAATTTAACAACTCAAAGACTTGGAAGAGCAGTTAAGGCAGTGCAGTTCTGTTTCCTTGAATCTAACAGGGGATAGGCAAAATTTAAGACAAGAATGGCAAAGCTGTCTTCAGTCAAATTGGTCAGAAAAGTTCTGAGCCTGCAGCAGGAATCCAGCCCATGACCTTCCAGGTTATCAATGGGACATTCTAACCAATGAGTTGTACAAGTGATTCATGGTGAGCAAGGTGGCCAGGAAGGCTGTCGATTCAATTCCCAGTAGGAGCTCGGGACAAATTTAACTTGAGACAAATTTACCATTTGTCTTTGCTCAAGTTCCAAGTCCCAACTAAAATTACACTGTCAGTAGAAAATTAACGTGCAAAAAGGAGATTAACCAGGCCTGCCCAACATAACATAGCGGAATCATGCAACCTCAACATTACAGCCAATTCATCTCCCTGATGTACATGTATACATTGTAAATCCCAAAACTCTTGGCACTGGGTACTCCAAGTTAGACAGTCCTTTGTTATTTTTACATGACTTTACGTTTAAAAAAAATATGGTTTAATAAGAGAGGAATAGAGCTACAGCTGTATGGGACACCTTGTGATGTCTATCAATAAGGGGGTCACACACCTCAAAAGCCAATATTAAAAATTTGGCCCAAGCAGGGCCAGATCTTTGAGGCCCATCTGTGGTACACTGTACATGTATTTCTATCAGGGACATATGGGTCTTGAAGATTCATTGACTTCACCGGGTTTTGGCCTTTGGGGTGCAAGTGCACTGGTGAAAAAGTTGAATTTGCTTCTGTTCATGGAGATTATCATTATCACTACGTGGTCTTGTTCTGGATCGTAATTTACCAAGTTAAATTAAAAGGCTTCCCCATGCTGTTACAATCAAACCTCAATTATCTGGATTTCTTGATGATCTGGACTTGCTTAGCCAATTTTTCATGATTATTAATTAGCCATGGAGATTGTCATTATCATTACATGGTCTTGTTCTGGATCGTAATTTACCAATTGAAAGTTAAGTTAAAAAACTTCTCCATGCTGTTACAGTTGAACCTCAATTATCTGGACCACAGTTATTTTTCATGATTATTAATTAGCCATGGAGATTGTCATTATCATTACATGGTCTTGTTCTGGATCATAATTTAATTACCAATAATGAAAGTTAAGTTAAAAGACTTCTCCATGCTGTTACAGTTGAACCTCAATTATCTGGACCACAGTTATTTTTCATGATTATTAATTAGCCATGGAGATTGTCATTATCATTACATGGTCTTGTTCTGGATCGTAATTTACCAATATTGAAAGTTAAGTTAAAAGACTTCTCCATGCTGTTACAGTTGAACCTCAATAATTATTATCTGGACTACAGTTATCTGGATTTCTTGATGATCTGGACTTGCTTAGGTGGTCCCAATTTTTCATAATTATTAATTAGCCACATGGTAGATCCACAGCAAAACGTTTTCCCTTCAAATTAAGTAATGAAACTCCAGTTCCAACTGAATTTGTCTTGCTTCAAAACACAAATCTGTACGCAGCAGATGAACAATGGTTTGAAAAAATAAAACAACACTTTTAAGTTTAAAGCAAGACATGTTTCGACATACAGTACTTATGCCATCTTCAGTTGCAAATGTTTGTTACAATTAGAATTTCAACTGATACAGAGTTTCATATTACAATGATTAACTACATGTATTGTTTGAATAATAATGGTAACAAGTATAAAACATGAGGTATTAGACTACAAAACTTACTATTGTAAATAGAAAGGGTTAATCCAACATGTTGTGACTTTTGGTTTAGAACAGGCTTTCCATTCAATGTGTATATGTTGTGGTTCAAATTTTTTTTTGGTTAAATTTTTTCAATCCAGTTTATTTTTTTCAACTAGTTTATGTTTTTCAAACCAGTTTATTTTTTACAATCATGGGAAGTTTTTCTTCAATACACAAACTTTAATTCCTTTCTTTAAGTGAACTTACCTGTGCCTCAAAAAAGTTACACAAAAACATTAAATAAAGGGTTAGGGTTAGTGGTTAGGGGGGTTACAGATTGGGTTTAGGGGGTAGGGTTAGGCACTGATCTTACTAATTAGGCCTAAACCCTGATGTTAAATGGTTAGCTTTTATGGAAGGGTTAGGGAGACTATACTGTAATGCTATTGTATATGTTGTGGTACGAAATTTACTTTCTCCTATGAATAATTAGGGCTAGGAGACAAAAAAAATAAATTTCATACCAACTGGTATGAAATTTATTTCCTGTCTAAGTGTATGAATTATATCATGTTTAATGTTCCCAGGATAATATTTTGTTTGGGGTAAAGTCTCTTTCAAATGGTTAGCATTCATTTCTGTTAGGGGAAGGGTAGGGTTAGGGCTGGGAGGCTTAACAACAAGTAAAGCTTTTGTGAGGATAACAAAAGTTTATTTTGTTAGCATCTCTGGCTAATAACATTTAAGCGTACGTTCAAGAAAAAAGAAAAATGTTTGTAGCAATTAATGTACATTGTTACTTCGGGTACATGTATGTCAAAAGATGACATTGTGTTGATAGTTCTCAGTGTCAATAAAACATGTTAACTTATTGGGCATTTTCAGCCATTTTACATGCTCTAGTAAAGGTAATTTCTTTTTCATAATTTAGTTTCACACTTGTTGCTGTACATGGGAAAAGCCTGGAGGGTGCAATTAGGCCTTTCATACGCCCATGTGGTGTGACAACTTGAACATATCTATCTTGAACATCAATTACTTTTCCCAGAAGCAAGTTTGGGTGCATAGGAGATTTTTTATCTACTCTATCAATTTTGATGGAAACCATTTCACCAACTTCATACAGTCTCTTTCTAGGACTTGCTTCAGACTGTTTGATCATTTTGGCATTGTAGGTTTTCTGTGCTTCTTGGATTGACTTTCGTTTTTTGGACACTTGGGATCTGGTTTCAGTGGTGGAAATGACATGATCTTCTTTAGGAGTTTGGCTCTCTCTAGGAGTGGGGTCTTCTTCAAGAGCTTGTTCATCTTCAGCAGGATGGTGTAACAATTCCCTTTTTGCTTTCATGTGAAACACTGCTTTATATGGTGTCATCTTGATTGCACGATGATATGTAATATTCATGATGTAGGATGCTTGCATTGTGTATTTGCACCATTTGCCAATTTCAAGACCACATGTACTCATTATTAAGGCTCTCATGTCTTCTTTGAATGTACGATTTGACCTTTCAACCAGCCCTTGTGTCGTCGGTGTTCTGGCTGCTCCATGGAGAAGTTGGATCTGATTATCACTGCAAAATGTTTTCAGCTTTTTATTTTCAAATTCACCTCCATTGTCTGTCAACATTTTCTTGGGATAGCCATACAACTGGCAATACTTCTCAATTTCACTCAATACTTCTTCAGCTAATTTGTTATGAATGGGGTGAACATTAATAAACTTTGTGTGGTGATCAATAATATTGATAGTCCACTTGTGCTTTGGTTCGCATTCGCATGGACAGTTTCTAAAATCCATAAGATCAACTTCAATGAGTGATAGGAATGATTGAGATTGAAGAGGGCTAACCACTGGTTTCAATCTGGTGTAATTGGTTTTTGCTCTGCATGAAAACGACAAAGAGAAACGAAAGTATTGACAACTTTTTGTGTCACTTCGGAATAATTTTCAGCTATCCATTTCTCTGTTTTTTGACGTCCTCCGTGAGCTATTCTCTGGTGACAGTGTGAAAGAATATCATACAGCATTCCTTGATGTGCAACTTCTTTTCCTTCTGCAGTTAATAGCTTTCCATTCATATACTTTCACTTTTTTCTGTCGATAGTGTTGATTTCTGACTTTGAAAGCTCCGGTTTTTCGATGGACGGTGCAACACCAAGGTCTTGTTCGGTGACATGTTTGAGATAATCCTTCACCCAATGATAGAAGTCTTCATCAACAAACACATTAATGGAGGATTTGTTAGTCTTTTGACTGTCTTTCAAGCCTTTAATTTGGCTTTTGAATGTTTCTTTAGAAACACAAGCGGCAGCAGCAGAATGCGAACTTTTCTCTTCATTCGCCAACTTGTCAGCCATGCCTTACTTTGGTACAAATGCGCATGCTCGAAATTTAATATATGCAATTTGGTCCGAGAAGTCTGGGACCAACATACGTTACATAAATAACTAATATGCCAATATTTCCAACGGTTGTCTGCGTGGTCAAGTGGATAAGACAAAGGGCTCTAGATTCAAAGGTCGGTCGTTCAAGTCCCGGAAAGTACATGAGAAAAAAAATAAAAAGAAAAAATTGTAATGGCGAAGGACAAAGGAAGGACAAAGAGGTCAGGGGTCAGAGGTCATGGGGTCATAGTGGGTGAGGGGGTTAAAGAGTAATTGTGGGGATGTAGGTTAGGTGGAAGAGAGAGCAAGCCTTTAGAAAACAATTAATTCAATTATTACTTTTAATTCTTTTTAGAACCCCCCCCCCCCCCCCTATTATTTGACCACGCCCCTATTATTTGACCACGCCCCAAAAGTGGGAAATCCCTTTTTTTAGACAGTTGATAAACAAACCAGTTTGTAAAAAAATAAACTGGTTTGAAAAGTTTAACCCAGCTTGAAAATTTTCAACCAGTTTCAAAAAGTTGCACTGGTTTGAAAAAAAATCAAACCAAAAAAAAATTTAAACCACAACATATATAAAGCCTCTTTAACCCATTGGCACCCGTGCCGGCCAAAACCGGCCGCACAAGACACCCATGCTTCAAAACATTGCAACTTTCTCAATCGCATGAATATTGCCTTAACTGTCCGTTGTGAGCACAAAATGGAATGTCCTTTAAATTTGCAAGAAACGTAGTGATTTTTACCAAATATGGCCTTTTGAGTTTGGACAAGAATGAAACTGACCGTTTTTAACGTCAAAGAGAAGCGACAAAAATGCCCCTTTTTGCCTTTGTTTTTTAAAGAAATCATCATCCAAAAACCAAACTTCAACCATCATAACAAAATTCAGTCCTTGTTCTAGCTTTGAAATGACTTTTTTTGTTCATATTCTTTTCCCGAACGTAGATACAGCCTTTTGTTCCAGTGCATTCGGGCCTTCCCACCATTTTCAACATCTCCACCGCAGTGTATGCTGGAAATAACGAGAAGTTTTGACAGCGCCCATTCCTTCCCCCAATTGTTTCACATAGCCAATCCAACCTACCGCCAAAATTCATACTTGTGGTCATCTTCAGTGCTCACAAATTCCAAAATATGCGGCGGTAGGTCGAGAAATTCATCAATAGCCGAGTCCCAAAGGTACTAAGTGTCCGACCGGCCAAATTCCCAGTTCGTCGAGTAACAAGCCAAATTCGACAACAAAGTACATCACCTTGCTCGATTCTTTGAGAAAGTGGACTCTTAGCTACCGTCACGCTTAATGATGCTCATCAGGCAGCCACTAAAGATGAAAAATGGCTGTAACCTTAGCAAAAATCGCAAGCAAACCGAACTTGGGCCATCGCTGTAGCTGCACGTATGAAAAATAGCTACGTCAGAATGACGTTTTCAGAAACCTTGAGCCTCCAGTGCCTTAGGACAGCACTACTTTTCCATGGTAGTTTCAAATAAAGAGTTATGAATGCTATGGATCGTTTATAGGTGGAAAATCACTCCAAAAAAGTAAAAATGGCTGGGCGCCAATGGGTTAATTCTAACTTGAAACTTAGAGGTTGCAGAGTCTTAAACAGTGAAACAGTCAGTAGAACAGGAGTCCTGACAAGCCTGAGATGACACTAAAATTAATGCTTGTAAACATGACAAGCCTTGTTGGACACAAGGTGCTCATGAACGCGAGTAGAAATGTGGCAAGCGGTTTTTCTAATGGCACTAACATTACAGCCAGCACAAACAAATTTATAAACAACATGCGAACCTACATGTAATTTTATCACACTATGTAAACTTACCGTATTTATTGTAATATTCATACATCACTCATTTTAGCAACTGACCATGGATGATGTTTCATCCAAAACATGTTTTGAAAATTCTACAAAACTTTAGAGTAATCTCTCATTTCTGAATAAGCGAGGAAGCATGCATGAACAGAAATAAAACAACCGGCACCTGCATCAAAATGACAAGAGTTGCCACCCCACTTTTATCCAGAAACTGAATTACAATAGTAGTAATAATGGAAGAAGATCTTGAATCTTTCATCAGATAGATTTTATGCAGCTCACAAACATAGCTTTTAATGTGCTTATACCAGCTGTTTCCTTATTATTTTAATATTAACATATTACTATCTTTATACTTCCCTAAGACTTCATATTTCCACAGTCACCAAGGAGCTGCTATTTCCTTTAACCAAAAATCAGAAAACCAACAGAGAAGAATGCTTTTACTTTGGCACTTTTGCCTGATTGTTATGATCTCAAAATACACCATTTTCTGAAGTAAACACTGCAACTATGTGCCACACTAATATCCGCTTTAGAGGTATGAAATGTCTGTATTCTCTATTATTCCTTTGAAAGAGCAGTGAATCTAAAGCCAACATTTTTGTAACTTTCTTAATATTTTACTTTTTCAAGCTCATAATTTCTAATACTGTGGAAAAGCTAGGGAACTCAGTTAAAAAACATCTGTTAATTATGCACACATCAAGAAACTCATAAGTGTACATGAAATATTGTGTAAAAAATACCAAATACAATATTACATGACCTTCATAGGATTAATTAAAATAAATGCATGTTAAGACACATGTTTACGGAACTGTACTTGTATATTATATTTTCATCTACAGAAGATGAAAATGCACAGTGATGTTTTCGTTACTCTCACAACTATCGTTGAGTGGAGAGTGGACACCACATGATGTTATTGTTTACTATTAATAATGTGAATAAAAACTCGATCAAGAAATAAACAAATAATATCACAACAAGAGCTGAGAACTGTGCACTAAGAGACAAAGGCGAGATATTAAGCAAAGTTTGAAAGGAAAACAAAATTTTAATTGCAAAGTACACTCTCTAAAACAATACCGGTAGCACATAATGAAAATCCAAAACTTACAGATTGAAGTCTTAGCATTTATTTCCAATTATGATTATCAACAGTACTGTACATTAAGACACACGAAAAGGCCATAACCTACTACTAATGAGGATCAGTATTCTTTTTTTTCTTTTTCAAGCTAGTTACATTTTTTGCTGAAAAAATAAAAATTACTGGAAAGATGCAAAATAAAATAATTTGCACTAACTCAGAGCTAAACATTTTTTTTCAGCAAAATATTTTGATGTTATCACACTGTCTTCTACCCAAGTTTTCCTTCATGCTACTGAGGAAGATGGTATGATCAAATCAAAATATTTTCCTTTGCTTCCTTTATAATTATAACTGTAAGAAGTCTGAGGCAAAGGAAAACAAAAATTGAACTGGTTTAAAATTCTTCAATTTACATTGTAAGGATGAAATAGAACAACAAAACAGATCTATTCTTGGCAATTACACATTGTTTTCATGCCCTCAGAAAGCTCTTGACTAGCAATCAGATAATCATTTGCAAAAGATCATATATATGTAGAAGCCACCTTTGACCAAATGCATGACTGTTTACAGTAATTAGCAGCAGATGAATTCTTGTCCCAGCATACAGATGTGTTTTGGGAATTTTAAATAAAACATCTTGGTGAAAATATTCAAAATTGTCCTGCACACATGCATCAACCAATAAAAACTGTTCCTTGTTAAGACTTAGGCACTGTTTACACGGATGCGGTTTCATTTGTAATGGCATTGGTTTCGATGCAGTTACGTCTTTCGTTTACACGGCGCCGGTCAAGTTCGTTATCAGAAACGATACGGTTTCATTGGTCGTGTAAATGGCGAAACCGCATCGATTTGAAAACGGTTACTTATTTTGGTGCGAAATTGACTGGCTCGCGAAGGGTAAATACACCTGTATGGTGAACTTCCCATGGAGTGCAGCACTTTTTTGCACAATCACAATTTAAGTTTGTTTTTTTCAGCTTTCAGATATTTTACTCTCTATAAACCAAGAGGCGTATCGTAATAACAGGCAGAGATGTCTTGAAAGGTTGACTTTTTCGTTGATACACTCCAGAGTAACGAAGAGATCTAAGCAAAACGACGATTCTGGATTCGGCCTGGAAGAACTCGTGTTTGATGGGACAACTTTTTGGACGGGTAAATGCTTCCAGAAGAATGCCTGAGAACGAGATCGCCATGACGTAAACGGTTGGATAGGTTCCGTGTAAACACTTTGAAATAGGTCGTTTTTGATGCGGTTTCAAGGTCATGAAACCGTGTCGATTGGAAACCATGTCCGTGTAAACGATGCCGTACAAAGTGTATGATAAAAAGTCAGTCAATGCCAAATAACCAAAAATAATTAACAACATAGAAACCTGAATAGAGAGCAAAGATCAACTAAAAAAGAATGAATTAAAATATAAACAAACATTTAACCTAACAAAGAAAATTCTAATAGTTTCACTGGCTTTGTGAAGATCTACAATGATGAAACAATGAGTGCATTCCACTGTGACAAGTACAAAAACCCTTGACTAGATAAGATCCACATTCCTCCTCAAAGATATACTTTGGATCATTAACAGGTTTCTGGCTAAAAATCGCGTACAGCAACCACATAAATAAAAATAAAGGACTGTATATCCATCTTAGAGTATTTATAGCATGTCAATTTGACTATAATCTTATTCTACTGTATCTTTGAGTGTTAGGAAATCATGGTATAAATACATCCAGACAAAAAAAACCTGAAAAACAAACCTCATATTTGATGAAAGATGCTATGGTCAATACTCTGATTTGAATAACATACATGTTTTGTGTCATAAATAAACCAAGAAGATCTGTACATTATTTACGAGGAAAAAAATTAACAAATACTACTTAGACAAAGCTGATCAAATCTCTGCCCAGACATTTGAGTGGCTTATTAAGAGTAGTGACTCAAGAACATAGTATCCCATACAAAGTAACAGAAATTTAAATAAACTACTCCATTTTTCCCAAACATAATAATTATTTGTCTCTTTTGGGGTATTTGAGAATCAAAAAACCCACAAAATGCTTTTTAATAACAAATTAATCAAGTTAGATTAAATCATGGGCAAATGGTAAAAACAAAGTATCCACATCAATGTTCCTATCTTGCAAAAATACCAAAAATATTGACAAAATAAACATGCAACTGGTACAGAACCATTTACAGTTTTTTTAAAATGCAGAAAGCAAAATATTTTGACAAAGTTAAAGATTATACTTTCCTTGATCCTGTAGAATGTGGTTGCATTGATGGAAGATAATTTGTTCAAGCAGACCTGTAGTAATTTAAAGCAGGTGCATTGTATAATCTAACGTTTAGACATTCCTGTTAGATCTCCTGCATACAGCACAAACTCAATCTATTGTCTGCCAAGCATATAAAATATCGTGAGCAATCCGACTTGACAAATCTCAGCTTTTGTTTTGACAAGGACAAGTTTTTTAATTAACGAGTGAAAAGCACACAACAAAGCCCACTGGCTGATAACTTTTTTTTTGGTTACTCTCTTGTCAAATTGGCCATGTTCAACACTATGCCATAATCACCTGACATAAATTCTAACAAGAGACCATTCTATTTCAAAAATGCTAAATAGACGCAGTGATGCATTTCAAACGGCGAAGATAATTATTTTAATATGATCGTAGAGAGAACCATTCAACGATTTGTTGCCTAAAAAGAAAGAAACTGGTAATCTGTAGAGCAAATGTTTCGATTCCAGTCGTTCAAGAGCCTTGGCTGTGTACAAAGTAAAGACAACATTGTGTACACTACAGCAGTGCCAAAGTGAATTTTGATAACGCAGGGCAGTGCAGCTCTATCAGTAGCACTCAATTATTTGTTAACACCTCACACAAATGCACTAACCTTTTTCTTGATCCTTTTGCTCCCACTGCGAGCCAAGGTTCCAGCCTTGAGATTGGATTCGTCCAGCTGAACTGTCGATCCATCTAGACCGCTTCGAACGCTCAACTCCGACAATTCTGGCACTGGAATCACTTTGATCACAACCTCTTCTCCCGACATAACAATCATCTCGATGATCTTTTCCCTCGGTTCGTTCTCCACATTTATTCCGTTGACTTCGACCAGCCGATCGCCGGGCAACAGCCCCGCAGAGCCATTCGATCCGACCGGCTCCACAAAATGCACCGTTTTCCCGCTGCCGGGAGCGTTGGCTCGCCTCAGCGCAAACCCAAAATCGCCGCTTGATCGTCGTTTCAGCTTCATAACCCTCGCTACTCCCGAATCGACAGGCTTGACTTCCGGTAATTTGAAATCTACCCCCATTTCCTCTAATGATTTCTCTGATGGAGAGAGAATGGACGAAGATGAAGCATTTACATCCCTAGGTGGCAAAATTATTGTCGGCTGACCAAAATCCACCGGAGCTTCAGCGTATGACTGTCCCGCATTTGTCGGTTTTATAACACCGTCAATTTCCATGGGTTGTTTTGAACGAGCTCGTTCACGCTGCCCGTTGTTGTCGGTTTCCGATCCAACGTTAATCAATTTTACTTCAAATTCTACAACTCCTTTTTTATCAGCCAGGATCCTCGGAGGTTTAGCCGGAGCACCATCGTGGTTATCAGTTGATGTTGACTCATCTGATGGTCTACCGTTTACGGTAGCTCCATTAACTTCGGTCGGAGAGCGAACGATCTTCTCTACGTCGCTCGGTGGGGCTGTTTGGCGCGGACTTTGCAACTTGATTTCGATACTAGAACTTTTCTTTCGCTTTGCCCGTGGTCTGGGAACCGGTTTCGCATCCTCCGAAACTTCATTTCCATACCGCTTTTCCTCCCCTGGTCTGTAACTTGGCTGCGAAGCGTTATTAGTTGAATTGGAGTTGAAATATGCAGAGCCACTCGTTGAGCCAACGCTACCGGTGGTGTCCGTACTACTTGAGCGATTCTTCCAATCTGCACGCTGTTCGCCGGGTGAAGCGTTTCCACTATCAAAATCGTGTCCCACATCGTACCTACGTTTATCTGTCTTCCTAAAACTAAATCGCCAACTCTTATCGTCGCTTCCCTCAGACCCTGCGACGATGTTCCCAAGTTCACCGTGCGGTTTACGTTCCGATTTGTGCTTGTCCTTGTCCTTTTCTTTTTTTCTCCGTTCCCTCCGTTCTTCTTTCGTCTCGATTCCCTTGTCTTTGTCCTTCTTCTTGAAGGAAAACATTGCGATAGATCACTCGACCAGGCGATACGTTAGTTTACCAGTTCACCTTCAAACACGTCTCCATTTATGTAGTAATCACAAATGGCCGCCAAATTTTTAATTCATGAATCCGGGGACTGGAAAATCTGATCACGTGATCAATAGGTATTGCAAGAATTGCGTTACGTCAGATTTTTTGTCACAAACTTTTCCCCTCTCGAAAATTCCTCGAGACTCAAAACAAGCTAATTTCTCGGTGACACGTTACACAAACCACAAAACAGAAGAAATTCGTGAGCTTTCGATGCGGATTTCAAAGGAGTTGTACGAATTCGAAAACACTTGTACAAAGTCACGTAATCTGAGTATGGAGATTTTTGTAGTTCCTGTTTTAAAAGCCGCGAAAAAAGTAATTACGAGAATACTCAAATATTGGCCCCCTCTTTTACCCAAGAGTGAAGAAAAGCAAATATATTTGAATTTTTAATTTTTTTTTTCCGTTGAAATTTAAATAAACGTCATGATTGAAATATTTGTTTACTTTTAATAACGGACTTAATTCTAAGCAAAACTCTGAGCATTATGCTGTATAATTTTTCGTTTTTGCTTTTCTGCTCTGTTTGTTTCTTTCACGTTTGGTGTTTTGACAGTGCTGTTGTTAATGAGTGCGTGAGAGCGTTTTCAAAGGGCAAGAAAAATATCCCTTGGAGTACGAAATGACTAGCATCAGAATAACACACCCAAATGCACAGGAAACCCACAAGATAAACTAATTAGTGAAGTGAAATTACTACCTCTTTAATTTAGTTCGGCCCTAAAGCTGTGGTAGTGTTAATGCCAGAAGGAAGAGTTTATTGGCAACAGTCACTCCCCTGCTATGAAATGTCGTGGCTAACTGCCAAAAATGAAAGCATTCCTGAGAGGGAAAAATGTCTGAACGGAGAATTTTAATCTTTCTTTCTTCTGCCCTACAATTGTAGTTTCTGCCAAATGTCCTTGGGGTTACACGTCTGACGATCCTGGTTTTCATAAAAATCAAAACCCAAGACAAAATTTGTCAAGATTTGACGTTACAAACATAAACGAAGTTTATCTGACTCGTTGACGCAAACCGATAAAATTTTCGGGTGCTGTTATTGGACAAAACTGACAGGCTCACATCAGAGAGTATAAAAGCAAGGCCGATACAACGTAGAATGGTCAGAGACTGATAGGATAAAGCCGTGATTAGGCGTTCGATTACTTTCAGGTGTTTGAACTTTTTTAAAATCAGTAATCGCAGTACTGACTGCCTCAGTAGTGATTGAAAGATTCACCTCAGATTTTCTCAATTATCGTGCAAGCTTTCTACCCTGCCAGGTGTTCTATCTGAGCCTCGGGCATTATTCTCAGACATGCCAGCCGGGTATATTTAGTCGATGTACTTACTCCTTTCCCAAATAAGTATTAAGCTGAAGAATCTTAATACGGGCCTGGCTTCTCAAGCGCTATGGGGTTAAATATTTGTCTTTTAGTAGGTATGTAAAACGCCCAAGATTTCTTAGAAGACGGGGGCCCTCCCCGCCACACTACAATTCCCGAAGGTTCACGTGCTGCAAAGGGGTTGTACGACGTTGGCCACAAAGCCCAGCCAATTGTTGCGGGATCGAGGCCACACAGTGCACGAAGGAAAAAATTATGCTGCACGGTGATAAGGCGCGACTCAAGCCAATACGCTATGTGCTGTGGAACCCACGAACAGTGCTAGACTATTCATATGCTGCTCTTTTTCCGTGTCTGATAGAATCGAAACTTTTTTACCTCAGTCTCCCAGTTCTTGCCGTACCCAAACTTAGGCTCGGATTATGCGTCTCATTTTACGGCAACGAATCTAATGCTATTTTTAAGCGAATTCGTGATTTAGAAAGTTCCAGATTTGATTATAATATTTAAACGTCAGATTTAATCAGGGTCGAATTTACTAAGTTGCTGATTGCGAGTGACGTGTCATGTAACAAAATATCATTGACCAACAACTGTCAAACTTCAGTCGAACCCGCATTTAATTCAAATCTATCGAATTTAGTTGTTTTATATTAAATGTAGCATTTTACGTGCAGTTAATAAGGGCGGTGCGTCGCCGGTAAAATGTGACGTTTAAAACGTGCCTTACAGTGCCTAATGGAACAAGTGTCGTCAAGGCGAGCCGGACACCTACATAGTCATCAAAATACTGATCAAATGAAATCGAAACTCAGGTGCCTCTTGATTTGACAACGCATTTTTTATTTGAATACGAAGATACGTGTAGAGTGTAAAGTTAAATCAAATACAAACAAGTGAGTAAATTAACCGCCGACCGGTGAGCTCAGTGGTAGAACACCGGACTACTGTGCGGGAGGTCGCGGGTTCAAATCCCGGCCGGACCAACACTCAGGGTCTTTAAATAAATGAGGAGAAAGTGCTACCTTTGTAATTACATCTGCAAACGGTTAGACTTTCTAGTCTTCTCGAAGAAGGACGATAAACCGTAGGTCCCGTCTCACAACACTTCACTTCACTTATTTATTTGATGTAACCTCGTTCAAATGAATGATATTGAATACATCTCGGTCAGCGGATTCCTAGGGAAACGTAAATAACAATAATTTGCGGAATTTAGCGTCGTCCGCAATTTCTACAACATTATGTGGTAGATTATTCCAGTCTCTAATTGTGCGCGGCACAAAACTGAATTTGAATATGTTAGTGCAAGCGTAAATTGTGGAGTAATATCTATTGTGCATATGTCTTGTCTTTCTGGCCGGCTTTGATAATTCATCCAGGGGCAGGATTGCGTTGTTATCTAAACCCTTTTTGAGAGGACAGAGTCTGTCTATTTCCCTCCTGATCTTAAGCGACTTCCACCCTAGATCCTTTAAGAGCGTAGTGACACTGCCAAGTTCATAATTCTGGTAATCAGATGTTACGAAGCGCGCAGCACGCCCGTGTATCTTTTCGATCTCGTTTGATAGGTTATCCGTATATGGATCCCATGCTTGGCTCGCATACTCGAGTAAGGGTCTTACTAGGCCAAAGTAGGTTGCCTCTTTTACTCTTCTGCATGTCGCATGTTAAAAGGTTCCGTCTAAGGAGTCCGAGTAGTTTGTTGGCACGGCGTGTTATCAGTCTGCCGACATGGCGGTTCCATCTAAGGTCATCTGATATCGTTACTCCGAGATATTTCGTGTGCTAGGCAGATTCCAGATTCGTGTGTTCCATAGTGTATTGATAAGTGATCTTGTGGGTGGTTTTACGAGTTAGATCATTATCTTGCACTTGCTTGGCTCAAAGCACATGTACCATTTCTTGGCCCAAGATGTTAGATGATCGATATCCTGTTGGAGTTGTTCGCAATCTTGGACTTTCGCGATTGGCCTATAACAGACACAGTCGTCTGCAAAAAGTCGGATTTCCGATTCCACCTCATCCACTTTATCGTTGATGAATATATTAAATAAGACCGGTCCAAGGACTGTTCCTTGAGGAACACCCGATATGACTGGCGTCCAATCTGATTTTGACCCTTTGATTGCCAGTCGTTGATGTCTCTGACATAGGAAGTTGTTAATCCATGCTAGTGTTTTACCGTTTTTGCCGTAGCGAAATAGTTTCGTTTTAAGACGTTCGTGGGGCACACTATCAAAAGCCTTTGTAAAGTCCAGGATAAACACGTCACTTGTACCTAATAATCTGTGGGACGTTAAAGAACCCACACACTGTTCGAAAAGAGTAGGGGACGTAGTTCCCGGTGTGGTGGTCTATCTCTATCTTTCATCTGACATTCATGTGTGGACTGGGTGGGTAGGTGGGTGAGATCAAATATGGACTGATATATAGCGGCTGCCAGAGGCGCCTTTACAGGCTAACGTCCGATCTCACCCTAGAGAAGCATTGTAAACTGCTACCGGAAACTATATGATATGTGCGGTATATAAATTCATCACCATTACCAATTCTCTAAAATGTTAAAATGGACGTTTATGTTTGCTTCAGCTGCAATGCGACTCTGTCAGTGTCTGGAAATGACATACACTGCTGCTGGCAACATGCCATGTCGAAGAAACGGCTTAGGCCAGATTGCAATTAGTTCCTATGCAATTGAAACCCAACTTGGTTCAACAATGGTGCGATTGCTCTCACAAATAACTTAGTATATAAATCAGTATCGTAAGACCAAAACCATTGCAATCACCATGGCAAATCACAAAAAGATGAAACACGCCATCTCTCAGTCTTTGTGCCGTTATATTTTTCGATAAGGACTTCATTTGCATAAGAACTGTCCCGCAAATTTGACTTCATTTAGCTATTCCTTCAAATCACTGTCAGTCTACAACCATTAAAAGGCCTTGCTCTTACTGATATCATACTTTACACTCCGGTTGAGGAGAAAGATAAACAGTCGCTCTCGAACGGCTCACTTAAGCTATTTGTGTCAAATAACCCATCTCAATTATGCAACTCTCGCCCTAAGGCAACTACCAAACTTCAATATGAACTCAGACGGAAATCAGAATTAGCAAATTCACGATTGTAACGCATATAACAGACTGTTGAAAGAGATAAGAAAGCCTTTAACGTTTCATATTTGCACAAATTGATTTAAGTGGGTTAAAAAAGATGTCAATATTTAAGTAATAGTGTTTGTGAGGAGTATATTTCTGATTCAGTGCAAGAGAACCATACCATATAAGCTTACAACATGTCGACGGATTCTGTATGAAATCGCTCATGTGTTGACGGACTTGTTGACACTTACTTTAGGGAAAATCTAGCAACGACGACGGCGACGGCAACGAAAACGTCACTTCAAAATGAAACATCTCGTTTTTGTATTTTCGCGGTCGTTCCAAGTTTATTTGGAAAATGATGGCGAACGATCCATGGACTAATCAGACTAAATTACTGTGAAAGGTGATGCAAAACTGAAGTACGAAAACTTTAACGTCACACACTCACGTTCTCAAGAAAACCTAAAATTTGTTCTTTTCACACTGTTGTTTTGTAGACTACGTACCAAAATGTAAAACACATGTTCATGTCGCCGTTGTCGTTGACGTTGCCGATGCCGTCATCCTTGCTAAAGCTCACCACTGAACTGGGTCAAAACGCCGTCAAAAAGGTTGAACCAGCCGTTGAACTCCTAAATTGCAAGGAAAAAAAGAAAAGTTCCTCTACACATGAAAGGAAGACAGCTTGAAATTTATGATTAACCCTCTTTCTTTCGACATTCGCAAGAGATACTAACGCGACGACGTCTCGAGCTAAATGAGCTCGAATCACCATAACTACCATCATGCTTTGAGAGCTCAAATTCAACTCCAACATGTAACAATACCGGTTTCTTTCGATGTGACGTTTACGTCATTTTGCTACCAAAAATAAAGGTAAACACTTGCTTATGTTCAAAGGGCGAATGGTATAAAACGAACCTCCAGCAGACTCCATTTTATAGCAAAATATTGCCGGGACCATTCAAAGAATTCAAATTCAACTCACGGTCACAATGTTGAAGTTGGGATTCGCGATTCTTTTTGTGATCTTCTTTGCTTGCGATTGTTTTGAAAACTTGCAGGCTGATGACCAAGGCATGAGTGAAGACGCCAATGCCGAAGAAATTAAGAGGGAGGTCAGAGACACCAATGATGGAATTACCGATGAAGATGATGTTTCCAGTGACGCTGCTTTCAGCGATGTCTCTCAGGAGGAAGGTTAGAACTGTAGTATTACCGCGTAAAATAATTGATCCTTAGTCTGATCGCATCGTAATGGATTTGTTCAAAGAGGGATCGTCCATTATTGAAATACAGACCGCGTTTTGGCACTCTCACCGCGATTTAATGACGCACTTCTTGGAGACAACGAAAATGAAAATTATGTTCTGACACCAGATCCAAACTATTGAATTTTGGAAGAAAACTAGAACGTTAGATGGGACAGTAAGTTTTATTTTTACCTCTTTATCAGGTGAAAACTCGCCAGCCACGGGGAGCAGGCAGCGCCGTCGATACACCGCTACGTGTAAAAGAACCTACGATTACCGATGGTACATGTGCTGTGACGGTAAAGTCTGGCGCAGACCGAGAGGCAGCCCCAAATGTTGCGGCAACCGAGCCTACAGTGCCCAGAAGAAGATGTGCTGTTGGGGTAAAGTTCGGCGCAAACCGAGAGGCAGACCCAGGTGTTGCGGCAACCGAGCCTACAGTGCCCAGAAGAAGATGTGCTGTTGGGGTAAAGTTCGGCTCAAACCGAGAGGCAGACCCAGGTGTTGCGGCAACCGAGCCTACAGTGCCCAGAAGAAGATGTGCTGTTGGGGTAAAGTTCGGCGCAAACCGAGAGGCAGACCCAGGTGTTGCGGCAACCTAGCCTACAATGCCCAGAAGAAGATGTGCTGTTGGGGTAAAGTTCGGCGCAAACCGAGAGGCAGACCCAGGTGTTGCGGCAACCGAGCCTACAATGCCCAGAAGAAGATGTGCTGTCGGGGTAAAGTTCGGCGCAAACCGAGAGGCAGACCCAGGTGTTGCGGCAACCGAGCCTACAATGCCCAGAAGAAGATGTGCTGTCGGGGTAAAGTTCGGCGCAAACCGAGAGGCAGACCCAGGTGTTGCGGCAACCGAGCCTACAGTGCCCACAAGAAGATGTGCTGTCGGGGTAAAGTTCAGCGCAAACCGAGAGGCAGCCCCATGTGTTGCGGTACCCAAGCCTACAATTGGCAAAGGTACATTTGCTGTGCTGGCAGAGTACGGTATAACCCACGCAGCACTTTCACAGCGTGTTGTGGTACCCGCGCCTTCAATGATCGAGTGGGCATCTGCTGTGCTGGCAGAATAAACTACAAGCCTGCACGTGCCTATTATAAGTGCTGCGGGTTCCGTGCCTATGATCCTGGGCGTTACGAGTGCCGTGGTGGCGAGATACAGCGGCGTTACCGACCTGGTCGTCCAGGCCATCGTCCAGGTCCGGATATAGCGTTATGAGCAGGAGGACTCAAATCCATTGCCTCTTCCAGCAGTCAAGGGATCAGAAAAAGGAACTAGAATAGAATTATAATGTAACGGTCGTTAAACAAGTTTGGGCAAATAAAGCTACAATCAAGAGGCAAAATAAGTCTTTTTGCACGAGAGAAACGTTAACGCCTATTCGAGATCCAGGTACCCCGAGTCTTTCACGCAGTTGTTCTGTCCGTCGATCTTCAATTCCTCCTGAATGAGGGAAAACTTCTCCCCCACCACCACCCCCACCCATCCACACCTTCAACATACACACACGCCGATGATGAGGCTAACGCTTACCTCCGCCGTCGACCTCCAACGCAAAAATAAGGAGATCATAGCTAGACTCATTAGGTTCCTGTTCCACCCTACAGTTAGTTTCAGTAACTCCCTAATATCTCGTAACCATTTTCTACTTTGATGTTCTGAAAAGACATATTAACATTTTGACACACTTCGATCGCTTAGTTTTCCAGTGGAACAATTCAGTTACCGATACCAAAGGAATTCATACGGTGATAAAAGGCGCTGCAAGTCGAAGATTGCCTCGTAGTGTCACAAATAAACCTAAAATAATCGAAATGGCCCATTTACATCAGAAGCGCCAACAACGAAAGGCAAACGTATGAAATTATAATGAGACATCTTTTGAAGTTCGTGCATTTTTGTTTTTTTCAACCAAATGATAGGAAGCTTACAGGCTAAACCACCAATACTTCCAGTTTCTGACGCATATGCATTTTCAGTAAATTGAAAAAAAAACTTAGTAGAGTTTGGGAAATAAAAAGTCACCACAAGTTTGTAAGACCTGTAGGACAAATGAAGGAAAGACAGGGCCTTACCCTCGTGTTAAGCAGTTTGAAGTGGTTTTCTGCTAAGCATCGAAAGTAAATTTCGTTTGCTTTGGTTTTATATTTATTCGCTCTGTGATTGACCAGCAAAACTTGCGCTACTTTTTCAACCAATGAGAAGCAAAACAAAAACCATTACATTTTCCAGCTCTTTTCGCCGGCTACATGTAATTGCTTCGAATTCTGATTGGTTTATTGCACTGTTTCATTCTGTTGTAATTGGTCAAAGTAATTGGTTTGGTTTTGGTTTTACGACACCCAACTTAAAAGTGCTCTATTTTATGAACCCAGGTATTATAATTGCCTTAAGGTGTGTCATTTTAACTGCCATAGTTTTAGTCGAAGGTAATTTCTGTCAACAAATAGCGCGCAGACAGAGGCGTAATAAGTCTTCATGAGAAGGGGACAGCTTTAATAATGACAACACCTCGCAACGAAGTATTTATATGAAGATGTGATTGATCATGGCGCTCACATCTTCATTTCTTATTCCGCAGTTCAAATATATGATTTTCATATATTCACACTCATTTGAAATATTTATACTCGAGTGTGCGACGACGCTGATAAGATTTAATTGTCGACTTCTTAATGCCAGGAATACTCGAAGTGGTGTCGCAATATATCTTTTATATCCTAAACATACTCAGCCACAATGCTAGTTCCAAACCTACTAAGGTCGATATAAACGTCACATTCAGTTTTATATATGCACCGAATCTAATTGCCGAATTAAGTGCATGTAATTAAATTCGGAAGATTTGAGTTAAATATGAGTTCAGTCGAAAATTCGACTCAAGCAGTCGAATATGCGACATGAGTTCGACACTAGAGTTGATTTAAACACCACGGTTTACATTGTTGAGTCCAATTTATAAATTGTTTTAAATTATACTCCGCCTATAACTCCACATTTTTATGTTACATGGTCAATTACTCGCGCTCAGCAATAAAATTCGACAATAAAGGTGGCTAACATCGGTTCTTAGTACTTTCCCAAGTAGGAGTAAATTCAGAGCAACCTTAATTTTTGAAAAGTTTATTTATAAAACATGTTTCGATGTTACAAACATCATCGTCAGTTACAAAGTGTTTGAAAAACCGTAGGAAATTTAACATATAATGAGCTAAGATCACGTCCCAAAGTTGACAACATCAGCACAGTTACATAGCACGTAATCTTAGCTCATTATGTATCTTTAGCTAGGTTGTTATAAGCCTGGTTTTCACTAGCGACGCAAGCACAAGCGCAAGCATAAGCGCAAGCACAAGAGCGCTTATTTCACCGTGAAAACGGGCTTAACGCAAGCATAAGCATAAGCGCAAACACAAGCGCAAGGATCAAAATTTTTCCCTTTCCTTGTGCTTGCGCTTATGCTTGCGTTGTGTCGTTTTCACTTGGCATAAGCTTCTTACGCTTGCGCTTATGCTTGCGCTTGTGCTTGCGTCGCTAGTGAAAACCAGGCTATATTTTCAAACACTTTGTAACTGACGACGATGTTTGCAGCATTGAGATATGTTTTATATACAAATTTAAAAACTTCGTGATATTTTTAAGAGCTACGATCTTTTTGCTACTCTCTCAACCATATCCAGTTGCTATAATCGCAATCTCTTGTCAATGGCAACGATTTATGCACCAGGGTGTATTACAGTCCCACAGATTCTCACAGTTATTTGTTGTATTCATCTGCACATCACTCACATGTCAAAAATGCCATTCCCTGTTATCGTTTTCGTAGACTTCGAAATCTATGCGGCGATGACTCTGATTGTGTCATTTCTTCGAAAAACGTGTGCTATCCTGGGTGCTTACCATTTGTCAGAAAAATCCGGATGGAATGACCGTTGAATAATGGTAAGCGATTTTCCGAATTTACCGACCAACCGGATGAGATTGGCGCTTACCATTTACTGCAAGGCGTTCCGTCATGCGCACTCACTCGTTCTGGCTCAAAAGGACGGAAAAAGAGAACTACCTCTGGAGGTTGTCCACAATTTCCGAAAATATTTTCCGGAAAATTACCTTACCATTTGACTTCAAACCGAAATTTCCGGATTTTTCTGACAAATGGTAAGCATCCCTGTCTGTGTTGTTCAATCGGGGCATGACCGCGCTCAACAAATTGATCGACAGTCAGCACTTCATACGTTACAAAACGAAAAGAATGAGAGGATTCCATTCAACCTCGCATTTCACTCTCACAATCACTATCATTCTGAAAAACTTTAAACTATACTCCAAAATGATCCCGAACAGGTAGAATCTTTTTCACAACCTCCACTAATTAATTTTCATCTTCAAACGCGACAAAAACGTACATAGGAAACTTTCTGATTGATGATCAGCCCCTCTCTCTTCCGCAGAGGCTCAAAGGGACTTTTCGTATTGAGAGAATCCGCTGAAAAGTGAGTGCAGGCGTAAAATTAGTTGGTACCGGCGAGGGGAGCCTCTGCCAGAGGCCGCGCCCAATATGGCCGCAATCCGGGGAGGCATTTCTTAAAATGTCTATCCAAGTGGGGTGGTGTGCGTACTTCTCCCATGTCGGTAAAAATAGTGGGTGGCATGATATCGATGAGTTGCTTACGAAAACGTATTTGAATGCTTGGAAATTGGAGAAAGTTTGTTACCCTCGCGAATAATGACGTGTTTAAAAAAGGCTTTTTAGTCACTATGGGATGGATCATCATTTTAGGATCCACTGCATACATGAGCCGAGTGCCATGTGTAGCGAAAGCAGGGGAAGGATTTACTGAGGAAACGAGTAGCAGCTGAAATGATTTTGGCCTCTCTGGAAAGCTACACTCTTCTCCCTATTGTATTTCTAAAGGACCGTTCATGAAAACGATTAAATAAGATAAGAATCTCTTTCGCGTTAGTCATTAAGGGCCTGTTTACATGGAGGGAGGTTGCCCTGGCTAACCGAGCTACTCTGGGAGGGCCAACTTTTCATACGTTTCCTTAGAAAACGCATTGAAGCGTTTACAAGCTAGACAAGGTAGCCCGCCTTCCCGGGGCACCCTGTCTACTTGCCCGGGGCACCCTTCTAGGCGGGCTAGCTTTTGCCATGTAAACGGTTCGTGCCGGGTTATCCGGCTAGCCGAGGTGAGAAGACCGCGTGAAAGCAGCGATACATTCCAGGTCAACGTTTAAAGTTAACTGCCCCTGGTGACAGCGATCAATTACCAGAATGCAAAATAACGACCCTATACACACTAAAAAGCGGCCACTAACGGAACGAGCGATCAACAAATTGAACTTACCGTTATAAAAGTTTCCTTTGTCCGCCATCTTGTTTACTGTTCTCACGGCCGCTCTAAAAATAGCCCACTGACTATCCCGCTTAGTTGAGTTGCATGTAAAGGCGAGCTATGTTTCAACCCTCCTAGCCGGGTAACTCGGTTAGCAGGGGTACCCTCCCTCCAATGTAAACAGGCCCTAACATTAGGTGACATTCTTCCCGCTGACCGTCACGTACGTGTATTATTACAGGTTTCCAACATTTTTAATGGCGGTAAATGCGATGTCTTAACAATATTTTTACACGAATTTGAAGCTTAAGACATGTCCTATTTGAAAACTAGAGTGAATGTATATAAAGATGAATGAAAAACACCGCGAAAGCCGCTAACGCACTTCACATTTGAAATTTTCGCTAGTCATTGGACAAAATGTAAACAAACAATTTTGCGTGCGTAAAAGTTCATAACTTGAGTTATATTTTTCGTTATAAAATCAGTCTGGTCTCTTTGGAAAGCTATAGACTTTTTGTTTTTGTATTTGGAACGACCGTTATCCAAAACGTTTGACAAAGACGAGATTTTCCCGGTCAGCGCTAAAATAACGTGACAAATTCCCCGCTAAAACAGAAATTTGCACACTACTGACGTTTCAAAAGATTTTTAACCCCGTTAAATGCGATGTTCAACATTCTCATTACACGAATTCGAAGCTGAAGACATGTCTTCTTTGAAAATCTGACTGAATTTTTCTATACATGAAATGTAAAAGTCACAAACGCTTACGCTTACGCTTACTCCCACATTACTCCCCACGGGTTTCGGGGTGTGTGTGTGTGTGTGTGTGTGTGTGTGTGTGTTTCGCCTTTTTTCCCGAACTTCTGAAATCTTCTCCCAATTGAACAGTAACCACCGTGAACTGTAGCCACAAGGTGTATGCTGACTTTCGCCAAGTTTCAAGCTGAACAAATCGAGGACGGCTGAGAAAACGTTCAATGTACAAGAAAACAACAAAGATGTACAAGAAAACGACAGAAATCTGGCAGAGGTTCACCCGCTCGATTTCTCGTTTCTTGCGCCCGCACTCACCTTGCAAAGCGGACACATCCTACCTTACCGATCACCTATAGGGAAGCTTAAGGGCCCATTTAAGTATCTTTTGATGCCGTTGCTAGGAAAAAATCAATTTGCTATAACTCTGCACATGTTTGCTTCAGTTGGACCAAATTTGGACAATACCCATAGGGGGCAAATATGGTCCAGTACATGACGTCATCGGACCACGCCCAATGTCACGTGACCAGAAACAGAAAAATGCATTTTAACTAAATGGCTTAAACCTTTTACCCTCATTTTCTGTACAGTAACAATACAAAAGCCGTTTTGAAGAAATTCAAGCATGGGTTTTGGCTTATGATAAAAAATAAAAAAATGAGAACGGAACATGTGCTTCTTTGACCACTCTTTTGAGCATAATTGTTTTGTTTTTCATTCTGTCGCAAAACCCATGCTTGAATTCCAAGAAAATATGATGTTCTTTCGAATTGTTTTAAAATCCAGCAACTATAATTATCTCTCGGGGAGAAAAGTCAATTTTTTCGCGGCACCGGAAGTGGCGAGCGAATTTTTCAGCGGCCTGGTGCCAAAGCATTGTGGCCAGTCACATCGACTACACTCGAACTGTGTTTTGTTTTATCGAACAAAATTCGAATTCAGTTCCTTTTTCACAGTCACGGTGTTGTAGATTACTTAAATTACTGTTAACTAGGTTCTCAAGCGAGGCTGATGTTGTAAGGAGAAGTTGTCCATCACAAGTTTCGAGCTCACCATTATCAGTCAGGCTTTCTATCGAGTGCTTAAAGTGGTTAGCATTAATTTTTGATGTAAGAATGAAATTCTTGTGATCTAGAGCTGCTTTCAAGGATAATTTACAAGCCTCCTTCCTCACCGTCTTTTGCTCCATGCTGTCTTGGGAGAGCTTCGTTTATTTGTGTTATATTTAAACAATATAGTTTCTCAGGTTCACAGGATCGCACAGTTTTATCGCAAGAGACGTCAGAGAGTTTTGGAGTGGTCAAAAAGGCCGCGAACACAGAGTTTCTTTTTTTAGTTTGCAGGTGATGATAGCGCAATACTAATTTCAGTTTGTGTCTCCGCATCTTTGAGATTTCGATTTCCAACCTGACACTGGAAATCATTTACTGTCACCTTTTCGAGATTTCCCCATCGACATGCAACCATCGCTGCGGCTTTCTGTTTACGTCCGTACGTGGATGACATTTTCAAGCAGAACACTCAAGTTTCAAAAATAAATGTACGACTCACATGTTGTAAACGTAAAGCAGAAAATTCAGAAAATCAATTAATAAAAATGTAAACAAAAGGTTCTTCTTGTGTTTGTTGCAACGAAGCAAAAAAAGGTTACCGGCGACTTGAACGAGCCAGCGACCGGCCGACGCTGAAGAAAGCGCGCGAAAAAATTTGGGCTGACCGGAAGTGAAATTGCACTTGGTTAGCAACCGTGTACCTTAGCAACGAGATACTTCAATGGGCCCTTAAGCAAAGACGACGACGACGGCAACGTAAACTTTATTTCGAAATATAACTTCTCGTTTTTGTAACTCTTTCGCTATTATTCCAAATTGTTTAACTTGAAAAAATGCTGGCGAACTGTCCCGGCACTAAATTACTTTTAGCGACGTCAAAGTAAGAAAATAGAAAGAAAAAATTGCCGTCATGCGCTCACGTTCTCGAGAAATCATAAAATTTGGTCATTTCACGTAGTTGCTTTGCAGAGGACGGCAACAAAATGTACCGAAATGTAAAACGCACGTGGAAAGCGATTGTTTTTGGTCACTAATCCTGTTGTCTTGTGGCGTTCTTTTTGCCGTCGTCGTCCTCGTTGCTTAATAGGGACCTTAAGCCCCGGCTACACGTTGTAACATTGTTAGAAGAACATGACCCAACATTGTTGTAAGAACGCTTCTAACAATGTTGGATACGCATATAACATTGTTGGAAAAACGTCGCTTCGGGGGTCTGACTTCAACAATTTCCACCTCTGCCAATAGGCTTTTGGATTGGAGACTGGGCCCTTAACTCTGATTGGTCTTTACAATACAATGTTGAAAGGGTGGCTACACGCTTCAACATTTGTTGTATGTTGGAGAAAATGTTTGATCGCAATCAAAACATTCTTCCAACAAAAAATGTTGAAGAAACGTCATCAAACATGCATGCTACACGTTCTAACATTGTTCATCCAACAAATATTTTATAACAATGTTTGAACGTGTAGCCGGGGCTTTACGATCCGACAACGGCGACGGCAACGGCAACGTGAGAAGTCTGGGTCGAGCGGGGCCACGTCGTGTTGGCGTTCCCGCCAAAATTGAGATTACGAATTTTACGAGCGAGAACGTTGACGACGGTCATTGATGTTTATCGTGTTTAAGTCAACGAAAGTTTTTTAGAAAGCCATGCCAAAGTTCCGTGACACTATTCTCCTGGCTCATGCTTCCTGTTTGATTAACGCTGAAGAATTCGTGCTACTCTACGATTTACACAAGCCTAAAAATCCGGATTTACCGTACACTAACTACGAGTGCTTCGATCTCGACAAGATGACCGATGATGAATGTACAACTGAGTTTAGATTTTACAAGAATGACATTTACAACTTGGCAGAGGTGTTTACTTTACCGGATCGGATCGTTTGCTACAATGGTGTAAATGTCGACATGGTTGAGGCATTGTGCATTTTTCTTAAAAGATTTGCCTATCCCTGTAGATACGTAGACATGATACCCAGATTTGGAAGGCCAGAACCACAATTGTATATTTATTTATTACAATTTAATGGCATCAGAGATAGTACATACTAAGCGAATAGTAAAAATAGCCATATGGATAATCCGTAAAGGAGTCCAGGACCCATAACAAACAGATCACCAATGTTTTTATACTATTACAACCTACGTTAAAATCAGATAAAAATCAAAAATCAATCAGCCATCACATAGAGATCAAGTGGGATAAATATATCAAAAACTATAAATTAATTAATAAGAGGGTCTATAAATAACTAATTTGACATATTATCCAACAAATACTTCTCAACTCCCTTCTTAAAAATATTTACACTTACTGCTTTACGAGTATCGTAAGGCAAAAGATTCCAGGCGTCAACTATCCTATGAAAAAAACTAAATTTGAGGAGATTTGTTCTTGTGTATTTCTTTTTAAGAGATAAATAATCATATTTCCTAAATGAATAATGATCAGCATCAGAATAAAAATCAACATAAGAATCTATATTAATATTACTTATTCCATTTAGAGCTTTGTATAAAAATGTAACATCAGCTATGAATCTCCTATTTTCTAGTGACATCAAATTTAGCTTCTTTAAGCGAGTCTCATAATTGTCCTCAGTCTTTAAAATGAACTTGGTTGCTCTTCTTTGTACTCTTTCAAGCTTTTCTATGTTCTTTTTGGTGTAGGGTGACCATACCACAGAACAGTATTCAACATTTGATCGAAACAATGCGCAGTAGAGAGTTCTCAGTGTCTTAGCGTCATCCAGACCTCTACATGACCTTTTAATTAGCCCTAGCATTCTGTTTGCTTTGGAAACAATAATATCAATGTGGGAGTTCCAATTAAAATTATCAGTAGTTGTTACTCCCAAGTCCTTGAATTCTTTAACTTCGTCCGAAATGGAATTGTCCAAGGAATAATTAGAGACATAGGGATGCTGTTTCTTTGTTATTCTCATAATTTTACACTTTTTGACATTAAAGTCCAAAGCGTTGCGAATACTCCACTGATGGAGATTATCCAGGTCCTGTTGAAAACAGAGTTGATCACTAGCATCATCAATGATTCTTGAAATTTTACAATCATCCGCAAAGAGCGCAATAGTATTTCCAGGGAGAACGACATCTGGCAAGTCGCTTATAAAAACAACAAAAAATAAGGGCCCCAAAATGGAGCCCTGTGGGACACCAGATGGAACTTCCGACCAGGTGGAGGAGACACCATCCAACACAGTTCTTTGCCAACGATCACTCAAATAGCTTTCACACCACTTCAATAGATAGCCAGAAATTCCAAAATTACAAAGCTTTTGTAGTAAAATAGAACGATTCACTCTATCAAAAGCCTTGGAGAAATCCATGAAAGCAACATCCACCTGTCGACCTTCATCTAAAGCTGTGACCCATTGATGATGGGTGAGGACCAGTTGTGTTTCACAGGATCTTCCTTTTACAAACCCATGTTGCCACTCAGATAAATAAGGCGAAATATGTGCATAGATAGCAGTATGCACAAGACGCTCCAAACATTTTGCTGGGATAGGTAACAGGGAAATTGATCTGTAATTTTCAACAAATTCCTTATTACTGTTCTTGTGTATAGGAGTGATGTTGGCAGATTTCCATATAGTGGGCATGACACCTGATCTTAAAGATAAATTAAACAGATGTGACAAGGGTACCGACAGTTCCTTTGCGCACAGTCGTAGAATTCTGGATGGTATATTATCCATACCAGGTGATTTACTGATGTCAAGCTTTCTTAGAATTCCCTGCACCTTAAATGCTGTAGTGGTAACATTCAATAACAGGTTAGGATTCACAACATCAGTGGCCAGATTATTAACATCCATTGAATCTTTTGAATAAATTGAGTGGAAGAACTTATTAAAAAGTTCCACCTTGGACGATGTATCTGTAGAATAAACGTTATCATAGATAACAGTTTCTGGAATTCTCTTAGTTTTTGATTTAGCAGAGTAAAAAGACCAGAAACATTTGGGGTTATCCTGAAGTTTTCCAGACAGTGATTGAAGATAATTATAATAACTTGTGTTAATAAGTCTCTTCGTTTTCCTCCTCAGTTCCTTAAATTTTAAGAATATTTCCGGTGATCCATTAGATTTGACTTGCTTCCAAAGTTTTCTCTTTTTCCTAATTAATTTCATTATTTGATTGTTAATCCAGGGAGGCCTTGAGCGTCGCTTAATTGTTATCTGTGGTATATGTTGATTGACAGCAGAGAACAAAAGATCCTGAAACATTATCAGGGAAGTATCAATACAGTTATCACATGTAACTAGATTCCAGGGAATAGATTGTAAAGTCTCCTGTAAACCTTTAAAATCAGCCTTTTTGTAGCAGTATACCTTTCGCTGAATGTTATTGGGCCTTCTCATCTTAGCATGAAACTTAAAGGTAAGTGGATGATGGTCTGAGTCAAATGCATGTGGATGCACCACTACATCTTCAACCAAAATGTCATTATTGGTCAGGACCAGATCCAACACATTGCCAGAGGATCCAGGATTTCTCAGATCTCGAGTCGCATGTAAGTTCTTTTGAACCAAAAAAAAGTCATCCAAAATGTTACAAAAATCCTCCGTTTCAGGGTCTGACTTTGTAGGGCATCCAAGATTCCAATCAACGTGTGGAAAATTAAAATCCCCAGTTACAACAAGATTTGAAAGACCAGTTCTTGAGTATTTAACCAAAAACTCTCTAAAATGTGACAAAAATGACTCATCTGCATCCGGTGGTCTGTAAAATGTAGAAAAGAGAATACACATGGTAGGGTTTGGACGAATTTCGAGAGCTATCATCTCCGACTTAACCTCCAAATCAGACCTGTGAATACAAGAGATATGATTCCTGACAGCTATAAGCACTCCACCTCCCCGTCTATTACACCTATCCTTCCGGAAAATGTTATAGCCTTCAAGATTGAGTTCAAAATCCTGATAGTTACGATCCAACCATGTCTCAACCATAACAACAACATCAAACGAATCCAAGAGTAGCAATGCTTGTAGATCAGAGACTTTGTTCCATATACTTCTGGCATTTAAAAATAAAACTTTTGGGAAATTATTCCGCACACCGTCAGTAGAACCTGAAAGCGACGATTGTAGACTGGTATTAATATCGCCCATAGTAGATTCCTCGAAGAACGAATCAGTGAAGTTAAAGGGAAAAGTACAGTTGGAGCAGTACCAAGTTTCATCGGAGGAACCCAAATCGGCGTATGTTCTAATATCCATGTTGATACACTTAATATGGTACCACTTACAACATCCATCACATAGAACTCCTTTTTGGTTTGAGCGAACAGAATCCGAGCAAACTCCACACGGATGCTTCCACGTGGGCGGCTTTCTTCTAACACGGGAATTGTTGTCGCCTGCCGAAGTACTACCATAACCAGGATTCGGATGGATATCCCCACATGACAATAAGTTATTCGGTTGGAATGAGGCAGATGAATTGCTATAGTAGCTAATTTTACGAAAGAAGAAGTGTTTCTTCCGCTTAGGAAGCAAACCAAGATGGCCGCTCGACGAACAAAACTTGACAGAGATATAGTTCGAAATTAAGACTTCGGTACAATATGAAAACTCGCCAACAGTCTCAGAAGAAGCGTTACTGAGTGTCAGAGGGCATATTGCAATGTTAGGTGAAATACTAACGCCCCAGAACGTCAAAAATAATAAAAAAAGGAGAGAGCGAGGTAAAGCTCGTCCAACTCTCATGCTGACCGCTGGCCCAGTGGCCTTGTTGTATGATCTCAAATGCTGTTATGAACAAGATGTATCAAACATGGAACCGCCTTCTCACTGATTTGAACCAGGATTGGTTAAGACCCGATCATTTAGAGGAGTTTGCCGTTGCAGCTCACAACAGGGGAACTGCTCTTGACAACTGTTGGGGGTTTGTTGACGGTACTGTGAGGCCCATATGCCGACCAGGACAAAACCAAAAGTGTTTATACAATGGTCACAAAAAAGTCCATGCTATAAAGTTTCAATCTATCGCAGGACCCAGTGGCCTTGTTGCCAACCTGTTTGGGCCTGTCGAGGGGAAAGAGACATGACAGTGGGATGTTAGCTAGATCTGGAGTGTTAAACCAATTGCAACGATTTTCAGTGGACACAACTGGGAACCCCCTATGTATTTATGGAGATCCGGCATATCCTCTTCGACTCCATCTGCAAGGATCTTTTCGAGGAGCTGGACTAACTCCCATACAGTCTGCATGGAATGAATCTATGAGTGAAGTCAGAGTTTCTGTTGAATGGACTTTTGGTGATATAATAAATTATTTTAAATTTCTGGACTTCAAAAAAAACTTGAAAATAAGTTTAAGTGCTGTTGGCAAAATGTATGTGACATGTGCCCGTCTTCACAATGCTCGTGTTTGTTGTTACGGATCCACCACATCAGACTAGTTTGATGTTTCTCCCCCAGAAATTGGGGATTATTTTCACTAAGTCTGCCAAACAGGTTTTACAAAAGTTACATAACACTTCTCCTTTCGAAAATTGAACTGCTTTTTAAGAAAAAAAAATTATACAATCGAGAAAGCCTAACATATTGGAATTATAGTGAAATAAATGCCAGCAAAACAAACTATTAAATGAGAAAAGATAATGGTGAGCATGTTTACAGAGAGTAATGCAATTCTATAGTTGGATAAGCCCTATTGCCTTGATAAAGGCTCAGCCCCAGTTTTGATACTGGCATAACATCAATTCGGCGACTTTCAAAGGTTGGCAAAATTAAGCAACATTTCCTTTACAACTATATATGTACACAAGTAATTATTATTATAAATCTTTAATTTTTAACTTCCTTGAAAATGTTCAAGTTAATAAAAATGTGAACTCTTTGTGCATTTAAATGACCTCTTGCAGAGATTGACCAGCATCACTTCCCAGCAAACTTTTTCATTAGTTCCATAAGTGCAAGGGTTTGTTGTTGGTGCTGTTGCATCATGTTTGCCTTCATTTGCATAAACTGCTGCATTTGCTGCTGCTGAAGCTGCTGAATATCTCTAGTTTGCTTGTTCATCATATCAAACTGTTGTTGTCTTCCTTCCTGCTCCTTTGCTTGCAGTGCTAACTCTTACCTTTTTATCTCCAATTCATCACGTTTTAAAGTAGCTTCTACTTCTGCCCTATCCTTCAGGTAAGCCAGAGTGCTTGCACCACTAGCTCTACCCCTTTTCGGTCTTGCTCCTTGCTGTTCATCGGCATTCCTTTTGGCGCTATCTTTAAAAGTTTCCAATGATCTCTTCCGCATTTCCTCTGCTTTCTTTGCTTCTTCTACCTGCTTTTGTTTTGTTTGATCTGTGATTTTGTCAGACTCATCAAAGAGTTCAATGGTTTCATCTAACAGTTGATCTAGTTCCTTGTCCTCTTCAGGGGCAATACCTGAGGCTCTGTCTTCTTCCCTGACTTTTTTCCTTCTACTCTTTTCCATTGTTGAATAGTGGTCACGAACAGACTGTTGAGTAACACGGAATTGGGGAGAAGGAATAGCATTTAAGGATACTGCCAGCTTTTCCCAATCATCTCCTCTCTCACTAGTTCCTTTCTTGTGCAGCCATGGCTGCAAAAGCATCAATTCCCTCAGCATAAGCAATTCGTGTTCTTCAGTCCATTTCATTGATTGACTGAAAGTGCAGTGCAACAAAAATTACTTCATGAGGAAGAACTATCAGTATATCAGCAAAATTTGCTAACAATAAAATTATCATTGTATCTGAGATTTACTAGCACTTGGTCCTAATCATGATCAAAATTTTTAAAACAAATAACATAACTTGCTTTGGGTGGTATTAACTAGATCATCATAATATTTGACAATATCTTTGTTTTCTTTAGTCCTCCAATAAATTAGCTGAACTTGTTGACAGATAAAGAAATGATCATGAGAATACATGATGGCTATCCTTTGCCTTCCTAATGAGGGAAACATACAGTAAAGGTTGGAAGGACGCTTTCAAATGAAAACAGTCATGAATTACTAAAAAATGTGTAGCATTTGGAGCAAAATATTGGGCAATCAATAAAGTTTGGATTTTGTAAAATAATTCTTATTTAATTAGGAAACAGTGGAAATTATGTGAACGTCTCTGTTTTGTATTTGTTTTTGATTCAGTTATAAATATAGCAATATTTGCGGTAGTCGGAATTCGTCGATATAACTGTTCAACCCAGCCAGTGAGTTCCTTGTAAAATAAGGTTGATCTACGATTATAAATGAAAATTAGCTCAATGAAAGTACTTATACACTTTGCATCGGTCGAATCTAGTACCGCTGCCGACAAAATCTCTCTACTATTTCCTAGTAAACCCAAAATAAAATTAAGCTTAATTGTTCTCTTTTTTGATCGAGAAAAAAGTTGGAAAGTAAGTGATAAGAAAGCTCAGCGATAGCGAGTGAAGTACAATCACAAACAAATACAAAGCAAAATAAGTCAAATCTCTCTCCATTCAGTTTGTGGTCGTATACAAAAGACTCCACGCTCTGTTCGTTTCGGACATTTCATACAAACTAGTATTCTTTAAATTTAGTCGCAAAGTCTCGTTTTTACCTTGATTCCTTTGCCATAGTTGGGTTTTAATTTCCACGTTTTCGCACAACGTCAAACAAGGCTTCTAGACGTCCGCGCGTGAAGGGACACCACCGTCTCAGAAATCTACTCATGCGCAATACGTAACCGGAAGTAAAAAAGTCCCACGTCGCCGTCGCCGTTGTCGGATCGTAAGGTCCCTAATCTCACTAATAAGCCGCTGTTACACATTGAAACTTTTAGCTGAAACTTTTGTGCAACGGCGCTGCGAAACAAGTTTCAGCAGGCGTTGCACCGTGTAACATGGTAAGTTTCGTGAAACTTTTTCGAACTTCCATTGCGAGACAAGTTTCACGAAAAGTAGAACCGCTTTCTACTTCTGCAACGGTCGCAGCGATCGCAATGGTGATAAAAACAAGAGTTTCACCGTGTCTCTCTCGGTCTTGTCACGCTACGTTGCGTAAGCCAACAACATTTCGAGACCAGGGGCGCTTTCCATTTGGATGGAAAATCCGGGGAGAATTTTCGGTTAAACGTAACAGGGCAAATGTTTCTCAATCAAGACAGAACGGGACGAGCGTGTTCCTTTTGCACTGAGTAACTCTTTAAGAGACTGGGTATTAACCAAAACACCACCAAACCACGCGTTTTATTCATCAAGGAGTATGGAACTAGTGGGACGCCGCAGATGGTACGGGATTTTTCGGTCATTCCGGTAAAACCCAGAAAAGAGGAATACCTCAGAAGGTATTCCTTTTTTTCCGAAAATGTTCCAATGGAAAAGTTTGTTCCATTTGATTTACCACCGAAACAACCGGTTTCTCCATGCAGAAGGAAAGCGCCCCAGTTTCAACGTTCCCGAACAACTTTCGACCTTTCATGTTACACGGTGCGATGCCTGCTGAAACGTATTTCGCATCGCCGTTGCACACAAGTTTCAGCTAAAAGTTTCAACGTGTAACAGCGGCTTTAGCGAACCTCTGCAGAGGAGAGAGGAAGACGACTAGGCAACCGATCCCGGAAAAGAGTCCGAACACCTTCGTGACGTTGAGAAAGATGACAAGGTTGCATCTAACGTATATACGTAACGTACATCAAAGTACCAGCGAAAGCCGCAATAATCTAGAACAAAAATGTATCTTTCAGATTAGCACTCCTGATCCCCACGGTATCAACGAACGCTTTTCATTCGACTAGTTTATTCCTGTGTTTTTACGTTACCATGTCCCGTACGAAGTTGTACGGCATACAAAAGTACTCACGGTGTATAGACAATTCCCGGGTTTAATAACGAAAATGAAACAAAATATACAAAATAACTGGTCTCGCGATCTCCGTGTTGTCTTCGTTGTGTCTCCTCCAAAACGTAACTTTTTCACAATACCACTTCGTCTCACTTGTTAATCATTTGAATACTAAATGTGACATCCGGTTGTAACGGTGGGCAGTCATGATAATTCAGGTCACGCTCCCCTAAAAATTGAGTGTCACTTAATTTTTACTAAATCACGATCAGTGTCACTTAAAGGTGAAACAAGAGGCCATGTTGGCCTTTACTCGGCCTTTCCGCAAAAGGCAATTAGAAATTGTAATTTGCTACTTCACTGATTCACCTGCAGGGTTGTAATATTATGACAAAATTAGAATAACAAGATCTGAATTCCTTTCCATACCGTTTTATCTTTACTATTGCATCATGTTCATCATGAGCAGATAGTAGCACTGCCTTCTCTAATACAACGCATTCTTCAAGTACAGTCAACACTGCTTGTGTTATGGACGTCTAGATCAGAAAGCGATGACCCAAAACACGATAGAAAACCGACTAAGTAGAAAACGATGACCCATGAAAACAATAAAAGATTGGTGGCTTTTGTCTGCTGTTGATCGCAGGAGTTTGTTTCCTCATATAGGTCCGCTAGCTTGCACTAAAGACCATTACAGAACGCAGGATTTTTTGGCATAAACTTTACTGGAATCTCGGTGAAATGTGAGGAGAAAAAATATTTGGCAGGGTGAAACTGGTTGCTGAAATACTTCACTTGAAACAGAGACATTGCTAAAGAGAGTGAGGTTTCTGCAGCCAGTTCTATAGTTGGATTTCACGTCACGCAATTTAAAAACAGAATCGCTTATCATTCAAAAATAATGTCGAGAAATTAATATATTGTACACAAATAGTAAATAAGCCACCTGTAATAGTATCAGGAGTGTGTGATATCCCGTACTTGAGTTATTCAGCAAAATGCACCCCTCAAAATTGCAGCGGTTTAGTATGTAGAAGCCACGGGCACGACTAAAACATCTGGAGTTCAGTGTGGCTATGTTAAAACCTTTCGTCTCGCTGTTGAACTTGCAAACAATCCTATTGACACTTCTGTCTACGTATTAGTTGTTCACACCTCGTAAACATAAGGTGAATCGTCATTTTAGCGTTAATGATGTTAACATGGCCTTCGGCGGCCTAGTTTTGTGCAACCTTGTCCCCAGGGCCTTCCGAGAGGTAGTGCTAAATTTAGCTTGCGCTTGCGCAGAAACGCCGGAAGTGAGCTTTGTGGATGAAACTCGACGAAGAATAACAAGAGGCTACAATTAGCCTAAACTCGGGCTTGCAAAAAACAGTATTGTATCCCTAATTTAGCGCTAAACAAAAGAATAGAGTAAAGTCTGTCTTTCTTACATCGGACGCATTGCGCTTAGCTTGTGTTGGAGTCTATTTCTTTAGACCCCTATCAACATATATTCCTCTAAAATTACAAAATTGCTTTACAGTTCAACCTTTGAGAACAATAATTATAACACTTGTAAAAAAATATTTCTAAAATAACAAGAAAAAGAGAAACAGAAAAAAAAGCCCGTGATATATACCACTAAAAGACATCGAACCCGGGTTAGCTGCGTCACAGGCAGGAACATGACCTTTAGGCCACAGAGGTTGATCGTTATGCAATATGATAAAAATAGTGTATTGATTAAAAAAAAAAACTAAGCACACTTGCTTTCGCTTCGATGGATAATTGTTTGAGAAAGGAAACGCTTATCGAACGATGTAGGATTTTTTCGCATAAACGTTAATGGAGTCTCGGTGAAATGTGAGTAGAAAATTAATTAGCAGAGAGAAGCTGTTTACAAATACGTCAATCCAGGGTCATTTGAAACATAAGAAAGGAACGTTTCTCGGACAGTTTCAAGTGACACTAGTACATTTGTAAAAACTAATCGCTTATCATTCAAAAATTAAAGTCCAGAAATTGAGATATTGAGGGAAAATAGTAAATAAACTACCTGTCAAAGTCTCAGGGGTGTGTGATATCCCGTACTTGAGTCATTCAACAAAATGTACATCTCAATGGAGCGGATACGGGGAACACGGCAGTCCATCTGGAGTTAAATTTTGGTCATGTTAAAAGCTTTTCTTCTCGCAGTTGAACTTGCAAACATTCGTATAGACCCTTCTCTTACCATATTAGTTGTTCAGACTTCAAAGGTACATCTCAATGGAGCGGACACGGTGTTACGGTATCGTTCAACCGACAGAAAAGATACACTGCGAAACTCTTCTACAAACCGAACTTATTTATTTAACGATACGTAACTAAATCCTAGTTACAAAGGAGCGATTTCTAAACAATACAATCTGCTATCCAACTAGCTTAAGCATACTGCTAAAACTTCAGTCACCACTGACACAAACCCACAATAAATGTCGATGTCTCCGGAGAAATCTCCTTTCGATCCACTTGACCTTAAATGAAGTTCCTCAATAGCTCTCTATGATTCTCTCGGTATAGCTTCTCCAGTCGGTCTTTGCCAACAACAAAAACCCACCATAGCAGGCAATTCTAGTTCTCAGCTGTGTAATCTTTTCCACTTCACTTTATATTTCATCTTCTGACTGCTGCAGTCCACAATGAACATCCACAACTGAATCACGTCTCGTAGAACTCTGTAGTAGCTTGAAATATAGCATCATTCTTGATCACTTTCTTTATAGTAGTCCACAGTAGCTTGCGTTATAGTGGTTATAGCCAGTATATCAGTTATTGGGGAGGGCTTGCGCCCTGCCACCACCAACAACAATGACCGCTTCGTAGCGGAATCTTATATACAATTAATTAATATTCTAGAACCTTGTTCTGTAGCGTGACAGGAAAAGGTTCTGGTACAAACAATGTGTGACTCAACATTCTAGAAATTACCAGAAACTTAGTATTTACAATCGCTCTCCATAACAACGGGGAAACACGGCAGTCCATCTGGAGTTAAGTTTACTCATGTTAAAAGCTTTCTTCTCGCCGTTGAACTTGCAAACATTCGCATAGACACTTCTCTTAACATATTGTTTGTTCAGACTTCAAAGACACAAGGTGAATCGACATTTTCCGATACATGACAACAGGCATCACTCTTGCTGTTGTGAGTTGTTAAAAATAGCTAGCGCTTGCGCAGAAACGCCGGAAGTGAGCTTTGTGGATGAAACTTGACGATCAAGAAAAAGAAGAACCGTCGGTAATTTTAGACCCAGGCGACCCGCGAGACGCGGGAAGCCCGAGTAAAAAGAAGAACCAAGCGCATATTTAGACTCGGCCGACTTCCGGCCGAGTAATGAATCAAAGTTCAATCATCCACGACAATCAATCTGATTTTAGCTCCTGCGTCTACCGCTGCCCTTCTTCTCTCATTGGTTCCGCCGTCTCTGCAAACTCCTCCGTGTACTCTTCATGCGGGCTCCGTATTTCGAGGGGACATACCAGCTGGAGTGGCCGCTTGATTTGGCTTCCCTTATGTAGCAAACCAACTCCTCTCACAACTCCGTCTCTGCCTCTTATGTGTCTCAGAACACGACCTTTCTTCCATTCTCCTCTGTTCTTCTCATCACCGATGATAAGTATGACCTCTCCGATTTCTGGGTAATCACTCTCCCTTCTCTTGATTCGGTAGCTTTCCATGAGGTCGTTAACATACTCTTTCTTCAACCTCTGCCACACATGCTGCCTTTTCTCATTCAATCGTGCCTGTAGCTTGGTGACTTCGTCTCCGTCCAACTCTATGTATTCTATGATATACGTCTCCTGTCCCCACATGATTGTGTTGGGCGTCAACACTTGCTCCACTCCTGTTTCGCTTTCCATATGTCAGGGGACGGTTGTTAAGATGTCGTTCGATATCCATCACTACAGCTTCAACTTGCACGTACTCTAGGTGTGTTCTCCCCATTGTCTTGTACATGGTTCTCTTCACCCTTTTAATTATCCTTTCGTACAATCCTCCCCACCACGGCGATCTTGATAAGTTGAACTGCCACGTTATTTGCTGTTGCACTAAGAAGTCTTGTGGCGCTTCACTATTGCGTATTTTCCTGATCCAGATGGCTGTAGTTTTGAACACGGCTGCGTTGTCCGACACGATGCGTTTTGGTCTGGTACGGTGTGTGATAAACCCGTTGAGCTTTCTCTGGATTTCCTCTGCTGTTTGTGACTTAGTCATCTCTAAGTGAACTGCTTGTTATGTTGCATAAGTGAATATCAAGATGTGACACTTGCCGTGCTCTTTCTTGGAAATGTTGTAACTGAGGGGTCCTCCGAAGTCGATCCCTGTGGTCTCAAATGGTCTTCCGCATTCTGTGCGGAACGGTGGTGGTGCAGCTGTTTCTGTTGGCTTCTATGGTCGAGTGCTAAACACCTTGCACAAGTAGCAGCTATTGATTATCTTCTTCATCTTTGATCTCAGTTGAGGTATCCACCACTTCTCTCTCACTGCTGCCATAGTGCTTGCGACTCCTAGGTGCTTTATGTCTTCGTGGATATGACGTATGATCTTGTCTGCAAATACACCCCCCCCCCCCCCCCCCTTCCCAGTGTTTTCTTCTGTTGCTAACTTCAAGCCGGGGCTCTCGAGATCTGGTTCCATGCCTGCCTGCTCCTTCCTTATCCATCGGTCTTTGGCGTAACTCAACTCCTCGGTCGTCAACGGCCCTGTTCTCTTCCTCGATTTGTGTTTCTTGGTGAGTGAGTTATGTTTGAACCCGGTAACCGGAAGGTTATTCAGAGTTTGCTTCTAGCAAGGAGTGTGTCCCACTCATCACGCCCCTTCTTGGCTGAATAAAGTGTTTCTTCACTTTCTGGTCTTCGGTAACGTTTTTAGTTTTCTCCAATTCCGAATGTTCTGGCCACTCCTCCTCATTTAGCAACCACTCCGGTCCCTCAAACCATTGTCGTCTCTATATTTTCCCTAGTAAGGCGCCACGGCTTCCTAAGTCTGCCAGGTTCTTGTCAGTTGGGCAATATCTCCACTCGATTCCAGTCTCTTGGGTGATCTCAGCAATTTTCCTTACTCGATTGGACACGAATGTTTTCCATGCTCTTCCTGGGTTGCAGATCCAGAATAGCGTAACCATGCTGTCCATCCACACGTTCACTGAAACAATAGGTCACCGTCCCAGCGCTGTCGGCAAATTTTTCACCATGTTTGCGGCCATCTGGCTGCCTACCAGTTCTAACCTCGAAATCGATGTGTTACGTTTTGAAATCCCCGACTTTGACGTTAGCAGCCCCTGCACAAAACCTGTTGAGTGTTCCACTATAGCAATGGCCACCGCTAAACACACGTGGAGATGTATAGCCTTTATGTTGCTGATGTCTCCGGCTACGCACCTGGGCACTTTGATGTTCCTCAGCTGACTACTCCACTTGAGCCAATCTCGCGCATTGACACAGTTCACTTCTTTTCATCGCACGCCCTCTGTAAATTCGCTTGCCCTCTACCATGGTCGGTGGTTTGGAATCGGTTTAGAATTATTGTCAGCATGCTTGGTAGCAGAGGTGTGCCAAGGCCTCCAAAGTTTTTCTAATGCGAAAGGAACCTTTGTCGATAACACGAGAATTATCAAAATCTATGCGATGGTCGAATGACCATGTATGTTTTGCAATGTTTGATCCATTAGCACATGTTTTGACATTCCTGATATGTTTTTTTCTTACGGGTTTCAAAACACCGGCCGATTTCACCTACAAAACATCTATTGAATACCAACCGAACGTGATCTATGAAATACCCTGTGCCGATTGTGATTGGAAGCTTGGCACACCTCTGCTACTAAGCATGCTGACAATAATTCTAAGCCGATTCCAAACCAGTATACCATTCTTTTTAAACAATAGTCACCTTTTTCACACTTTTATTTTGCTTTTATTCTTCTTATTATTTTTATTTGGACTTTTTTTTGTATATATTTTACAATTTTGCATTCCATGTTTTATCCGTCGAAGGCTTTAGATCGACAGCCGAAAGCTAAAGTTCGTTTTTAAAACTGTTAGCAAGTGAACGTTTTTATTGTGATTCTGGATATATATGTCTCATCCTGGCTGCGCTTCAATTTTTAATCGGATCATATATACTTGACAGTTAACTGGGTATGGATCATTTCGTTCGTGTTCGTTCACCCTGTATCTGTGCTTGGATCTCTAGCGCATCCTCCCTCTTGTCCAACGCGAGTCCGAGCAGCTTGCTTGGATTGTCCTCACTGTCATTCTGGGATTTTGGACTCGCATTTGTGTAATGGGGACATGGCGTCTTCAAGAATCTCAGCTGTTTCCTTTTTGAACTCCTTTAGTTCCTCCACGCCACTTCCGGTGTTCATGCGATTATTCACATAGGTGTTTTCTTTTAGCGCTTGGACAGTATCCTCTAACCCTGGTGGTTGCTCGTTGAAATGATGCTGAAGGGCAGCCCACAGCGTAAACGGGCTAGCTTCTGCTCCGAAGGGCACTCTTGTGAAACGTAAATGTTTCTCCTTGTCATTTATGTTGAATAAGAAGCAAAACGCACTGTTGGCGAGTGGATGTGGTTTCGCGCTTGCGTCGAACACCATTCTCACCTTGGTTGAAGTAGCGCTCTCTCTCCACCGGCTTGTGGGGCATGTAAAATACACGTTCACCCGTTGGCTGCTCTGGTACTTTCTCGACGATGCCCTGCTCGATCTGCTCGTGAACTATGTTCTCATACTCAATCTTCAGCTCCTCGTTGCTCTTCAGTTTTCGTTCTACATTATGAAGGCGCTTCCTGCTGGGCTCCTCATTTGTATTTGAGAGCTTGGCGCCTGGAATCCACGGCAAGCCTACCTTGTACCTGCCATTACTTCTCTTCGATATGCTCTGTTGAAATTCCTTGTAGACGTCTAGCTGATCGTCTTCCCCTCTGTCCTTTAGATACTCCAAAAACGTCGAGCGAGTATAGTCTTTCATCTCTCTCACGTACATGCATTTGTTGTCTGCGTATTCTTTCCCACCATGAACGATCCAACCAAATGTGGTTCCCTCAACGATTGGATCCTCCGGTTGGTCTTTGTACACTTGTTCCGTCCTGATCTTGCAGTCGGTGGCATCCCCGAGTATTACATGAATTGGATACGCTTCGCTTGCGGTTCTGTAAAACATCTTTTCCTGTTCATGTTGAATTCTTTCAGTTCTGTCAGGGTGGGCCTCTTGATAGTTGTGAAATCTGCAAGTTTGCTTTCAGTGATCTCTATTTTCTCGCTTGCCTCACTGTCAATTGAGTTGATTATCATGTCATAAATTGGCATAGACTGTTTTTTCGTACAGTTAACCGTTGCAATGTGGCGTTACTCGTGACGTATTGGGTTCAGATTGAACTTGTTAGCTGCTTCCTTGGAGATACAGTTCCTCCCCGACCCTGTGTCCAGGTAAGCCCAAAACGTAATGCCCCAGATTCTCAGCGGTACTATGGCGTGTAGGGACTTTTCCTCGACAGAAGGCGTGTATCCGCTTAGCGTGGCGTTGGGATCTTGCGTCTCGCTCCTCTTGGACCTATCACATAGGCTGGTGTGGTGTTTGCTCTTACACTTATAGCACTCCCTGATACGACGTTCCTTCCCAGTATGTGCTGGGCGGGCGCAATTGTAACATAGCCGTCCTGCTGCAAAGAACTCCCTCCGTTTCGCGATTGTGTCGCATATTGGGCACGATTCTCCTCAGTGGTTTTGCTCACAGAACAGGCAGAGGGGCTCTTTCTGGCTAAAGTGGTGGCGTTTCCTTTTCTTTGGCCCCGTTTGATTTTTATGATTGTCTTCTGCCTTGTTGCGCTTGAGCCATTTTTGGACAGAATCGATCAACTTTTTAGAATCGACCAATCTTCCCAGCCCTCGTCTGTTCTCACCAAATTGGGTTTCACTTGGGGGAGCTCATTTAAGGTTGACAGTACAAAACCCTTGAGCATCTCTCCCACCCACAAAGTTTGCAACGCGTCAAAATTCTTGCTCAGCTTCTCATAAAATTCGTGCAACCTTCGTAATTTGATCCTCTGGCTACTGGCAAGTTAATTATCTCTTCTACGTGTGCAGCGACAACAGTTTTGCTCTGTCCAAACTCAGTTCTCAACCGGCCCCCGCGGTTTTGTATCCCAGCGTACCCGGCTTTAATTTAGCTCCGAAATCCATATTTCTCCTCGTCGGATAATGGCTTGCTGTGTATTTGTGATGTAAACATGTCCTCAAACCTGACCCAGGCAAATGAAGTGCCGTTGAAAGGATTATCTTGAGCTCCGGTAGCTTCGCACGGGCGGCTTGTTGCCGGATCTCGCGTCTAAATTGCTCCTCCTGCTCGAATTTTGCTCTGAGTTTCTCCTCCTCGGCCTTTTGACTTTTACTTCGCTCTCTTTCCTCCAAGACCTTGCTAAGCTTGGTTTTCATCCCTAGAAGAGGCGCGTATGCGGCCTTCAAGTCCTTTTTCCACTGTCTCTCAGCTCGTCTGCGTCAATATTCCTCGGTCGATTTTTATTTTAGTTCTTGAAGTGTTGACATAAGGTCGTTTAGGCGGTCCTGAATTTCATCTGTTAGCTTGCACGTAAGCGCAATCGCGCTGTAATGGCAGTTTTCTAACAGCTCATCGCATTCCTCTAAGTAGAACTTAAGTTTGTCAACCTCTTTCCTGATTTTCTTCTCGAGATCTTGTTCTTGCTCTGAATTGTCTGTCTCACCTTGGTCGGATTTCTCGTTGTCCGAGTCTCCAACTGTACTACGAAGCTTTGTGTTGAAATCTAACTCCTTTTCTCCCGGCATATCCTAGTCTCGGCACCAAAAAAAAAAAGAAATTGTACGGCACACAAAAGCACCCACGATGTTTGCAGTCAAATGGTAACGATAATCTTCCGGAAAATCATTTTGGAAATTGTGGGGCACGTTCCTTTTGCATGGATAAACCGGTTGTTCCGGTTGTAAATCAAACGAAACAGAAGAAATTCGTGACCTTTCGAGGAGAATGTACGAATTCGAAAACACTTGGACAAAGTCACGTAATCTGAGTATGGAGATTTTTGTAGTTCCTGTTTTAAAAGCCGCGAAAAAAGTAATTACGAGAATACTCAAATATTGGCCCCTCTTTTACACAAGAGAGAAGGAAAGCAAATATATATGAATTTTAGATTTTGCTTTCCGTTGAAATTTAAATAAACGTTACTAAGACGTAACGGACTTAGTATTTCTAAGCAAAACTCCTTGAGCATTATACTGTATAATTTTTCGTTTTTGCTTTTAATTTCTGCTTTGTTTATTTTCTTTCACGTTTGGTGTTTTGAAGGTGCTGTTGTTAATGAGTGCGTGAGAGGGTTTTCAAAAGGGCAAGAAAAATATCCCTTGAGGTGCGAAATGACTACAATTGTAGCATCAGAACAGCTGACACCCAAATGCACAGGATACCCACAAGATAAACTAATTAATGAAGTGAAATTACTACTTCTTTAATTTAGTTCGGCCCTTTGTGGTAGCGTTAATGCCAAAAGGAAGAATTTATTGGCAAAAGTCACTCCCCTGCCATGAAATAACTTAAAAAATGAAAGCATTCCTGAGAGGGAAAAATGTCGGAACGAGGAATTTTAATCATTTTTTCTTCTGCCCTTGTTTCTGCGAAATGTCCTTGGGGTTTGCACGTCTGATGATCCTGGTTTTCATAAAAATCAAAACCCAAGACCTAATTTGTGATTTGACGTTACAAACATAGACGAAGTTTATCTTACTCGTTGACGCAAACCGCCAAATTTTCGGGCGCTGTTATTGGGCAAAACAGGCTCACATCAGAGAAATAGGATGAAAGCCGTGATTAGGCGCTCAATCACTTTCAGATGTTTGAACTTTTTTAAAATCAGTAATCGCAGTGTAATAAAATGGAGCAAGCTCGTTAAATAATACAGCGCCATTCACGTTTTTGCTGTTCTAATATATAGGATAACTGAATGCCTCAGTAGTGATTGAAAGATCCACCTCAGTTTTTGTCAGTTATCGTGGAGGTTTTCTACCCTGCCAGGCCGTTCTATTTTCGGACAATCGATCGTTCAGCAATTCATCCTCGGGTATTATTCTCAGACATACCAGCCGGGTATATTTAGTCGATGTACTCACTCCTTTCCCAAAATAAGCATTAAGCTGAAAAATCTTGATACAGGCCTGACTTCTCATGCGCTATGGGGTTAAATATTTGTCTTTTGGTAGGGATGTAAAACGCCCAAGATTTCTTAGAAGACGGGGCCCCTGCCCTCCACACTACAATTCCCGAAGGTTCACGTGCTGCAAAGGGGTGGTAGGACGTTGGCCACAAAGCCCAGCCAATTGTTGCAAGACCGAGGCCCACAATGCACGAAGGAAAAAAATATGCTACACGGTGTGGAGGTGCGACCCAAGCGAATTTGCTCTCCTATATGTTGTGGAACCCACTCCTACAGCGCTAGACTATTCATATGCTGCACTGTTTCCGTGTCTGATAGAATCGAAACTTTTACCTCAGTCTCCTAGGCTCGATTTCCGCCGCTCACTCGGGTCCGGCCTTTCGGGCGCGGACCCGAGTGAGCGGCGGAAATCGAGCCTATCAGTCTCCCAGTTCTTGCCGAACCCAAACTTAGGCCCGGTTTACACGTCCCATTTTACGGCACCGAATCTAATGCTATTTTTAGTCGAATTCATGATTTAAAAAGTTCCAGATTTGATTTAAACGTCGAATTTAATCAGGGGTCGAATTTACTAAGTTGCCGATTGCGAGTGACATGTCATGCAACACAAAAATGTGTAGCTATAGGTGAAATATATTTCAGCAACAACTGACAAACTTCAGTCGAACTGGCATTTAATTCAAATCTACCGAATTTTGTTGTTTTAAATGTCGCATTTTAAGTGCAGTTAATAAGGGCAATTAGATTCGGTGGTTCGCCGGTAAAATGTAACGTTTGGCCGGGCCTTTATACAGTGCCCAATGGCATAAGTGCCGTCAGGGCCGGGCCGGACACCAATGGCAGTCATCAAGTTGCTGATCAAATGAAATCGAACTCGGGTGCCTCTTGATTTGACAGCGCATTTTTTATTTGAATGCGCCCGTGTAGAGTGTGAAGTTAAATAAAAATACAAACAAGTGGGTTAATTAACCGCCGAACGGTTAGCTCAGTTGGTAGAGCACCGGACTACCGTGCGGGAGGACGCGGGTTCAAACCCCGTCTGGACCAACACTCAATGTCTTAAAATAATTGAGGAGAAAGGGTTACCTTTGTTATTACATCTGTAAACGGTTAGACTTTCTAGTCTTCTTGGATAAGGACGATAAACCGTAGGTCCCGTATCACAATTGTACCTAATAATCTGTGGGACTTTAAAGAATCCACACATTGTTCGAGAAGAGTAGGGGACGTAGTTCCAGGTGTGGTGATCTGTCGCTATCATTCATTTGTCTTTGACATTCATGTGTGGGTTGTGTGGGTTGGTGAGATCAAATATGGACTGATAGCGGTTGCTGACCGGCTCTGACCGGTCCAATCTCACCCAAGAGAAGCATTGTAAACCGCCATGAAACTATGTCAGATATGTACCATTACCAATTCTTTGTTCTCAGCATCTCAACACGTTAAAATGAACGTTTATGTTTGCTTCAACTCCAGTGCGAATCTGTGGTATCAGCCGGAGGTATTCGCTAAAATCACAAAAGATCGAGGCAGGGAAGGACGACCTTCAATACTTGCATAGGATATCTAACCAGTTAAAATTCAAATGACATGCACTGCTGCTGACAACACACCACGTCCAAGAAACGGCTTAAGCCAGATGCAATTGGTTCCCATGCAATTGAAACCCTACTAGGTTCAACAATGGTCAAAACCATTGCAATCACTATGGCCAATCACAAAAAGACGAAAAACGCCATTTCTCAATTCTTTGTGTCGTTATATTTTTTGATAAGGACTTCATTGGCAAAAGAACTGTCCCGTAAATTTGACTTCATTTATAGCTATTCCTTCATATCATTGTCAGTCTGCAACCATCAAAAGGCCGTGCTCTTATATCAGACTTAACTCTCAGACGAAAGAGAGTACCATAAACAGTCGCTCAACTCTCGCCCGAAGGCAACTGCCAAGCTTCAATTAACTCACGCACGGAAATCAGAATTTGCAAATTCGATTGTAACGCATATAACAGACTGTTCAAAGAGTTAAGAGAGCCTTTAACATTTAATATTTGCACAAACTGATTTAAGTGGGTTAAAAAAGATGTCAATATATGAGTAATAGTGTTTGTGAGGTGTACTTTTGACTGGCCAAGCAGAAGAGAACCATGCATTTTCATAAGCTTACAACATGTGGACAGATTCTGTATGAAATCGCTGATGTGTTGACGGACTTGTTGACACTTACTTTAGGGAAAATCTACCAACGACGACGGCGACGGCAACGAAAACGTCACTTCAAAATGGAATATCTCGTTTTTGCAACTCTTTCGGGGTTATTCCAAGTTTACTTGGAAAATGCTGACGAACGATCCATTGACCAAATTACTATGAAAGGTGATGAATAACAGAAGGACGAAAACTTTACCGTCATACACTCACGTTGCTATTTTCACATTGTTGTTTGTGGACGACATACCAAAATGTAAACACACGTTTATGTCGCCGCTGCTGTTGCCGTTGACGTTGCCAAAGCAGTCATCGTTGCTAAAGCTCACCACTGAACTGGGTCAAAACACCGTCAAAAAGGTTGACTCGGAACCAGCCATTGAACTGCTAAATTGCAAGGAAAAAAAGAAAATTTCGTCTGCACATGAAAGGAAGACAGCTTGAAATTTATGATTAACCCTCTTTCTTTCGACATTCGCAAGAGATACTAACGCGACGACGTCTCGAGCTAAATGAGCTCAAATCCGGTTTATTTTCCCTAACCCGGTTTCTTTCGATGTGACGATGTAAAGGTAAACACTTGTTTATGTTCAAAGGGCAAACGATATAAAGCGAGCCTCGAGCAGACTCCATTTTATAGCAAAATATTGCCGGGACCATTCAAAGAATTCAAATTCAACTCACGGTCACAATGTTAAAGTTAGGATTCGCGATTCTTTTTGTGGTCTTCTTTGCTTGCGATTGTTTTGAAAACTCATAGGCTGATGACCAAGGCATGGGAGAAGAAGCCAATGCAGAAGAAATTAAGGGAGAGGTCCGAGAAACCGATTATAGAATTAACGATGAAGATGATGTCCACAATGACGCTGCTCTCAGCGATGTCTCTCAGGAGGTAGGTAAAGAGAGCTGTAGTATTACCGCGTAAAATAATTGATCCTTAGTCTGCTCACATCAATTGAATAAAACGTAATGAAACATTGAAAGAACAATAGAGTAATGGATTTGTTCAAACAAGGATCATCCATTATTGAAATACAGACCCCGTTTTGGTACTCTCCCCGCGATTTAATGACACACTTCCTGGAGACAACGATAATGAAAATTATGTTCTGACACCAGATCCAAACTATTGAATTTTGGAAGAAAATTAGAAAGTTACATGGGACAGTAAGTTTTATTTTTACTTCTTTATCAGGTGAAAACTCGCCAGCCACGGGGAGCAGGCAGCGCCGTCGTTACACCGGTACGCGTAAAAGAACCTACGATTACGGACGGTACATGTGCTGTGCCGGTAAAGTTCGGCGCAAACCGAGTTGCAGCCCCAAGTGGTGCGGTAAGCAAGCCTACAGTGCCCACAAGAAGATGTGCTGTAGGGGTAAGGTTCGGCGCAAACCAAGAGGCAGCTCCAGGTGTTGCGGCAGCCGAGCCTACAATGCCCAGAAAAAGATGTGCTGTCGGGTAAAGTTCAGCGCAAACCGAAAGGCATCCCCATATGTTGCGGTACCCAAGCCTACAATTTGAAAACGTGCATTTGCTGTTCTGGCAGAGTACAGTATAACCCAAGCAGCACTTCAGCGTGTTGTGGAACCCGCGCCTTCAATTATCGAGTGGGCATCTGCTGTGCTGGTAGAATAAACCACAAGCCTGCACGTATCAAGTATAAGTGCTGCGGGTTCCGTGCCTATGATCCTGAGCCTTACGAGTGCCGTGGTGGCGAAATACAGCGGCGTTAGTACCGAACTGGTAGCCCTGCCAGTCGTCCAGACCGCCATCGTCCAGGCCCGGATATCGCGTTATGAGCAGGCGGACTTAAAATCCATTGCCTCTTCCAGCAGTGAAGGGATCAGTAAAAGAAAGTAGAAGATATTAATTATAATGTAAGGGTCATTGAACAAGTTTGGGCAAATAAAGCTACAACCAAGAGGCAAAATAAGTCTTTCTGCGCGAGAGAAAAGGTAACACCTATTCGAAATCCAAGCACCTCAAGTCGTCTACGAAAACGTCGTTTCTATCGGCATTCAATTCTTCCTTTATGTAGGGAAGACTTCTCCCTCCCCCACTCCCCCCCCCCCCCCCCTCCCAACTCATCCCACGCACACCGCATGACGCTAGCCTGTTCCAGTCGTTCAGATAGCAAACGGGGCGCGAAAATAAAGCGGGGGAAAGAAAAATCTTCCACCCGTCCGTCCCAAGACCCCTCCCTTTCTGGCTAATGATCAGCCCCGCACTTTTAACTGCGCGCACGATGCAAAACTTGTGAATGATCGTTTCACGTGTACCTCCTCAAATGTTATCTATTGCATAACCTGTACCTTATGCAACAAGTTAAAAATCGCCGAAACAGGACGACGATTAGGCGGCCGATTCCGCGAACACCCTCCTGACGCTGAGAAAGATGACTAGGACGCATCTAAACATCTAAGAGTCATCTAAGCCATTCGCTCGACACTTCAATCTCTCTAATCATTCCAAGCAACATATGGCGATATTTGGCCTTTCCTTACATCAAGGCAACACGGAAAGCCGCAAGAATCTAGAACAAGAATTTATAACACTCAGCTAATGACACTCTTAATCCCCACTGTATCGACGAACGCTTTTCATTCAACTAATTTATTGCTGTGTTTTCACAGATCCATCTCAGTATATAACCCTCTCACAACCCACAACTTTTCTTGATTCGCTCTGACGAAGGGCTAGTGTACCACTCCCCCACCGACGCAGCACCACAGTCTTTAGAAACCAAACTCTTTATTTTTGTGGAGGTCTGGTAGCTGATCTTTTGCAGTCCACGCATGCTGAAAACACTTTAAGTAGATCCTGGCTACTTTATTTCTAAAGTAGCATAACAACTATATCGCAACAGTTGGAATGCCTGGCTACTTTTGGCATATACCAGCCTGCTTCTAAAGATAGTAACACACTTGGAAAGCAACCGCATTCAGTACCAGTTTACACTTTATTAGACAAAATTTGGTCGATGCAAGGAAGTACCACTATTCAAACAAACAGACACAGTAGTAGTGATGTAGCTTTAACGAGGAATGTCAAATGTGTCTGGTTGCCAAACCGAGAATTTCCTTTGCTCCTCCCTTATAAAAAATAATGAAAACAGTTTTGGCTCTGAAGTGGCATCCCGTCCCAATGGAGACTTTTAACATTCGATTTCTGAACCATATACTGCAAGCCACCGTGACTTAGCCGAACAGCTTTTTTTCCCGGTAATTGAGCTTTCTGTTCAAGAAACGTCATTTATTTCTTCTAGATTTTGCTAATTTTAGCTTTTTTTTACTCCATCCACATTTTTCCATTTGCCACCCGCTGACATCCATCTCCATTTTACAGCCACCCCTAAACTATGCTTTTTTTATCGACTGACTATGGGAATTATCGATACAGTTTGTACGGAGCAGCCATGTTGGTTGGGAATAACATTCATTATAATGCAAATTTTGTTAATTATTATTATTTATTTATTTGTAGTGTGCAAAATATAGTTGACGTTCTCAAAAGTTGAACAATTGCAAGTCATCTTTGCGAAGATTTTTTAGTAAAGGTTCTAATCTGGTGCGGGATTGTAGCCTCCGGGAGCCCATCACTGATGGGCTCCTGAGCCTCCCTTTGGCTCGCTCTTGGTTGCGTGACAAGCCAAAACAATAGGGAGCTTTGGCAACGACGACGGCGACGGCAATGAAAACGTCACTTCAAAATATAACTTTTCGTTTTGTAACGCTTTCGCTATTATTCCAATTTGTTCAACTTGGAAAATACTGGCGAACTATTGAGGGACGAAATTGTTATGAACGCCATTAAAGTAAGGAAAAAGAAAGAAAACTTTTCAGTCACACGCTCACGTTCTTGAGAAAACCTAAAATTTGGTCATTTCACGGTGTTGTTTTGCAGAGGACGGGAAAGAAATGTACCAAAATGTAAAACGCACGTGCAGAGCCTTTGTGTTTGCTCATTAAGCCAATTGTTTTGTGGCGTTCTCGTTGCCGTTGCCGTCGTCGTTGCTAAAGCTTCCTAATGTCTGCGTGAGGAGGCCAGCGGGATTTGCTTATGTCAAAACAATACAGAAAACTAAAACTGTAGATTCTATTTGGCTTTGCGTGTGTACTCTGATAACGCACGAAGGACGTAAAAACAGGGGCACCCAACGAACCAAATCAACCAAATGCTGTAGAAGGGCATTTTAAATTACCTTACGGTGTTTGAAGTCTGTTTAACGTGATGTTTTTGTTAGCTAAGAGAATTTGATCTGTTCGGATTTCTTAGCTGAAATTTTAATTGTCCGAAAAAAGTTAGGGGAAAAAATCTTCCTTTGAGAAAATCCTAGCTGAAATGAATTTTCCACTAACTTTCTAGGGAACTATTTTCTTTCCGAAAATGCTAGCTGACGTTTTTGACTGCCAAAAACAGCAAATATGACCTTTCCGAAAACCTCATGGTCTATGATTTTCTCATTGCGAGTCTTTTAGGCCACGTTCCAGTTACCAAAATCCGAGTGCACTCTTTAATCGACGCCGAAAAGCCTAAGGTGAACTACCCTCCACCGAACATCGTCATAAAAACAAAAGTCTCGCTACTCGCCTGCTAATAGTAGCCGGTACTTCGTTGTTAATGTCTTGCTATATCTATATATATATATATATATATATTTTTTTTTTTTTTGACGCCATCTGCATGCGCGTTGTCTGAGTACGAACGCAAGGCCACTTGAACTGAGTGAAGACTTGGTGTCTTGGTAGCACGCGTCGGTTCTAGTTAAGTAAATATACAATTACACTCAACAGTATCAGCATCACCCCCCTCCCGGCTCTCGTCATGCCTTCCTTTGCGCCTGTACCTCCTACGTTAACACGAGGAAATTGCTGCGAAGTGGCATCAATTCCCAGAAATTGACACAATGGATCCCAGCCTTGTTTGACGTTGAAGACAAGCAATTGTTCCGCTGGGATAACAGCTTGTACTCTCTCGTTGTGTGCATTATACTTTTTTTTAAAATAACGTAGTCGCTGTGGAATTAACGCTGCCATAAGTAGCTGTGTCTATCATGTTGGCGAGGGTGTACCATTTTCGAGGCTTCTCGAAAAGCAGGAATACTAGCTTCGTAAACACTCCTATTTCACTAGAGATCCCAAGGTGTTTTACCCAGCTTTGCACCCACTCTTCATCATTGTCACGCACGGTTAGAATGATCTTCGCGTCAGGGAAAGCCTTGAGTATTTCCTCGTACCAAAATGCTGCTGGAAGGTCGGTCACAGCATCAACACCGTCGTACAAGGAGACAGTCAGGCGTCTTTTCCCCGCGATAGATAGCAAGCCATTCGTCGAGGTGTAATTCGATGTGTTCTGGAAAACCGTAAACCTTGTACCCAAGGATTCGCAAGGCACTAGCCATGGATTTAGTCCCGATTTTGCTTAATCCTACACAAATGAGCTTCATTTTTCCCCGGGCGTTTTGATTTTGACTTCGCACAACAAATACCTTGAACCTGGCAACTGACAGAGAGCTATGATTTTGTTCGGTGCAGTCAAAAAAAAAAACAAAACAAAAACAAAAACACAACAAAACAAAGCAAAACAAAAACAAATTTTCTGCGGGTCGATAGTTCGACATGGAAAAAAACTCATGCGTTTTCACGGTCAGAGTTATCCGTTCCTCGCTTTGTGGCTGACCATATTTGCGAGCTTGGGCGTAGTATAAAATAGCCATATTTTCAAAATACAGAAAACTTCTTTTGCTTGTTAGGCTAAATGGTTGATCTCGGGATTTTTACGGAAAGCCTCGCTTTTGCCAGTCAAAAGTATTATATCTCAGTTACTTCCAAAGAATTTATTGAAAATTTTTCCATGTTGAACAATCGACCTGCAGAAAACTTGTTTTGACTGCATACTATTGTCAACGCGACTGCTGGTTCAAAAGGCTAAAAAATTTTTCGCGAGTAGGTAACTCCAGTCGTTTGAACTAGTAAGAATTTTTTCTAGTCGTGTGTAACGGTTGAATATTTTTTTGAGAACGGATAACCATGACCATGCAAACTGATGAATACATTTTTTTGAACGGATAACCCTTTCTCGCCCCAATCTCTCCTCCTTTTTTGCCAGTAATTTGCATACTTTTAACTTTTTCCGCGCCGAAACAGGAAGACGATTAGGCGACCGTTTCCGCGAACACCCTCCTGACGCTGAGAAAGATGACTAGGACGCATCTAAACATCTAAGAGTCATCTAAACCAGTCGCTCGACACTTCAGTCTCTCTAATCATTCCAAGCAACATATGGCGATATTTGGCCTTTCCTTACATCAAGGCAACACGCAAAGCCGCAAGAATCTAGAACAAGAATTTATAACACTCAGCTAATGACACTCTTAATCCCCACTGTATCGACGAACGCTTTTCATTCAACTAATTTATTGCTGTGTTTTCACAGATCCATCTCAGTATATAACCCTCTCACAACCCACAACTTTTCTTGATTCGCTCTGACGAAGGGCTAGTGTACCACTCCCCCACCGACGCAGCACCACAGTCTTTAGAAACTAAACTCTTTATTTTTGTGGAGGTCTGGTAGCTGATCTTTTGCAGTCCACGCATGCTAAAAACTCTTTAACACTTTATTTCTAAAATAGCATAACAACTATATCGCAACAGTTGGAATGCCTGGCTACTTTTGGCATATACCAGCCTGCTTCTAAAGATAGTAACACACTTGGAAGGCAACCGCATTCAGTACCAGTTTACACTTTATTAGACAAAATTTGGTCGATGCAAGGAAGTACCACTATTCAAACAAACCATAGACAAAAGTTATGCCAGAGCTGAACGCTTGACAAAGCTGAATGAAAAAATTAAAACCACCTGTGTTTTTGTTGCTAAATGACCCGTCAGACACAGTAGTAATGATGTAGCTTTAACGAGGAATGTCAAATGTGTCTGGTTGCCAAACAGAATTTCCTTTGCTCCTCCCTTATAAAAAATAATGAAAACAGTTTTGGCTCTGAAGTGGCATCCCGTCCCAATGGAGACTTTTAACATTCGATTTCTGAACTATATACTGCAAGCCACCGTGACTTAGCCGAACAGATTTTCCCCCGGTAATTGAGCTTTCTGTTCAAGAAAAGTCATTTACTTCTTCTAGATTTTGCTAATTTTAGCTTGTTTTTTTTTTTTTTTTTTTTACTCCATCCACATTTTTCCATTTTTTCATTTGAGGTCTCGTAGCTGATATTTTGCAGTCCTCGGATGCTGGAAAGACTTTGACAGAAATAGATCCTGGCTTCTTTTCCTTGTATTCAACGTGCTGGAGAAAAGAGACCTCTGCCATGGTCGAAACGGTCTTTGATTAAGCCGCCGTCCGAGTTCGTGGAAGGAGGTTTTAAAACAGATGCTCCATGTATTGTTTGCCATTTGATCACGTGCTAAAAACATCATACATACAATACAATACAATACAATACAATCCAATCCAATCCAATACAATACAATACTTTAAATCAAATAACCAAGAATAGATATTAAGAAAAAAGAAAACCCAGAGGTTAACCCTATATTAAGGATCTCCTAGCAATAAATAAAAAAATATACATCACAACAGTAATTAATAAAAAAGTATACATCAATGAAAAAACTAGTTATTTTAAAAATATATAAAAATCACAGAAATATCATTAAAAAAGTATATTCAATAAATATTCATGTCATTCTTCAATCTTAGTTTAAACTTGTTGACATTTGGACTATCACGACAATTGATTACATTACTTGGAAGATCGTTCCAAAACTTAATTATCTTAACAAAGAAAGAATATTTATAGCAATTCAATTTTGCGAGTTTAGTTTGTATCTTATGTGGATGGTTGGATCTTGTCTTAGCGCTGCTGCACAGTTCAAAATAATTACCGAAGTTTAGACCATTCAGATTGAATACGGTCTTGTAGCACTCCACCAGGGATAGAAATTCCCTTCTTCGTTCTAAAGAGTTCCATTTAAGTATTTTACACCTGTGCCCATACGCCATCTCCTGTCGTCTTTGGTCTAGGGCGATTCGCGAAGCTCTTCTTTGCACCTTCTCAATTTCATGGATGTCTTTGGCTAGGTGTGGTGACCACACCGGGAAAGCGTATTCCAGTATTGGACGGACCAGGGTTTTATACAACATTGAAAAGATATCCTTATTTTTACTACCTACTGTGCGTTTAAGTAGGCCAAGTACCTTGTTTGCTTTGTGAACTGTTTCTTCAACATGTTTTGTCCAGCTCAGGTCACTCGCCATGGTAACTCCAAGATCTTTATAACTGGATACATTTCTTAACTCAGTACCCAAGACTTGGTACTGTTTGGAACTTTTGTCTTTATTATGAGAGATTCTCATGACCTCACATTTGCTAGGGTTAAATTTTACCTGCCAGCGGTCCGCCCATACTAATCGAGGGTGGTTAGATCTTCCAAATTATTTATCTGTCGATAGATTTTGGTGTCGTTAGCAAATAACTTGACGGTAGAGGTAATGATGTTAGGTGTGTCGTTCACGTAAATAAGGAACATAATCGGCCCCAGTATTGGGCCTTGAGGGACGCCAGACATAACAGGCGACCATTCGGAATGCGATCCACGTATCAGTACTCTTTGTTTTCGATTGGTTAAAAAATTCCTGAACCACAGAGGTAGTTGCCATCTATACCGTGACTATTGAGCTCTAAAAGCAGGCGCTCATGGGGGACACTCTCCAACGTCTTTGAAAGGTCTAGAAGTATTACATCAGACACTTTTGACGAATTTCTTGATAAGCACCAGTCGTTATGCACATGTCATCGGCTTCCCCGTGGGGTCGGCCCCCGGGCCAACCAGGGGGATTGTAAAATCAGTCAAGCAAACTTGAGAAATTTCCCTTGGGGGTCGGGGAAGCTCTCAAGACAAAGTCCCCTGGGTGAGGTGTCTCTCACCTGAAAATCTCTGTGACATCCTTTTCAAACTTGTGAATTCCCCCACCCCATAATCTTTGATCCTAAAACAATGTCAAGATTTCCCCCTACCCTCGGGGAAAGAATCCCATCCATCTCCTTGTATTCCCCCACATATCTCCCTGGTAAGCCCGGCGGTCGACCCCACGGCGAAGCCGATGACATGTGCATTATAACAGCTTAAAAGTTGCGACACTGTCGATTTGCCTTCCAAGTATCCGAATTGGCTTGGGTTTAGTAATTGATGTTCAGTCCAAAATGAGACAACTCTTGATTTTACAATTTTCTCAGCTGTTTTGCTAATGATGGATGTCAGCGAGATTTGACGGTATGTTTTGACGTAATGTTTCGGTCGCTAACAAACCGTGACGCATGTTCAACACAGACCGTTTGGACCCATGGCAAAGCTCTCTTATCTCCAACATGTTGAATACAAAGAAAAAAGGCCTCTTCTAGCAGGGAAAGATCCTGGCTACTTTATTTCGAAAATAGCATAACGAATATCGCAACAGTTAGAATCCCTGGCTACTTTTGGCATGTACCAGCCTGCTTCTAAAGATAGTAACACGATGGAAAGCAACCGCATTTAGTACCAATTTACACTTTATCAGACAAAATTTGGTCGATGCAAGGAAGTACCTCTATTCAAACAAACCATAGTCGAAAGTTATGCCAGAGCTGAACACTTGACAAAGCGGACTAAAAAACATTAAAACCACCAGCGTTTTTGTTGCTAAATGACCCATCAGACACAGTAGTAATGATGTAGCTATAACGAGGAATGTCATTAGCGGCACGATAACACCAGTCTGATTTTGCCTGGTTGCCAAAGAGAATTCCCTTTCATCCTCCCTTATTAAAATTAATGAAAACAGTTTTGGCCCTGAAAAGGCACCCCGTCCCAACACACTGGGGATATACGATATACCTTCCAGGCGCTCGGGTTGAGGGGCATTCTACACGCGCAAGGCATCTTGGTCGTAACACCGCCGGGGAAGCTGGGTTCGAATACGTACAAAATACATTGACTGCGGAAGAGTGGGACGAATACGTATAGTTCCGCGGAAATTCGAAGCTCTTATTACCCGGGCTGCGCGCGTCTCGCGCGGCGCCCGGGTCTTAAACTACCGACGGTTCTTCTTTTTCGTCGTCGAGTATCATCCACAAAGGGCACTTCCGGCGTTGCTGCGCAAGCGCTAACTATTTTTAAAAACAGTGATGCGTGTTGTCACGTATGGGAAAATGTCGATTCATCTTGTGGCTTTTGAAGTCTGAACAAACAATATGTTGAAGAAGTGTCTATGCGAATGATTGCAAGTTCAACGGCGAGAAGAAAGCTTTTAGCATGAGTAAACTTAACTCCAGATGGACTGCCGTGTTTCCTCGTGTCTGCTTCAGTAGACTGCGAGTAGTCTCTAATTTTGGCGATGGATTGTGGGGCGGGCGAAAGACACGTGCGCGCGCGAAGCTGCGAGGAGACGCGACGCGAGGGGAGCGCCAAAAATTAGAGACTACAGACAAAGGGAGTTTGACCTTTCACGGCCGAGTGATTCGGAAGTATAAATCTCATATCAACAGCAAGAATGATACTTGTTGTCACGTATCGGAAAATGTCGATTCACCTTGTGTCTTTGAAGTCTGAACAACTAATATGTTAAGAGAAGTGTCTATATACGAATGTTTGCAAGTTCAACAGCGAGAAGAAAGCTTTTAACATGACCAAAATTTAACTCCAGATGGACTGCCGTGTTCCCCGTATCCGCTCCATTGAGATGTACATTTTGTTGAATAACTCAAGTACGGGATATCACACACCCCTGAGACTTTGACAGGTAGTTAATTTACTATTTTAATTTCTGGACTTTAATTTTTGAATGATAAGCGATTATATTTTACAAATGTACTAGCGTCCCTTGAAACTGTCCAGAAACGTTCCTTTCTTGTGTTTCAAATGACCCTGGATTGACGTATTTGTAAACAGTTTCACTCTGCTAATTAATTTTCTACTCACATTTCACCGAGACTCCATTCACATTTATGCGAAAAAATCCTACATCGTTCGATAAGCGTTTCCTTTCTCAAACAATTATCCATCGAAGCGAAAACAAGTGTGCTTAGTTTTTTTTGGAATTAATACACTATTTTTTATCACCCCTGCATAATGATAAACCTCTGTGGCCTAAAGGTCATTGTACCTGCCTGTCACGCAGCTAACCCGGATTCGATGTCTGTTAGTGGAATATATCACGGGCTTTATTTTTTCTGTTTCTCTTTTTCTTGTTCTTTTAGAAATATTTTTTACAAGTGTTATAATTATTGTTCTCAATGGTTGAGCTGTATTTTAGAGGAATATATGTTGATAGGGGTCTAAAGAAATAGACTCCAACACAAGTTAAACACAATGCGTCCGATGTAAGAAAGACAGACTTCCCTCTATTCTTTTGTTTAGCACTAAGTTAGGGATACAATACTGTTTTTTGCAAGCCCGGGTTTAGGCTAATTGTAGCCTCTTGTTCCAAATTGCACGAGAAAAATCATGTGATTACTTATTAATAATACACATGAAAAAATTGCGAGATAGCCTCTTAACTTTGCAGAAGCAACACAACGAAGCTAAGGTGAATCAAAACAACAGTTTTCTCAATGTTTTTAAAGCGTTTTTAGCTGTAAAAACTGGCTAAACAATTACAGGCTATAGCTATAAGGCTACTTTGTTTGCTAAGTGTCTATCAAGCGCTGTAATCATTACCTCCAGGCTTTCTAGTTCGTTATCTTCGCCTTGTTTGTCCTTGTTTATTAATCTCGGCGTCACTCCAAGAGGGGGGTGAATAGGTTCGCGGATCGGCGGATTTGGATAAAAAAAACTACTCGGATTTCGGATTTTGAGGATACATTTTGAGGATTGGCGGATTTTGAACGCTCTGCGGATCACGGATTTCTTCAATATTTCAGCGTGGATTATGGATTTTGTTTGTTTGAAGTGCGGATCGTGGAACTTAACTTGGCTGTCTGTTTCAATTTTTTCTACCTGACCTTAGAACTAGA
>JAEMWC010000571.1:22500-142500 GCA_016490735.1 Pachyseris speciosa | reverse complement strand
CAAAGGCTCGCAAACACACCCACTATTTCTACGAAATAGTTTAGTTGAAAAAGCCTACAGCAAAGTCTGCAAGAAACGCAAAGTTCGCACCCTTTCAAAGTTAGACCTAACCACTGAGAATGTTTGCAACGATTTCTGGTATATCTTGCAGGTAGTACAAACACTGTACAAAAGAATTATTGTACGATCTCCTGCGGCCTTAATTTTCATTTACATACATGCAAAACACTTCACCTCCAGTTATACCATACAAATTCCACCTCTACACACGCGGAACGCGGGAGACTGTTGACATCATTCTGCATATGTTGACATCATTCTTCCATATGGAACCTTCCAGATGTATACGTTTTCTTGATCCCTTCGTCGACTGTGTTGTTCAAGACTAATTTCACATAATTTATTACTCAAATGACTTATGCATTTGGGAACATTAAGCCCCGAACGGCCTAACTGGCTGACTGTACAGTCACTGTGTACTTAAGTCACTTAAAATCAGTCAAGGGAACGTACGTACAATTCATTTTTCGGTGGCTAAGTGTTCTATACAAGATGTTTTCCTATCAAAGATTGCAACAGAAAAGACTAAAGAAAAAAATAACATTAATTGTTTTATTACTGCACTGCTCTCGGTTTCTTCCGCACACTTGAGATAAAGTTCTAAGCTGCGTGCTTTTTGCGCGGCAGCCCGGGGAAGGATCTCATTCTGGGCTAAATGCCCGGCAGTCAGAAATTTCTATAGAATTTCTACGAAAAACCTCATTTCAACCGCCTGAAAGTATTGTATCTTCATTTAAAATTGTCAAGCGATTAGAGAAAAGAATGTGGCTTCGCGGCTAACCATTGATGCAAGCTTGGGCATGGAAAGAAATCCGCATTCGTCATACTTATTGTTAGGTAGCAAACACATTCTTGTAACGTTTCTTGTGCAACCTTAACACTTGGCAGAGTAAAAAAAATTGTTCAGATACAGGAAATGGTTTTTGCCGACCAACAGTGCCAGCGTAAAACGCTAACAACCCAGGGCCTGTCCATTCTGAGAATAAGCCCGTGGCAGCGAGGGCCAATACCAAAGAACGATATTTTCATGTCAAAATTAAGTTTTGTCCAACTATTTCGGGTGGTTCTAGATTTGCACCTTTGAAAATGGCTACAGGAAATGGGCAAACTCGATGTTGACTCACGGTCACGTACGTACCGGTCCATCTTTTGTCTTGCGTCCGCTTCAAATGTCAGAATAGCTGAAACCTCTGACAACAAAAATACAAAACAAGAAGGAGAGAAACGTGGAAATTAAAAACTCAGCTATAAGTTAATCGAAGAATATCCCACTTTTATGGTTAATTGTTTTCGACAATTCTCCCCATGACGTCGTTTGTAATGTCTTTCAAAAGGAAAACAGATTTCGCGCAAGTACCACAAACACACAAAACATATGTGGATTTTTTAACAATTTGGCAAAGAAAAATGTTCCCCAATTAGTAATGAGCGATATTTCGAGGTCTGAAAACAAATTGCATTTATAACCAACGAAACTCCGACGCTATTCGGGACCTAATTTGTTCACGCAGAAAATCAAGGATTTATTCACCGGAAATTCCAGAAAAGGTGAAAAGAACCATTGACTATATTGCCTGAACGGAATGGAGATCACTAGCCAGGTCAAATGTGTATGCTACGCTTATTTCGATCTTGAAATGAAGTTATGTGTGTCGTAACGCAATGTATATTGGAAATGAAGGATATTGCAGTCAATAGACATTAATAGCGGAAAATATCACTTACTGTACTAATCGAGCACGCCTCTATTGAAAGTCCATCACGTGCAGCGGATAAAAAGATCAGCCTAATCAGTCCAAAGCGACGAAAATTTTCACATAAAAATCAATGAACCAAGGATAGGAAATTCAGAAAAAAGCCGTCAAGTATTCATGGGTAAACGCACCGTGAATGTTTGTTTTGGGACCGAAATTTTGGCAATTCATGAACGGAGTTCAAATACAATAACAGATCAGACCCAGAGTTTTTCCGTCGCTGTCAGTGCCATTACGTTTCAGCGTTTTGGCACCACTGACTACATAAATTTTAAAGCACAATTACTCAGAATGTTACTTTGGTTAAAAAAAAAAACCCTCTGGTACCCAGGGTATCATCTAATGTATCAAACGACCGCCTTTCTTAAGTTGTTACTTTAGCATTTTTTATCACCGTTGCTTGTGCTTCGATGATCGACTATTTCAAATTCCGCCGGCCGAGCAGATTCTCTCGATGTCACTTGTACGAATAATAATAAAAACTTAGAAAACAGTCGTCCTTACCTACAATTTCTAGTTCAGCTGGATCGAGCCGCCTGGCGGGTCAAGACCCTCACGACCCCTTACCACTTCAGGTTAAATTGGCTCTGCAACACAAAAAATAAGAAAAGAAATCAATTCTGTAATTTCTTCCCAAACGCCTCAAGAAAGTAGACGGTAAATTGCGCCAATGATACTTACCAAAAGGCCAATGAAAGTGAACAAGCCTGGTATCCAAAGTTTCAGAAAATCCCGGAAACAGACTCAGCACAGTAAAATGAACACATCAACTTTCAACGGAATGCTTCTTCGGCGGGTAGAATCCACGAAAAATGTCAACGGTCTGTTACCGCTCTTAATGACAGATGAACAAAATAGAGAGCAAATACCGGTAACACAAGCGAACTGTAATGTAATCCGTATAATTACTTGTTAAGTCATCAAGTTTTCACAAGACCACAAAGGACGTGCACAGACTGACAACTGTTAAAATAAAAAGACCACTCCTATTTTCCTGTCAACAATTAACCGGAAATCTGTTGTTAATTGTTTTGCCAGGATCAGAAATGTAATAATTTTCCCAGCAAGGACTGGAGTTGGAAATCAGGCAGCCAGCAAGTAAATAAATATTACGCTAAACCAGCAAGCAAAAGGATTGTTCTGAGGGAATGCCAGCCAGGGATAAAAAGGGTGAAGAGCGGTTATTTTTGAAGAGCGGTTCGTTGGGTACTCCTGTGAACCCTATTCACCCCCCTCCTCCAATGTAGTGTTGAATTCAACGGACTCGTAATTCCAATTACGTCGGTAATTCCCTTCTCTGGACACCACTGTTTCCAAACAGACAGCTAAAATACAGTGCTTTTCGCAGCCGTTTCTCCTTTTTAGAGCTGTTTTGCAGCTTCTCTGCTGTTATTGCTGTCACGAAGAAAGAAAACCTGCTCAATTTTCGCTCAGAGTCGCTTGCAGCTCTTCAGACTTTGCGCCATTCAAAGGCTGCGTTTGATTGGCTCAATTTCAGTTCCTTTGTTAATTAACCAATCAGAATCGTCTGTTGTTTACCACTTTTTTGCACTGAATTACCTTTTTTCTGCATTGAATTACCTTTTTTCTGCATCGTGTTTCCCAAAAACTGCAGTTCTCTTCCCCAATCAGAATCGAGAAATTTTTTCATGTATATTATTAGATCAATGAAGCACCTTCCTTAAGACTCACAAGTAAAGCAGAACTTTATTTGTTAACACAGATTCAGACCCAAGTAGGTCTTCTCATCATTATTAAACCTTAGTCCCTCACCATTGGGCTTTAGGGTTACCGATAATACTTGATACTTTTTTTGGCTCAGGCAGTTTCGGGTACCCCATATACCACTAAAAATAGTAATTTTCAGTTTTCCAGTTCATACTTAACAGGTCCTTATATATTTGATGCATAAGATGAAAACACACTGTAAGGCTGTTTAGGCTCTCAACCCCTTTAACTGGTATCTAATTTCTTCTTTAAGAAGACAGGAGATGATTGCTCAGAACCTGTTGAACAAATTCTCCTCATCATTACCATAAGAATACATGGAGAACAGTGTGGAAAATATGCATGTTGATGTTCTTTTTTTATTTTGGGAGTCAGCTGCAGGTCACTAAATTTTAAATACAGATGTATAACACTAAGGTGTGGTATAAAAGTTACTAGTTTCAGACATTTAAGACTGCAACATTTTCATGAAAATAAATTTTGAAATCAACAGGCTTCATACCCCAAAACTCACCTGGAACTGTATCACTGCCAAGCCTTCAGTCTAAATCCTCATTGTACAATTTATTGTCACCTACCTGGCGAAACCTTTTTCCAAATTTCAGGGTGAATTGGCTTCTACAAAAAGGGTGTCTAAATACCAAACGTCAGACTGTAGGTTCTTAATACACCACTGGTTCTTACAGACAAGATTTTTTATTACATTTGGGTTTCCCAATTAAGAGCAACCTAACTTGTATAAACACAACTTAATTAAAAGGACACTTTTTAGTTCTCCTTTGTCAATGTTTCAAGTGCTGAGTATCAATGAATGGTCACATTTTAAAATCTAACTTCCATGTTAAGTGGTACACTCAAGTTTATTGTTACCAGGGCTCTTGAAATCATACCAACAACTTCAATATTTTAATGTTATATACAAGTATATGTATATATCAAAGCAAACCTTGCTGAATTTACTAAACATGAGAAGTCATTAGTGCTGTGGCACATGGTGCTCATTCCATACACCATAAAAGCAGGTTATTTCAATTTTCTTTGATGTCTTGGTATACTTAAGAGTAAACACCTTTTGCTCAGATACTAAAATTTTCACAGTGCCATCTTTGATAACTTTTGATGGTAGGCCAACACTAGTTGAACCAAGGATATCATTAAAAAACAATTCAAGTTTTCTCTTGTTCCAGATCTTGATTGTTGTAACACTTTTTGATTGATGCACCTCCAAGCAATACTGAGACACACATGTCAGAAGATCTTTAATTAAACAAAATATTTCTTCACTCAGCCTGTACGAAATGTTGATCCGGTAAGGGCAATATTACCTTGGCGTTTTATGCATTCATCTTTGGATAACTTTTTTCCAGTAAAGCACTTCCTTAACAACAAGTGTGTGAATTTTTCCAATCTTCATGGTGCAATGCAATTTCTTCCTCTCACACATCATTCGGGTGGCCGAATGATTCCCAAGCCATATACATAACAACCATATACTTAGCAAGCCATTACTTAGCCAACAGCTTTTTTTCCAGTAACTGAGTGTTTAAATTCCCTCGAATTCCAAAACACAGCCTACAAAATTCCTAACCGTGGACTTAAGAGGCCCTGCCAGGGGGGTGGGGTTGGCCCGTTTTGCTTGTCTCCGGTGTTGGTGTTTAAATCACTAATTCTCGGCCTTCATGCCACTGTCGGAATTTTGCCGGGAATAATGTCACTCGTCGGGAGTTCAGTTTATGTGCTGTTGCTACTTTTTTGGCCATGTCACTTGTCGGAATTCTGACCCTGGCAGGGCTTAACTTAAGGGATGCTAAGGGACGGTAAAATTTTAATTTGCTTTTAACACATTGTTAGAGTGTTGATTTGAGCTGAAATAGTATGATATCTGTATTTTGGCCGGCTTCCAAATGTTTGCAAAATGGCCCTATTTGCCATCTGAGTGATCGTTTGTAGGGAGGCGAAGCATGTACATGTGCACAGACAACATGTTTCCACTTACGCAAGAAAACCGAAAGCTTTTTTCCTCCTACAAATTTAATGTTGATTTGAATACACTCTTGGTTGGGAGAACTCTTCGTCTTTGCATGAGTTATTCATAGCTGTGATCGGTAAGCCGGAAGCGAAGATGTGTCTTGTGTTGACATGAACTGAATATTTGCAAATGTAGTTGTAATGAGACACCAACAGTGGTTTCAAGATAGGCAACCACAGCTTGTAAATTAATTTTACTAGCACCCCACTTAGAACGCACTTTCTGAGCTTTGATTATTGCTAGTAATAAACTATTCAATTCATTGGCACTTAGCTAGTTCCATTGCTGGTCATATTGATTCAGATATTGAGTAGTGTGTAAAATAAAGTGTACGTTCTCAAAAGTTGAAAAAATGGATGTAAACTATAGATCAGAAATGGAGTAATAAAACAAATTTTACCTTCAACTCTCTATGCAAGTCATCTTTACGAAGATTTTCATGCTAGTAAAGGTCCTAATCTGGTGCGGGATTGTAGCCTTCTTTTGGCTTGCTCTTGATTGCGTGACGGGGCTAAGCCAAAATAAGGTTTTTGTAAGGAGGCCAGCGGGTTGCTGATGTCAAAACAATACAGAAAGCTATAAAATACTATGCGTAGATTCCATTTGGCCGTGCGTGTGTACTCTGATTTAATACGTACGCACGAAGGACGTAAAAAAACGTCGTTAAAGAAAAGTCTCGCTACTCGCATGCGACTCGTAGCTTATTTCGTTGTTAATATTGTGCTATGTTTTGTCGCCATCAGTGAGTTATCTGAATACGAACGCACGGCCACTTGAAATGAAGACTTTGTAGTTGAAACGCTTGGGTTCTAGATGAGTGAATATACAATTACACTCAACAGTATCAGCATCACGGGTAAAACGAGATACATAATGTTTTCCCTCAGTATTTCCCTCACGACTCTCGGGATGAATTCCTTTGCGGCTGAATTTCCTACGTTTTCACGAGGAAATTGCTGCGAAGGGGCATCAACTCCAAGAAATTGACACAATGGATCCCAGCCTTGTTTGACGTTGAAGACAAGCAACTTTTCCGCAGGGATAACAGCTTGTACTCTCTCGTTGTGTGCGTTATACTTCTTTTTAAATAAGGTAGTCGCTGTGGGATTTACGCTACCATAAGCAGCTGTGTCTATCGTGTTTGCGAAGGTGAACCATTTTCGATGCTTTGCGGAAAGCAGGAATACTAGCTTCGTAAACACTCCCATTTCACTAGAGATCCCAAGGTGTTTTACCCAGCTTTGCACCCACACTTCATCATTGTCACGCACGGTTAGAATGATCTTCGCGTCAGGGAAAGCCTTGAGTATTTCCTCGTACCAAAATGCTGCTGGAAGGTCGGTCACAGCATCAACACCTTCGTACATGGAGACAAAGTCAGGCGTCTTTTCCCCGCGATATATAGCAAGCCATTCATCGTGGTGTACGTCTATGTGTTCCAGAAAATCGTAAACCTTGTATCCAAGGATTCGCAAGGCACTAGCCATGGATTTAGTCCCGGTTTTGCTCAATCCTGCACATATGAGCTTCATTTTCCCCGAAAGTTTTGATTTTGACTTCGCAAAACAAATACCTCGAACTCTCGAAGCTTACAACTGATACTAACCTCGCACAACAGAGAGCTAACTTTGTTCGGTCTCATAGATTAGGAGGGAGGGGTCACGTCAACTAATTCACCAATAAGCTAAGGCCGGTAGAAGAGCGTAGTGTTCACTGGAATGCCTTCCCGGGGCATGAGGGGAGGCCGGGGGGTGGGGGGTCGGGGTACTCCCAGAAAAATTGGTTGGGGATGTGCGGCCCACTCCCTAAAACACTTACCCTATTTCAGACCAAAATCTGCGATTTTCCCTTCCCTATTTCAGACCTGAACAAAAATTCGATATCCTATTTGAGACCTATTCACGTAAGCGGTTGGCGTAAACACAATTGAAAGACAAAAAGGAAGGGCTTTTGTTGATGGTCTTAATCGCCTAATGATGAAGAAGTAGCTTCTTCGAAAAAACATACCAAATTCAAAACTGGAGTACACAAATCATACCCTATTTCAGACCAAAATGGTCAAAATCGATACCTTATTTCAGACCTAATAATATACATGAAAAAATTTCTCGATTCTGATTGGCTAAGAGAAATGCAGTTTTTAGGAAACACCGGTGCAGAAAAAAGGTAATTCGGTGCAGAAAAAAGGAAATACAGTGCAAAACAAGGTAAAAAACTGAGGATTCTGATTGGTTGATAAACAAAGGCGCTGCGATTGAGCCAATCAAACGCGGCCTCTGAATGGCGCAAAGTCTGAAGAGCTGCAAGCGACTCTGCGAGCCAAAACAATGGCTGGCTTTTTGAGCAGGTTTTCTTTCTTCGTGAACGCAATAACAGCAGAGAAGCTGCAAAACAGCTCAAAAAAGGAGAAACGGCTGCGAAAAGCACTGTATGTTAGCTGTCTGTTTGGAAACAGTGGTGTCCAGAGAAGGGAATTACCGACGTAATTGGAATTACGAGTCCGTTGATGGAGTGACGCCGAGATTAATAAACAAACAAGGACAAACAAGGCGAAGATAACGAACTAGAAAGCCTGAAGGTAATAATTACAGCGCTTGATAGACACTTAGCAAACAAGGTAGCCTTATAGCTATAGCCTGTAATTGTTTAGCCAGTTTTTACAGCTAAAAACGCTTTAAAAACATCGAGAAAACTGTTGTTTTGGTTCACCTTATCTTCGTTGCGTTGCTTCTGCAACGTTAAGAAGCTATCTCGCAATTTTTTCATGTATATTATTAATAAGTAATCACATGATTTTTCTCGTGCAATTTGGAATAAATAAGCACTTGTAATTTTTTTCAAAGACCACAAATTGCACTCGCCCTACGGGCTCGTGCAATTTTGTGAGTCTTTGAAAAAAATTACTCGTGCTTATTTATTCCAAATTGCACTCGAAATCATGTGATTACCTATACAAATCTGCTAAAAAACCATACCCTTTGGGGCCTCACATACCTATAGAGTCCATATAAGGGAGTAACACTCCCTCCCCCCCCCCCCCCCGGAATGCTTTTTACGAATGTGCCATTATATATGTCACTGTAAACACTTTCGGTAAAACGCTTCTGTGCACGTTATTTTAAAGAAACCTTAGAAAATTAGATATAACTGTAAAGCTACTAAAATGAAGACGCTGAAAATAACCCTGACTTGAACAATGTTTGTTTAGCAAGCGCAAGCATTCAAACGAAAAGCTGACAATGTTTGCTTAACCGGATCACCAGCGTCTCCGTTCGCTTTGCGTTTAGCGGGTTAGCTGCCGAACTCGCTAAGAAAAATAAAACCTCTGGCACCCAGGGTAGATAGGCTCCTGAGAAAATGCATTAATTGTAAAGTCAGACAAAAGAAACTTTGATGATAAAGCCAGCAAGTCCACGTTATCAAATGGGTGCACCGTAACATAGTCGAATCGCTGATGGCGGCAAACCCCAGCAAGCCCCGGCCAAACGGTAAATGCTTGGTGACCAAACAATTAATCGTTGGCCACCTGTTTAAGAATGAATGATTTAAGAATGAAAATGTGACTGATCATCGCAGTTATGAACACTATTTAAAATTAGTAGTGAAAATAAAGCCTGAAAAAATTCAGGCTTGTACGGGAGCTCATGACCTCGGCGACACCGGTGCGAAAGCATATGGCGTAACATCCCCGCCAAAATTCAAACTTTTGTTTGCAACATTGTTGCTTTGAATTGTTGCTCGTTTTTTACACTCCAATATTCATCTTCTACAATTCAACGTTGTCCATTCACAATTCAATGTCCATATTTCAGTTGCAACGTGGTTCGTTTGGGTTCGTTGGAACATGGGACATTCATGTGTTTACACGGTGTAAAATGCGATATGCTTGCAACGCAATCTAACATTCTTGTTTTCCGCGTTCTCAGTCAATATCCATATTTTGCTTTCAAATTTCTTCGTTCAACATGCGACATTTGTGTCTTTCCATGCAACATTGGCACTCGGTATGTATGTTGTATACCTGCCAACTTTTTCCGAGTCAAATGCGAGAGTTTCGTCTCCTCTTGACCGGAATTTCAGAAAATATTCCGGCCAGTTTCGACGATTCTCGAAGACTTCCGAACGCTACCGAACATGTTCAATGTACAATCCAATATTTTGATCTTCTTTGGACATCGAACACCGCTCGAATGACCTGATCTTGAGACGGTAAGCCGCTGTACAAAATATATGGGCTCAAAATTATTCCACGTGTTCCAGTCGTTCCAGGTGAGGCAGTGGGTGTTCTCTTTGGGCTTCTCTGGTCATTCTTTCCAAGTCATCATCAAATCACTGATGTCACTGTATGCACCTTATTTAATAATCACAGTAGATATTGATGAACATGCTAACCTCAAGTCCTAATAGTAGTTGGAGAAGGTAAACAGCATAAGATATAATTATATCATTACAATATAATGACCTAACAGTTTATAGTGCGAGTATTTGAAAGGTTTGTAAGACTTTCTTTAACGGACCAGTTCTGGTGTACCAGCTCCTAGTATACCCTGCGACTGGTCAATTTTGACACCATTGACAGGAAAGATTAACAACCACAGTTCGGTTGCCATATACCAGCCTGCTTCTAAAGATAGTAACACACTTGGAAAGTAACCACATTTAGCATCAATTTACACTTTATTAGACAAACTTTGGTCGATGCAAGGAAGTACCAGTATTCAAACAAACCATAGACACAAGTTATTCCAGGGTTGAATACTTGACAACGCCGAATGAAAAAATTAAAATATGAATCTTTGTTTTTGTTGCTAAATGACACAGCAGTAGTGATGTAGCTATATGTGTCTGGTTGCCAAACCGGCAGAATTTCCTTTGGTCCTCCCTTATGAAAATTAATGAAAACAGTTGTGGCCCTGAAGTGGCATTCCGTCCAAATGGAGACTTCTAACATTCGATTCCCGAACCATATACTGCAAGCCAATACTTAGCCAAACAGCTTTTTTTCCGGGTTTTGAGCCTTCTGTTCACGTAACGTCATTTTATTTCTTCTAGATTTTCCTATTTTTTTAAAACTCCATCCGCATTTTTCCATTTGCCACCCGCTGACATCCATCTCCATTTTACAGCCACCCCTAAACTATGCTTTGTTTATCGACTATGGGACATGAATTATCGATAGAGTATATACGGAGCAGCCATGTTGGAGGATCAAAACAACAAAACGATTTTCCTTTGGGGAATAAAATTCATTATTTTGCAAATATTCTTCTCTATTATAATAATAATAATAATAATAATAATAATAATAATAATAATAATAATAATAATAATAATAATAATAATATATCACATTTATATTGCGCATTTTCTATGCAATATTCAAACGCCCATTACAACACTGGCCGGGGGACTTTGCCAGACTGCTTATCACGCAAATTACAATTAATGAAGTTGAGTTGTGAGTGCCCCCGTAATGTCAATATCAAATTAAGACAGACACTAGGGGTGGTCACTGCCAGAGTTTTGTTACGTCCCTAGTGGTTCTTTTACGTCCCACAGAATCAGAGAATTGTGAAGAGTTGTGAGACGGGGCCTACGGTTTAACGTCCTTATCCGAGAAGACTAGAAAGTCTAACCGTTTGTAGATATCATTACAAAGGCAGCACTTTCTCCTCAATTATTTAAAGACCCTGAGTGTTGGTCCGGCCGGGGTTTGAACCCGCGACCTCCCGCACGGTAGTCCGGTGCTCTACCACTGAGCTAACCGGTTGGTCCTCCGGATCCAGCATGGCCGCTCCGCACGTACTCTAAGCGTAACGTTCTGTTTGAAGTTGAACAAGTTGATGTAAACTATAGATCATAAATGGCGGAATAAAAAACAAACTTTACCTTCGACTTTCTACTCAAATCATCTTTACGAAGAATTTTTAATATACTCAAGGAACCATGCAAACACAGTTTGCCACTCAGCTTTCGACACACATCTCTATTGAAAGAAAAACTTTTTGCCCCGAGTCGGAATCGAACCGACGTTCCCCAGTTACCAGTTGGGCGTGATAACCACTACACTTCCGGAGCAACCACGCTGGCAACGCGGCCACTTTAGAAAGTGAGTAGTATCGCACGTCGGCCATTCCTCGGAACATTTTTCTTTCGAGACTTTTGTGTGTTTCCTGGCTTCTAAATTCCCTGGTAACTGGGGAACGTCGGTTCGATTCCGACTCGGGGCAAAAAGTTTTTCTTTCAATAGAGATGTGTGTCGAAAGCTGAGTGGCAAACTGTGTTTGCATGGTTCCTTGAGTATATTGTTCTACGGCTTTCATGGCTTCGAAGGTATTTACATATATATATATGAAGAATTCCCGTTCAGGGAATTTAGAAGCCAGGAAACACACAAAAGTCTCGAAAGAAAAATGTTCCGAGGAATGGCCGACGTGCGATACTACTCACTTTCTAAAGTGACCGCGTTGCCAGCGTGGTTGCTCCGGTAGTGTAGTGGTTATCACGCCCAACTGGTAACTGGGGAACGTCGGTTCGATTCCGACTCGGGGCAAAAAGTTTTTCTTTCAATAGAGATGTGTGTCGAAAGCTGAGTGGCAAACTGTGTTTGCATGGTTCCTTGAGTATATTGTTCTACGGCTTTCATGGCTTCGAAGGTATTTACATATATATATGAAGAATTTTTAGTAAAGGTTCTAATCTGGTATGGGATTGTACGTTTGTTATAATAAACTATTCACTTCATTAGCACTAACAGTTAGCTGGTTGTATAACTGGTCACATCGTTTTAGATATTGAGCAGTGTGTAAAATAAAGTTGACGTTTTCAAACGTTGCACAAATGCATGTAAACTATGTATCATAAATGGAGTAATAAACAAATGTTACCTCGACTCTCTATGCAAATCATCTTAACGAAGATTTTTTCGGTAGTGAGGGTTCTAATCTGGTGCTGAGGTTAACCTGGTGCGGGATTGTTTTGTCTCCTCTTGGCTCGCTCTTGATTGCGTGACGAGCCAAAATAAGGGTTGTGTGAGGAGGCCAGCGGGTTGCTGATGTCAAAACAATACAGAAAGCTATAAAATACTATGCGTAGATTCCATTTGGCCGTGCGTGTGTAGTCTGATATTAAACGCACGAAGGACGTAAAAAAACGTAATTAAAGAAAAGTCTCGCTACTCGCATGCTACTCGTAGCGTACTTCGTTGTTAATGTCTTCCTATTTTTTTTCACGCCATCTGCATGCGCGTTATGAACGCAAGCCCACTTGAACTGAATGATCGAAGATTTGGTGTCTTGGTAGTACGCGTCGGTTCTAGTTAAGTAAATATACAATTACACTCAACAGTATCAGCATCACGGGTAAAACGAGATACATAATGTTTTCCCTCAGTATTTCCCTCACGGCTCTCGCCATGCCTTCCTTTTTGCCCGCACCTCCTACGTTTTCATGAGGAAATTTCTGCGAAGGGGCATCAACTCCAAGAAATTGACACAATGGCTCCCAGCCTTGTTTAACGTTGAAGACAAGCAATTTTTCCGCTGGGATGACAGCTTGTACTCTCTCGTTATGTGCATTATACTTCTTTTTAAATAAGGTAGTCGCTGTGGGATTTACGCTACCATAAGCAGCTGTGTCTATCGTGTTTGCGAAGGTGAACAATTTTCGATGCTTTGCGGAAAGTATGAATGCTAGCTTCGTAAACACTCCCATTTCACTAGAGATCCCAAGGTGTTTTACCCAGCTTTGCACCCACACTTCATCATTGTCACGCACGGTTAGAATGATCTTCGCGTCAGGGAAAGCCTTGAGTATTTCCTCGTACCAAAATGCTGCTGGAAGGTCGGTCACAGCATCAACACCTTCGTACATGGAGACAAAGTCAGGCGTCTTTTCCCCGCGATATATAGCAAGCCATTCGTCGAGGTGCAAGTTCATGTGTTCCAGAAAATCGTAAACCTTGTATCCAAGGATTCGCAAGGCACTAGCCATGGATTTAGTCCCGGTTTTGCTCAATCCTGCACATATGAGCTTCATTTTCCCCGAAAGTTTTGATTTTGACTTCGCACAACAAATATCTCGAACCTGGCAACTGATACAGAGAGTTACCATCTTGTTCGGTCTCAGAGATAAGGAGGGAGGGGTCATGTCAACTTGATTCACCAATAACCTAAGGCCGGAAGAAGAGTGTATTGTTCACTGGAATGCCTTCCCGGTCCGGGGGGGGGGGGTACTCCCAGAAAAATTGGTTGGGGATGTGCGGCCCACTTCCTAAAACCCTTACTCTATTTCAGAGCAAAATCTGCGATTTTCCCTACTCTATTTCAGACCTGACCAAAAATTTGACAATTAAAAGACAAAAAAGAACGGCTTTTGTTGATGGTCTTATCGCCTAATGATGAAGACGTAGCTTCTTCGAAAAAACATATCAAATTCAAGACTGGAGTGCATGCACAAATCATACCCTATTTCAGAGTACCAAAATGGTCAAAATCGATACCCTATTTCAGACCAAAACGGATACTTCACAAATTAACGTATCAATAAAACATATCAATAAAACAAGCAATCAGATGAAAACGTAAAGCTTAATTTGTAATTGGTCAAGTATCGTTGTCACTCCAGCCACATCCCACAAGCTTTACGTTTTCATTGCTTGTTTTATTGATATGTGGGTACTTGAGCCTGAGCATTAGCTATGCCATGCTGATGAGGTCTAACAAGGCCGAAACAGCTGTCCATGGCTGCTAATGGTTGAGCTCAATCTTCGCTTTGGTAGATTTAAGGGGTAATGCCCGCTACCTTGTGGCCTTAGTGCCCTTTGAGTGGCTTCAGCTTACTTGATCGCGTTAATTTGCACAGTTTCGAAGACCTTGGAAGGCGTCTATAACTGTAAAGCTACTAAAATGAAGACGCTGAAAATAACCCTGACTTGAGCAATTAGCAAGTGCAAGCATTCAAACGAAAAACTGACAACTGTTGGTAACCGGATTACCAGCCCTTGCGTTACCTATGCCATAACAAACTCAGGAGTTAATAGGCTAACATAGTGCATGTGCAGCCCCATTGGTTCCTGAGAAAATGCATTGTAAAGTCAGACAAAAGAATTTTATAACAAAGCCATCAAGTCCACTTAATCAAATGGGTGCATCCAGCAGAAATGTTTGATCACCAAACATGATTAAAAATTGTTTGGTGACCAAGCAATTTATCGTTTGGCCACCTTGTTTGGTCTTATGTGAGAATGAATATATGAAAATCCACTGAAATTGTAACTGCGATGATCATTCACATATTCATGAAATCATATATTTGATCCGCAGTTCAAATATATGATTTTCAGTGGATTAAACTGGCAATGAATATGTGATTGATCATCGCAGTTATCAACACTACTTAAGCAGTAGTGAAAATAAAGCCTGAAAAAATTCAGGCTTATAATTGTGCGGGAGCCCATGACCTCTGCGATACCGTTGCAGTGTTCTATCAATTGAGCTAACAAGCCAACTGGGGGCTGGTACAAGCCTGAGTTTTTCCAGGCTTTACTGTCACTGGCCTCCCACGTAGAGTTCCCTAGAAATGACTGAGCTATACTGTCACTACTGCTTAAGTAGTGTTCATAACTGCGATGACCATTCACATCTTCATTGTTTGGTCTTGTTTGATTGTGTTTGGTCGTGTTTGGTGGCGTTTATTTAGGAGCGGTGCGTGACGAGACAAAGAACAGCTGCGTGGGAGACTAGTTGGCCAGCTATAGGAAACGTTTTGCGCATGCGAGCTGTGCTATCTCATTTGCTTGTATCCAGAGTTTACACGGTGTTTCAGCTGATCAGATGATTAGAGAGCTTTAGCAACGACGACGGCGACGGCAAAGAAAACGTCGTATCAAAATCTAACTTCTCGTTTTTTGTCACTCTTTCGCTATTATTCCAATTTATTATGCTGGCCAACTGTCCAGGGACTAAACTACTATGAAAGGCGTTAGAGTAAAGAAAAACCAAACAAAAATTTGCGCTCACGTACGTTCTCGAGAAAACGTTATTGAATTTGGTCATTTCAAGTTTCTGTTTTGCAGAGGACGGCAACTGAACAAGTGTTCCAAAATTTAAAACGCACTTGCTGAGCGATTGTTCTGCTAACTAAACCTATTATTTTGTGGTATTCTCACGATTCTCGTTGCCGGTGCCTTCGATCCTTGTTGATGAAGCTCCCTATTGTAAAAATCTCGAAAAGAAAGAAGGTTTTCTTGATTGACGAGGTTGAGCGGAAACACTGTAAAAAGAAAGCAAGGAGATGAAATCTTCCACTGATAATTCAAGGAGAATTACAGCAACTATACACTGCCTTTGAACCATCACACATTCCGCTAACAAGACTCTTGCGGAGGTTGTGGTATGCTGGGTAGTTTCGTGGCCCATAACTCCTTTCATACTGATGTTTGATGTTTGTATGATCAAACATGTTCCAGGCTCTCTCAGATATTTGGGACGAGCGAAGAACGAGGGAGGACCAGTTAACAGACCAGTTCTGGTATCCCAGCTCCTAGTATACCCTCTGATTGGTCAATCTTGACACCATTGACAGGAATCACCAACACCCTCAGTTCCGCGGTTGTTATTCTTTTCGACCAGCATCATGGCGAGCGTGGTTCGCGCGTGTGCCTTGGAGGAATCCAGGTTACATGCTATTTTAGTCCAATATCTCGGAGACTTTCAAGATGTGAAAGAAACTTGGCTCGTCAGAAAGACGTGTTCATGATTATGTCGATCGGGGTGGAAAAGAGTTTAATTTTACACCGCTTTGCTTCGAAGCGAAAATACTCAATCGGCGCTTAGAAGTCTAAGAAGATAAGATTGAATAATGTGATCCTTCGCAAACGTGAAATTTGCCGCTTCGATACTACGGGGAGCGGCGGGCTCTCAAAATCCTGGAGAAAGGAGTTACGAAATTATAAACTTGGACGCCAGGAGATCGTGATAGTGCTCGATGAAGTCTAGTCCATGACAAGATGGTCAGGATCATCAATTCCGGCGAGCGACAGTTCTGGCCCAAAGAGCGTCTGTTTAGGAGGCTATTTGGCCAGGGCTTCAAACATCAACGTGTTTGGACACACTGTGTCAAAAAGAGGGTACTCACAAGATTACAACCTGAATATTGTAGGTTGTTTGCTTACAAATGGGGGGGGGGGGGGGGGGGCAACCCAGAAACCCCTTCTAGCTACGCCCTTGGGTCTCCAAACATTTCCCGTTTGGCCAGGGCTTGTGACAAACTCCATCTGTTTCTTGCTTCCAAGAACATTTTTTTTCTCGCAAGAACGGCCTTGAGCGATACTGAAAGACAAAAACGAACGAACAACAACAAAATTCTCGTCTGATCCCTGTGGAGTACCCTTAAATCATTTAGAAGGCCGATAACATTTTAGGTTCCTTTTCTTTAGTGAATCTCCTTTAGATTTAACGAGGTTGCTCGTGTTAAAAACATGTTTCCCTCGACAATTATTAGGGTTTCAGTAACTGGTTCCTGATTTAATTTTATCGAACAACCCAATGACCCAATTTGGTTATTCTATTCTCTGAATTTTGCCAAGAGATAAACGTTACCAATTTACGTGCAGCGAGAAAACTTAGCATTTTCCGACAATATAGTCAAACTCAAAGGCAAAGAAACTTTATTTATACACGGTTACAATTTAAAGCTAAGGCTTGTGGGGCCGTGTGGGAGAAATGTTGGTTTTTGAGGAGAGGGGAAAACCGGAGTACCCGGAGAAAAACCTCTCGGAGCAGAGTAGAGAACCAACAAACTCAGCTCACTTATGACGTGGAGTCCGGGAATCAACATATTGGTGGAAGGCGAGCGCTCTCACCACTGCGCCAACCCTGCTCCAGAGGTTTTCCAAAATGTAGTATGTAATATGGCAAAAATGGAACTGTAGCATGTATACAGTATATTGTATCGGTTAACAACAGTAACACAAAATATGAGAAAAACATCGGTAATTAATGTTCAGTGAAGTTCACGCCCTATTGTTCTAATGTTGTATGTAAGGCAACCGCCCACCTTTGTTGTAAGCCACATTAATAACAAAAAGCTTTGCCATTCAACATGAATCCCTCCAGTTCCGCTTATTGTTTATTATGTTGTGCTATATGAGCAGTTAAAAGAAACTGAACATGGTTGGCGTATCATGGTATCAAAATATCGCATTATAATTGACTACGTGACTGCTTAACACAGGTGAAATACAATAATATACAATAAAATTTGGCCAGTTGGGAATTCTAAATGGTGACCAGGAAATTAGAGCTAGAGGGGGATGGTAGCTCACTGAGCCCCAAAATGCCCAACATTGTAACAAAGGACAAAATCAGAGTCAGAGGGGTGGTTATTTTAAGGGGGTCTTATACCCAAACACCACTTTTTCTCCAAAATCAAACTCTTTCAGAAGAAACCACCACCATGCAACTCGTTGCCATGAGTGATGACAAAAACAATGGTGTTTGAGTGCTTGGTTGCCATGGCAACAGAGCAAGCTTTAGCGAGATCTCTTTGAAATTGCTTCTTTTTTAAACAAAAATGAACTAAAACACTTACTCAGTGAGGCAAGAAACAATTTTTTACAGGTTATGCTTGTATTGATCTAGGTACTGAATCTAAACTTGTAGACTGACTCTGCTTATTTGCAGAGAGAAATTAAAAATCTTCAAAGTTTCACTTTGCCATGAAAGGTTGTTTTTAGCCTAGACTTACCATCAATCTTTTGCATGTTATACCGGAGAAGCTAACAGAAATACACAAAGCGAATAGATCTGTTGCGTGCTAAAAAAAAAGAACCCGCGAGTGTCGCCATTAATGAAGCAGCTGAATAAGTTAATTGGATTCCGAGGGCATTTGCTGCGGCTTTCAAATCACCATCAATCAGAAAAATCAAACAAGACCTTACTGGGCAACAACCACAACCGATACAACCAACCAAGCAGAACTCGAAGAGAGTAAATAAAAAAATCACAACCACGATTCTTTCCCGTCTGGCAGCAGATAACATACATAGAGATTTAGATTTTGACTAATTGTTATTTCATGATGGCGGTCGGTTGTGTCTATGGAGTTCTCCGTATCTTAAGCTTTTTCTTGCTTAAGCCCTACGACGAGCGCATGTGGCTTACAGTATGGTTTTGACAAGTGTCCAGGAAATGTTTTGAAGCCGTTTATGGATTTTACCAGACAATTTTATCTCTCGAACTGTCTCGAGTTACTATCAACATCGAACTTCCAATCAAGACGCGCCGTTCGAAGGTTTTCTCGAGTTCGGACACCTCAAAAACTTTGGACCAAACATGGACATCTATGCTTATGGCTTCCTGACAAATTTCTTTATCATGATCTAGAGCTTAACCAGAGAAGAAACCGATGTGTGCTAATTGCAGTAAGGCGGTTCGGAAAACTCAAGCGGCCATTTTGTGTAAAGACTGCGCCTCGTATTTCTAAGCCAAGTGCTCTGGACTGACAAAGGATGCTTTCAACAAATTCAATACTTCAACAGAGCAGTGGCTTTGTTGGGCCTGCAGTTTGCCACAGATTAGCGACTCGTTTTTCGAGTCGTCAAGCTCCTCATTAAATGTTTCTGACCCTGGAAACTGTTCTGATACACTGAGTTCGGAAATTTTCGAAACCCTCAGTCGACATGGCGCCAAACATTGTGTGATTGGTAGTCTGAACATTAATAGTCTTTGCGGAAAATTCGACGAGGTTCAGGAATGGATAGAGGCTTTCGATATTCTGAGCATCCAAGAAACAAAGATCGATAGATCATTTCCTGACTCCCAGTTTGCTATCACAGGTTACAATATGTACCGCAGAGATAGGAAGAAAGGTTGAGGCGGTATTGTGGTCTATGTTCGCGAGTCATTGCCGTCCAACGAGATGGAGAGCACTCTTGTGGATTTTCAAATCGGTCAACAACATATTTCTTTATTATGCGACTATAAGCCACCATCAGAAAATAACAACATATTTACGGATGAGATGTATACCGCCGTTCTTGACGCGGAGATCTCAAATCGGCCTAACATAATATGTTTAGGTGACTTAAACTGTGATATTTTACATCCAGTGGACAACGGTAAAGAAGGGCGAGCATGGCTAGATATTTGTAACATCTATGATCTGCAAAATCTTATTACAGCACCGACCAGAATTTCTCGCACGAAGCAGTCATGCATAGACATAATTGCTACCAATGTGCCTGCATTTGAATTACAATCAGGAATTTTGGAGCCAGGTCTTAATGATCACAAATTAGTCTACACGATTCTAAATAGAAAGGCGATGAAGCCGACGACCATTTTCACAAAGGCAAGGTGTTTTAAAAGCTTCAACGAAGAGGCTTTTAACAAAGATCTGGAGTGCGTTCCTTTCAACGTCGCCTACATTTTTGACGATGTCGATGACATTTGCTGGGCATGGGAAAAAATGTATACTGATGTTCTGAATGGTCACGCTCCTATAAAGTCTAAGAGGCGTAGAAACGCTGCAGATAAATCGAAATTTATAACTCCTGAGATAAAGAAGGCTATGTGGATAAGAAATGCTCTTAAACGATTATTTAAATGAGACAAGATCGGCAGACAATTGGGAGGCTTACAGGTCTCAAAGGAACCGTGTTGTTGCTTTGCGACGTAAATCCATCGTACGTCATTTTGATCAGTTATGCAGTTCGCGCACAGGAAACCCAAGGGAGTTCTGAAAGTCTTTACGGCCGTTAATGCATACTAAAAAGCGTGTGCCGAACGACTTTATTGTTCTCAATGAAAAGGAAAGAGTCATCAAGGAACAAAGCCAAGAAGCAGAAATTTTTAATAAGTATTTTACAAATATCACAAAAGATTTGATTGTCCACAAGCACACTGCTTTCAGAAACCAGGCACATATAAACAGAATTCCTATGACGAGTCAGCGACCGGCGAACACTTTTGGATTGCGACTGACTAACCATCATGTTGTGAAAGCGGTACTGGACAATATGAAACCTAATAAAGCACAGGGACATGATCTTATTCCTCCACGGGCTGTTAAAGCTTCATTCGGTTCCATAGCAAAACCTTTTAGCGATCTAGTGAATACCATCATAGCTAAATCACAGGTTCCAGATACTTGCAAACATGGTCAGATGACACCGCATCATAAAAAGGAAAGTGTCCTAGACGAAAAAAAATTTAGACCGGTCACCGTACTACCTGCTTTTGCCAAGGTGTTTGAGAAAATCATTCACATGCAGATGACCGAGCATTTTGAATCGATTTTTCATGATTATATGTTTGCATATAGAAAATTTCATGGTTGCCCAGCGGCACTTTTAACTTTAACGGAAGACGGGAGAGCGGAACTTGACAAGCGCCAGGTCATCGGAGCGGTAGCGATTGATCTTAGCAAGGCTTTTGACTGCCTTCCACATGAGCTGCTTCTCGAGAAGTTAAAGTTTTATGGTGTGAGCGACAATTCAGTGGCACTCTTACGAAGTTATCTATCATGCCGATATCAACGAGTTAAGTTGGGCCATACCTTCTCCACCTGGATGGGTACGTCGGCAGGAGTGCCACAGGGGTCCTTACTTGGACCATTATTGTTTAATATTTTCATGAATGATCTTACATTTGCTATTAGGGATTGTAGGCTGATAAGCTACGCAGATTACACTAAACTTCATCTATCGCATCAGGATCCCCCGTTGATAGCGAATCCGGATAAATATCAGGCTTTGGTGCTGGGAAACACGGCTCATGATTTCGATATAAAATGCGAAGAGAAACCTATACCTGTTTCCAGCGAGATACAGCTACTAGGCGTAACATTAGATAATAAGTTGAAATTCGACTCTCATGTCGCATCTATCTGCCGAAAGGCAGGAGGACAAGTAAATGCCTTAAATAGGCTTAAGAATGTTCTGCCTTGTAAAACTAAGGAAGTACTATATCGTGCTTTTATCTTACCGCATTTTGATTATTGTAGCCAAATATGGCACCATTGTGGAGCCAGGAACACCAAGAAACTGGAGAGGGTAAATGAACGTGCGCTTAGATTTGTATATAAGGACAAGAAAAGCTCTTACGATAGGTCGCTAAATTGGATTGGTTTGCATAGCTTGAGGCCTTGAGGGACGTCGTATCCAGGATATGTTAATCACAATAAATAGTTGTTTTCAGGAGAGGGCACCGATCCCCATTGTAAACCTATTCAAGGTAAAGGACACAAAATATAACTAAAGGGGCACGAACATGCTCTCATTGCCCAAAGTAAGAAGCACCAAGCATGGTCTCAGGTCTTTTCGGTACTTCGCGGCAAAGACATGGAATGCGCTGCCGGATTCGATTCGCGCCAAGGCCGGCACAAGGGAATTTTTAAGAAATATTCGTCATGCAGCTTTCTAAAATTGTTATTATTGTAGTTACTTAGTTTTTTAAATTGTAATTTTTAATTCATAATTATACATGTACTAACAAATAATTAGATTTCTTAGAAATTTTCGATTCTTAAATTTTTAGATTGTTAGCTTATTTTTTATCCTTCCTTTAGTTTTGTAATTTATTTGTTTATTTGTGGGCTTCCTGCGAAGTAGCTTTTAGCTAAGTGGAGTGCCACGTAAAATAAAGTTCTGTCTGTCTGTCTGTTTGAAGCAAACGTTAGGTTTGATGATAGTGATGATGATGAGGATGAAACCTTTATTTAAGTGTCATAAAAGAATTCTAGCACATTACAGTGCTACTAATAATATATCACATTTATATTGCGCATTTTCCATGCAATATTCAAATGCGCATTACAACACTGGCCGGGGGACACTAAAACAAAGCTAGTTAAAATAAAATAAAATAAAATAAAATAATCATAATTGAGACTTAAGAATCTAAAATTCCTAAGAAATTAATATGTACAATTAATATCAATTTAATCATATAAAATTTTAAAAGCATTTATCATGAAAATTTATATATCATTTGATTTGATCATGGTTTCTTATGGCACTGCCTAGTATTTCAACACATAAGATGAAAAGATATGGGGATAGAGGGCATCTTTGTCTAACGCCTCTGGTAAGATTGAAAAAGTCGGAGGACCAGCCGTTATTTTGTATGCAACTGCTTATGTCGATATAGAATAATTTAACCCAGGTAATTAGGGAATAGCCAAAGTTGTAATAACGAAGAGTTCTTACAATAAAGTTCCATTCCAAAATATATATATCCCCGGAGTAACTCTCCACTATTTGCTTCGAGGGTCTGTTGAGCGGGGGGCGGAACTTTGGACCCCCAACAAGGTGGAATATGAAATGTTGAAGGGGGCGGTTGTTGGAGGGCCGAGCTTGGTTTTCACAAGGTACCATGAAGCAGGGCTGACAAAGATAAGGTCACACAGAATTGCTGAACCGAAAACCTGCAGAAAAATTCTTGGATATGATGCAAAACGCTTTATATTTGTCGACTATGAAACAGGATATGCCCTGCGGAAAGGGTGTGGTCGAACATTATCCAGGCCCAGAGGAGTTAACGCCCTTTGAGAATTTCTCGCAAACAAAGCGATTTGTAGAACGCGTCGAAAACGGTACGTGGTTTAGGTTTGCAGACGTTGACATAGAGATTCCCCGACATTTGTGGGACAAGTTCGAAGAAATGCCCCCCCATCTTTATCAACAAACAAGTACCGATCGAAGCAACTCCACAACATATGCTTGACTATCTCCAAAGAACCAACAGAATTTACGGAAAAGAGAAGAAATTTTTGGGCGCGTTGTAGGGTGAAAAGATATTATTGTATACTCCACTTCTGAAATGGTATTTATCACATGGTGAGGTAATAAAAAGCAGTTTCAGAACAATCAACTATCAACCAATGAAAATCTTCACGTGGTTCGTTGAGCAAGTTACCGAGGCTCGCCGTACCGGGAACGTGGGAAAACGCAAGGCGTTGCTTGCAGACGTTTTCAAGTTGTTGGGGAACAGCGCGTACGGGAAAATGAGTGAAGTGGTGGAAAGGCAGACTAACGTGGTATACACGAAAGACGAGCGAGTTGTGAACAGAGCCATAAGAAGCGCTTTTCACACGGATTTGAATGAAATCGGAGAAGCCTATGAGTTGGAAAGCCGCAAAGCACAAATCACGATAAGAAGGCCATTCCAAGTTGGCATTGTTGTTTATCAGTTGGCGAAGCTTCGGATGCTTGAATTTTACTACGACTTTCTCGACAGGTTCATTGAGCGCAGCGACTTTGAATTGATTCAAATGGATACAGACAGTAATTATATCGCCATCAGTGGGATAAGTTGGAAGACATAATCAAGCCGAAAGGCGAGCAGAATTTGAGGCGGAAAAAAGCAATGGCTTGCTTGGGACAAGTGGAGCAATCGAGAACCAGGGCTTTTCAAGTTGGAATGTGTCGGTGAAAGAATGATAGCCCTTTGTTCCAAATGCTACTTTGCCGAAGAGGAGCAACACGGAAAGAACAAGCTCAGCTCCAAGGGCATTTCAAAAAGGCAAAACAGGTTGACCGGGGGGCGTTACAAAGCGGCGCTTTTTGGTGGGAAAGATTTGGCAACGAACACAGGGTTTCGAATGCGGGAAGGAAGCATGATGACTTATGAGCAGCGAAAGCTGGGGCTCTCCGCCTTTTACAACAAACGTTATGTGTTGCCGGACGGGATACACACAGAGCCAATCGAGTACACGGGTGTTTGAAGGAATATGTTTCGAAGGAATATGGAGCAGCAAGGTATAATTCCCATATGCCCAAAGAAGGGAAACACAAAAATTGCCGTATGTACCAAATGCAACTGTGATTTTCATAAGGCCTGCTTGTCTTGTCTGAGAGAGAAGGAGAAATTCACAAATTTGATTTGCCCCTGGGAAAATTATTGTGACAATTACCACGAAATAATTCTAAGGAGTTATTACGAAAGAAAGAGATGGGTGAAGAATCTCAGCCGGGGTTAGTCGGGGGCAACTCTGTGTCTGGTGGAACAACCATCAATTCTTCCCGCACGAAGCTGCGTTTTGGTCCGTCGTGAAGCCAATACATGACAGGTTGGTCCGGTTTTATCATCACCCGTTCAACGGTGAAACTATTCAGACTAAACAGGATCGGTGGCTCTTCGCACACCCCCTTCCAATTCCCCTGGTGCAAAAAGATAACGCACTTCGACACCAGTTGGAAGTCTTTTTTCTGCTGCCCCGACAGGTCTTCCGAAAGGAGCTGTGGCGGGTTCTGCGACCACCCTTCGTCGTTTTATCGCATCGACAGGTTTCAACCCAATCAACCGCGTGATTTGGTTGTTGTTCGCAGCAACAACTCGCGGAAGTCGCTGTACCCACGCCACAGACCGCTCTCCCTCAGGCAGTCGCATCTCCATCGCGTATTGGTGGTGAAACAACCCCTCTGCCAACGTTCGGTTCCACCGCTCCACAATTGCTTGGTCGCGGTGCACTTCGGGATGCCCGCGTCGGATGGCTGTGCCATGCTTCGCCATCGTTTGTGAGACAGCACCCATGAATTCTCGCCCAGGGTCGACTTGCAGCATCTTCGGCCATTGCAACGGACCGCGTTTGTAAATTTTCTCGAAAGCCGCAGCAACTTCCTCCGCGCTCTTTGTGGCCAGAGATTCGGCCTCTTTGTATCTGCTCGCCACATCGACAACCGTCAGCGCGTATTTCCAAAGTTTGCCCCCAACTCTGTCGTGCGGCATAAGAAGCAGGTCAGCCTGGTGTACCGCGTTGGGAATGGGCACGTCGAACTTCGGGCGAGGAATTTTCGAAGGTGGGGGGAGAAAGATTTGCCAAACGGCCTGCCTGTGCAACCATTTCTTCGCAACCACTTCCGGGATTCTGGTCCTTTGCGCCAATTTTTTTGCCGCATCCCACCCCTTCCAATATCCTTCTGGGCTGTAATAAATTCGCGAAAGTCGCCGTTCTTCCCTTTTTCGAAGGAACGTTTGTCATTAATTTGAATGTATATATCCGGCAGGAAAAACCAAACCATGTTCGGAATCGAGATTGGAGAAGAAGTAAAACGAAAAGCTTGGTAGGCGCTCGCAGATTTTCGAAAACCGCCACCACCCGTGCACAAGAAAAAAAGAAGAAGATGGCATTGCGAAGAGAAAATGGAGGAAAGATGGGAAGATTGCGAGCTCGTTTGCCGAAAATGCGGGCTGGTGCAGAAGCTCGATATAGTGGTCCACCCCCGCAGAGAAGAGATGGGCTGGCAGCCGGTTGTGATTCCCCGCAATCACCTTCGCAAAACTCTGGAAAGGTATGGTATTTTCAACGCAGTTAACACCTGTGTGTTGGCCGATTGCCGAAAGTGTTATACACCGCGGTGGGAGGTTTTTGGAAATGTCATCCACGAGTTCGCGAATTCCCCTCTTAAGGGAAACCCTCAAAGGCCAAAATCGGTGAATTATGCTTCTTTCCTTTTCAATTATTTTTTGAATGTTTTGCGAGAAGATTGGCCTGGAAAATATGAAATAGTTTTGAAGCTTGTACTGTTTGCGTGGAAAAACAGCCTGAAGACAAGGCAAAAAGTGAAAGAAAGGTTCGACAGGTGGTGGGTTGTAAATTCACAGGTTGTTAATGCACACTGAAATGTTCGGCGTACTTCGCCAGGAGTTTCTCGGGGATTTCCATGCAGTGGTCAGAAACGAAGTCGTCGATCATTTTCAGCTTGTCGAGAAACTCTTTTGCATCGAAAGGTTCTCCCCTGAGATAGAACCGGATGGCATCCAGTATTTTTTTGTATTCCAGTCGAGCGAAGCTGGCCTTTTCAGCCTTTCTGTCGTATTTCTTCGCCGTCGCGACAATTTTCACGATAGCACCAAACGCGGTCAGACCGGCAATGACAGCAGGTTGGAGAGTAACCCCTCCCGCGACCGCTCCAGTCACAACAGCTTTTCCAGCAACCACGTTGCAAAGCAAGTTCCTGCGCTGAAACGTTCGGAAAAGTTTTTCGTCGCCCCAATGTTTCTTGTGGTAAAAAACATAAAGTTGCTTCAACATATCGACAGTGTCCTTCGGAAGGGTCGGATCGATGTGGTTGAAGTCAAAGATGTTGAGAGGGGGAGGCCGAGGTTTTATTTTCAGAACCCGCATTGTATTTTTTCAGAAAAATTTTCAGAAGACAGTGTCGTAAGATGTCCCATTTTCTTGTGGTTGTGCAGCAAGCATGGCTACTACTTGTCGCACCAATCACACCAGGTGTATGTGCAGAGAAAGCTGTCGATATGTTGATTCTTCATGGTATATTCAAGAAAATAAATATGTTCATGCGCGGAAAGATGCTTTCAGTTTCACCCTAGGGTTTCCGTTAATGAAGTGTTTCAAATAAAAGGCAACGTATTGCGTTAAGTCTCCATCGATTGTTACATCAACGTCTATTTTCTTTTCCATAGTTCCTCGTGGAAAAGAAAATATCTTGTCAACAGGGGCATTAGGAGGAATCCGTCTAAGATGGATTCTTAACACCACATCATAAGGCAACGCCCCGCTAAGGGAATACAAGGTTGCACTTGTTATCTTTGTGAATGTGGTGTAAGGCTCCCAAAATTGTGAAAGAATGACGAATGTCCATCCAGGGTTACTATCAGTAATTACACCACTTTCCAACTCGATTGATGTTCCAGGTAGTGCAAACGGCTCCAAAAATCTTATTGGACCATTGCGATATTCAAACAATGGAGTGCTTCCACTCATTACTTTTTTTCCATTCAAATCCAAATCACCACCCAACTTCGGTTGATAAATGGAAAACCCGCCCAGTTCCAGTGCGGTCTCCATTGTCATTCCGGTGACGCTCGCGCGGAACAAATCCAGGCCGCCGCTGTGAATGCGTTTGTGATTCAAATCCAAATCGCCCCCCAACTTGGGTTGCCATTCAAATCCAAGTCGGTTTGCATGGTCATGTTGCCATTCTCCACAGCCCAGACCTGATCAAAGACAGACGAAGGCACATTCGAAACCAACCCTTTGACACCGTAGACCACCATTCTGCCCGAAGGTGTCGAATCTGTGGACACTCCATGCAAATCGAGATAGATGTAGTTGGGGGCTCGCGCTTGGCCATCTGTTGAATTGCACCAAAGTTTTCACAAAGGACGCAGCCGAACCGATCGCAGGGAAGGTTTTCGAGGCCTGCCGCGTTATCGAAATCGTGGTCCCGCTGGCGTTTACACTGACATTCTGCATCTCAGGCGGAAAGTATTCGACAACGAAGGTGTAGTAGCCAAGAGGCAGTTCGAAAAGATTGAACCCGAGGCGCGAGCGGTACTGGTTGCGGCCATCATCGTCTTTCTTCCGATGTGAAGAGGTACGCCCTTTTATCGATCGAATGGGGTGTGGCAGCATAGTTGTCGATGCACAGAACTGTGATGTTGTTTTCGCTCGAAGATTCGTTGATTTTTTGCCATCAGATATTCGAAAGGGTTTGCTTGGTGACCGGAAAAAGACAAATGAGCCGCATGGACGTATTTTTTGTTGACGCCATCCTCAAGGTTCGTGGGGTCTTTCACATTCCCAATTTCGTTGTTGTGCATGTCGATTTCCACTGCCATTTGTCCACCAGCAAGTGGAAGAAAAGGTGCTTGGTCGACATAAATTTTGTTGGCCGCGTGTTTGTCGTTTGTTGGAGCCCCGACATTTTTGATTTTGTGTTGACCATATCCAGATCCCCATACATCGCACTCGAGCCATCTCTTTTCACAAAATACTCATCCCTTGGTTTTCGTAAGATTTTTTACAAACGAAAACGGATAACCGTTGGACACAAGGACCGATGAGAGGTTTTTCTTTTCATGAGAGAAAAGAAACACCACTCATGAAAAGAAACACCTCTCATCGGTCCTTGTTTCCAACGGTTATCCGTTTTCGTTTGTAAAAAATCTTACGAAAACCAAGGGACGAACAACCACTAAAGAACCTGAACCCGGAATTAAATCTACTGTGGTTCTGCCATACGTCAAAGGCAGATCGGAGGCTCTTCGCAGTTGCCTACAACAACAAGGCATACGGACTGTTTTCAGCTCTGACACAACTCTTAGATCACCCCTAGTGCGACCTAAGGACATTGTCGATCCAGTAAAACAAGACGGAGTAGTCGAAAAGATTCCCTGCGAATGTGGTAAGGTTTATATTGGAGAGACGGGAAGATCTATGCATGAACGGATTAAGGAACACGATAGAGACATTCTGTTTCAGAACATAGCAACGCGACCGGACATTATCCGCTCTGGGACGAAGTAAAATTTATTGACCGAGACCCACATTGGTACACCCGCAGGGTTAAAGAGGCTATTCACATAAGACTTCACCCTAACAACATTAACAGAGTCAGTGGAATTGAAATTGCTTTCATAATAAGGGGTTCCGTATCTCGCAAAGAAAGGAGTGGAGATGGGGCGGTACTATGTGTCGGAGGCAATGCGGGATCCCAAACTCCAAAGACAGGCGATTTATTGGGCTGTGGAGAAAGGCAAACCCATGTTTCGAAAAGCTGGGAGCGAAGCATAGAACCAACTTTCCACGAAGGTCCGACTCAACATCCGCTACAAAACTGACAGACCCGATCTCGATAACCCAAGAGGTGGTGGCGTCCCTTTGCCCTTTCCTTTCGTTGATTTCAAAAAACCGTGGAGTGTCATCTCTGACCCCAAACTTTACAATCCCTTGCACCATCAGCTGAGCTTTGACCCTGAAACGGGTGAGATCTTGGAAGTGTTACAGAAACCCATTTGCGTAACGGATGCGATTGCGATGAAACACGACGTGGATTACAGCAGTTGTGGCCACCGGGCAAAACAATATGGTGAGGACGAAAAAAAGTGCAAGCATGCTGCTGACAGGAAAATGGTTCGAGCTTTGGATGCGGTTCCGTGGAAAAATAGACAGTGGGAGCATGCTTTGGCGCGAAATGCTATCAACACGAAAGAGAAGTTGGGGCTTGGGGTTAAAGATCGAACCAAGCGACAATAATGTCCAAACGTCTGATGGCGTTGTGTCTTTTTTTGCTTCCTCAATAAGTTTGACGTCCCACAAACGTCTTGAAAAAAACTTTCCACGCTCCTTTCCAACGGTACGAAAATGTTTTTCGTTTTGAGTAAAAACTGGTCTTCTTCCACAGACATTTGGTGGAAAAGATGAAGAGCGGAAATAGCCGCGTCAAACTCTTCGAGCAACTCGCGGATTATTTCTTTCGCTTCGGCTCGCAAACGCCGGCGTGTCATTTTTCGTGTGCCTCCTTTCTTCAAATGGGCGTACCTTACACAAACATTTCGTCGACGACGCGGTCCATTTCTTGTTGCACCTCGCGGAAGATTGGGTGCACGAGTTCGTCTTGCACGAAATGGAAAAGGATTACCAACAAAGCAATCATACTTGCACATAAAAAAACATTTGTTCAAAAGGCCGACACAACCCAATTAAATGTGTGCGTCAAAAAAAAAAGGTGATGGATTTTTTGTGGAGGTTTCCGTAGGAATTAAAGGAAAAAATTTTTTTAAAGGAAAAAGTTTTTTTGTTGCTTTCAAGTTGGAAGAAAGGGAAAGTGTTGGATGGAATCAGAAACATTTGCACAATATCAGACAAACTGGCACGCAAAGAACTTTTGAAAGCTGCTGAAAATTGTTCGTGTTCAGATTGCCAGTGGAAATTTTAAAGAACACTTGAATCAATCACAACCAAGACAATCGTTGTCTTCGTGTTCGGGGAAAGAAGCGGGGTATTTTGCTTCTTCCTGCTGGTCTGCTTCGAATTCCAAAGCGTCTCAGTCTGGTTCGTTTGGATCCTCCTCTTCCTCTGCATTGTCGAATGCATAGTTGACATAAGCGTTCAATAGTTCGTAAAAAGCGGGCATTGCGCGCTTGACAACCCAATCGTGGGAGATGTTTCCGATCGCAAGAGTGCCCTCAAGCTCTTCCATAAAAACAAGCAATGCCTCTTGCATTTGCGGAGGCAAAGAGTTCCACAGCTGTTGTGCTCTGGTGTTGTCCATATTTTGGGATGAATTTTTATTCAACAGGGGTGGTGCACTTATCCCTGGTGGTGAGCACACCTAATAATATAAATAATCCATATTTTGTATATACCCTTCTTCTTCAAAAAATGGTTCTTCATCAGAGTCATCACAGTCTTCATATAACTCAAGATATTTACAAACTTTGAAATCTTTTGGTTTTTTTAAATGTGATTCGTAAACGGGTGTTTTCCTTTTTTCCAATAAACTACGCACATAAATATTGATTGGAAAGCTTCCTGTGAAATAGGGTTTTAAGATCTTAAGCTGTTTAGAACTAAGGAATATTTTTCAGAAGTAAAGGAACCCTTTCCTTCAGTGAATGTTCAACCATAATTTCTATATTGGGAAACATGGTGGAGCTGTCAGACGGTGCCTTGTCGAATGGCTTTGTTGCCTCGGTTTGTTCCGCTTTGCGCGGGTTTGCCATCGGTTTGCCCCCACGTCTCTCTTGTTCAATACGCTGTGACATGTTTGCACACACGACGCTCTTGTTCAATTTGGTGTGACAAGATTGTGCATACACAACACTTGTTCAATAGGGTGTGACAAGATTATGCATACGCCGCACTTGTTCAATAGGGCGGGACATGCGCTGCGTTTGCTCTCTCTTTCCAAGTAGTATGTAGAGTTTTCGACAAATACAGCAAGAAACATTATCTCGAGGAACGAAGTGACGAAGAGATAATGTGACGCCGGTGGTATTTGTCCAAAACTCTACATACTACTGAGCATCTGCGTAGGAGGCGATTTGGACAGGGCTTCAAACATCAACGTTTGGACACACTGTGTCAAAAAGAGGGTACTCACCAGATTACAACCTGAAGATTGTAGGTTTGTTTGCTTAAAAAAAGGCTTACAAAAAGGGGGGGGGGGGAGGGGGATCACGGGCACCCCACAACCCCCTCTAGCTACGCCCGTGGTGCAGAATGCGATATGCTTGCTGCACAATCCAGTATCCTGATCTTCTTTAGACATCGAACTTCACGCTTGAGTGACCTGACCTTGTAATGGTAAGCCACTGTACAAAATATATGGGTTCAGAATTATTGAACGTGTTCCAGTCATTCCAGGTGAGGCAGTGGGTGTTCTCTTTTGGCTTCTCTGGTAGTTTTTTCCAAGTCATCTTCACTGATGTCACTGTATGCACCTTATTTAATGATCACAACAGATATTGATGAACATACTAACCTCAAGTCCTAATAGTAGCTGGAGAAGGTAAACAGCATAACTTATATAATTTTAGTATAACTCTACTAGCGTTCTATCACGAATGCTGTTCTTTGATTGGCTACGCTACTCACTATCTATTCTGTGATAGATAGTGAGTAGAGGTTGTCAACAAATGGCAGCCATTTCCTTGCGTTTTCAAAGTGTCTGCGAGGAGGATTTAGATAATTTACTTGCTAAGAATTGAACGACTAGTAGATTTATTCTAAAACAATTAGATTATTCGCTCTCGATTTCTATGTGTGATAGCTATTGAGGGCACAGCTCATAATCTAATTGTTAAATATCACAATTGCAGCTCATAATCTAATTGTTAAATATCATTACAATGACCTAACAGTTTATAGTGCGAGTATTTGAAAGGTTTGTAAGACTTTCTGTAATGGACCACTCTGGCATACCAGATCCTGGTATACCCTTCGATTGGTCAATTTTGACACCATTGACAGGAAACATCAACAACCACAGTGCAGTTGGCATAATGAGGCCTTCCAAGGGGTAGAAATGACATGGCTCCGAAAACAGGCGACAATCTTCTTCCAAAACACAGACAACCGACGGAAATAGGCAGAAAACGCGCGACAGCAACTATTCACTTTCCATTCCCCTTTGTTTTCATTGTGACAGCAACATTTGTTCCCAACGAAAACAAGCGACAGACAGAGCAAGACAAAGCAACACCAGACCAACCCTTGGAAGGCCTCCATAATACCAGCCTGCTTCTAAAGATAGTAGTTCACACTTGGAAAGTAACTGCATTTAGTACCAATTTACACTTTATTGCACAAAATTTGGTCAATGCAAGGAAGTACCAGTATTCAAACAAACCATAGACAAAGTTATTCCAGGGTTGAACAGTTTACAAAGCTGACTGAAAAAATTAAAATATGAACCTTTGTTTTTGTTGCAAAATGACCTGTCAGACACAGTAGTAGTGATGTAGCTATAATGTGTCTGCGAAACTGAATTCCCTTTGGTCCTCCCTTATAAAAATTAATGAAAACAGTTTTGGCCCTGAAGTGGCATCCCGTCCCAATGGAGACTTTTAACATTTCATTCCTGAACCATATACTGCAAGCCACTACTTAGCCAAACAGCTTTTTTCCAGTTATTGAGCTTTCTGTTCACGCAGCGTCATTTATTTCTTCTAGATTTTGTTTTTTTTTTTACTCCATCCTCATTTTCCATTTGCCACCCGGAGACATCCATCTCCATTTTACAGCCACCCCTAAACTATGCTTTGTTTATCGACTATGGGAATTATTGATAGAGTATGTGCGGAGCAGCCATGTTGGAGGATGAAAACAACAAAATGATTTTCCTTTGGGGAATAAAATTCATTATTTTGCAAATATTCTTTTTTATTATTACCGGTATTTGGTCCTCCGGATCCAACATGGCTGCTCCTAACGTACTCTAAGCGCAACGTCCTGGGCTGAGTTGCTCGAAGCATGGCTAGCGCTAACCATTGGTTAAGATGTATTAAAACCTATAGGTTGTCATGGTATTTAACCCTGGTTAGCACTAACCATGCTTCGAGGAACTGGGCCCTGTTTGTTATAATAAACTACTGTAAAAGCTCTATTAACCCCCCATCTCTATTAACCCCCCACCTCTCTAATAAGCCCCCCGTTTGGAAGGCGGTTTTTGTAATAAGCCCCCCCCCCCCCCCTTTGGGACATAAGATTTTGTAATTAGTCTCTGCTATTCCCTCTTACGAAATCCACTTCATGTGGCCCAGTTGGTTTCCTTTTAAAAAAATATACACACAAACACATAATACTGTTTCCTGATCTGTATTAAATACTTAAGTTTCACTGCAGTTGTTTGAATTATATACAAAAACTATTTTAAGACGAAAACGCCATGTTTAAGATTTGAAATAAGCCCCCCCCTCCCCCCTCTGTAATGAGTCCCCCGTTAATGAGGGCTGAAATTAAATAAGCCCCCTGGGGGGTTAATAGAGCCTTTACGGTACTCATTTCCTTGGCACTTAGCTAGTTGCATAGCTGGTCACATTGTTTTAGACATTGAGCAGTGTGAAAACTAAAGTTGAAGTTCTCAAAAGTTGAACAAGTGGATGTAAATTATAGATTATAAATGGCGTAATAAAAAACAAATTTTACCTTCAACTCTCTATGCAAATCATCTTTACGAAGATTTTTTAGTAAAGGTTCTAATCTGGTGCGGGATTGTAGCCTTCTTTTGACTTGCTCTTGATTGCATGACAAGCCAAAATAAGGTCTGTGTAATGAGGCCAACGGGATTGCTGATGCCTTACGTAAAACAATACAGAAAGCTATAAAGTATTAGTATATACCACAGAAGTGAATAGTAGTTTTCGCGCGCTCTGATTGGTTAACTCGGAGGTGAATAGCAAGTACTATTCACCTCCGAGCAGCCGGCGCGTGAGATTTTACAATTTCCAATCGCTTGTCGGTATAATGTCACACATAAAGTAATGTTATGGTCCGCTAATTATTCAGCTTGTGTGGTATATACTACTTGGCCCTGTGTGTGTACTCTGATAACGCACGGAGGACGTAAAAAAAGTCATTAAAGAAAAGTCTCGCTACTCGCATGCGACTCGTAGCGTACTTCGTTGTTAATATCGTGCTATGTTTTGTCGCTATCTGTGAGTTACCTGAATACGAACGCACGGCCACTTGAAATGAAAACTTGGTGGTAGAGACACTTGTGTTCTAGTTCAGTGAATATACAATTACACTCAACAGTATCAGCATCACGGGAAAAACGAGATAAATAATGTTTTCCCTCAGTATTTCCCTCACGACTCTCGCTATGCCTTCCCTTGGGGCTGAACCTCCGACGTTTGCACGAGGAAATTGCTGCGAAGGGGCATCAACTCCCAGAAATTGACACAATGGATCCCAGCCTTGTTTGACGTTGAAGACAAGCAATTTTTCCGCTGGGATAACAGCTTGTACTCTCTCGTTGTGTGCATTATACTTCTTTTTAAATAAGGTAGTCGCTGTGGGATTTACGCTTCCATAAACAGCTGTGTCTATCGTTTTTTCGAAGGTGAACCATTTTCTATGCTTTGCGGAAAGCAGGAATGCTAGCTTCGTAAACACTCCCATTTCACTAGAGATCCCAAGGTGTTTTACCCAGCTTTGCACCCACACTTCATCATTGTCACGAACGGTTAGAATTATCTTCGCGTCAGGAAAAGCCTGAAGTATTTCCTCGTACCAAAATGCTGCTGGAAGGTCGGTGATACCATCAACCTCTTCGTACATGGAGACAAAGTCAGGCGTCTTTTCCCCGCGATATATAGCGAGCCATTCGTCGCCGTGCACGTCATAGTGTTCTGGAAAATCGTAAACCTTGTACTCGAGGATTCGCAAGGCACTAGCTAGGGATGTAGTCCCGGTTTTGCTCAGTCCTGCACATATGACCTTCATTTTTTCCCGAGCGTTTTGATTTGACAGTGACAACAAATAACTTGACCTCGCACAACAAGAGCTAACTTTGTTCGGCCTCAAAGAGGAGGGCAGGGCCACGTCAACTTAATTCAGTGGCGAGGAGCGTTGCGTGACGAGACAAAGAACGGCTGCATAGGAGACTAACCTAAAGCCGGTAGAAAAGCGTATTGTTCACTGTAATGCCTTTTACGAGTGTGCTATTATTGCGTTCGCCGAAGGAGAATGCTTTCTAATCTCTTGGTTGTCTTGTGGTTTCATGGATGCCCAGAAAATTAGATATAACAAGGTCTTCCAAGATCTTCCAAAGGGTAGAAGCGACAAGCGACAAGCGACATAGTTCTGAAAACAGGCGACAATCCTCTCCAAAAACATCGACAACCGACAGAAATTGGCAGAAAATGCGCGACAGTTTGCGACAGCGAGAATTCACTTTCTATTCCTCCTGGTTTTCTTTGCGACAGCGACAAATGTCCCTAACGAAACAAGCGACAGACAGAGTAGTAAACGAACGACAAAGCGACACCAGACCACAGTTTGGAAGGCCTCTATAATTGTAACGCTACTAAAATGAAGACGCTGAAAATAACCCTGACTTAAACAATGTTTGCTTAGCAAGCGCAAGCATTCAAACGAAAAGCTGACAACTGTTGGTAACCGGATTACCAACCCTTGCGTTACCTATGCCATTGCTCAGGAGATAATAGGCTAGCAAGGTGTGCAGTTCCATTGGTTCCTGAGAAAATGCAAATTAAAGTCAGACAAAAGAATTTTATAACAAAGCCAGCAAGTCCGCTTAATCAAATGGGTGCATCCAGCAGAAATGTTTGGTCACCAGACATGATTAAACATTGTTTAGTGACCAAACCATTTATCGTTTGGCCACCTTGTTTGGTCTTATATTTATATGAGAATGAATACAGTATGAAAATCCACTGAAATCGCAACTGCGATGATCATTCACATATTCATAAAATCATATATCACACCAGTCCTGAAGAGTCTACATTAGCTTCCAATTGGTTTTCGAGTAAAGTTCAAAATCGCTTTACTAGTATTCAAAGCCCTCAAAGGAATGGCGCCAGCCTATCTGAGTAGGATGTTACAACCAAAGCCTACATCACGCTATTCCCTGCGTAGTAACAACGAAAACCTTTTGATCATTCCTCGAACAAGATGCAAAGCATTTGGTGATCGTGCATTTGCAGTGGCTGGCCCAAAATATGGAACAGTCTTCCTCTACACATTAGAGAGACTGAAAACTTTCATAATTTCAAAAATAAACTGAAAACACACCTTTTTAATGAAGCTTTTTATAAAGAACAGTGACATCCGAGGACACTTATATTTTCATTTTACCTTTAATACAGACATTCGTTGAATTTTGAGACATTTTTAAGGACATTTTAACAAAAAGTATTGTGGTAGCATTATATCTTTGTACATATGAATTGTAAAGCGCTTAGAATTTTATATAGGCGCTATATAAATATATTTATTATTATATTATTATTATGATGACTTCCGCTCAGGTTGTCGAAACGTCAGTCAATGTCACCACAAACAGTCCTTCTCAGGACTACACTCACCCGGGCGATCGTGCTTCACTTAGTTATGACATGACTCCTGGGTTCAAACCATTTACGAAAAAACAACTTGTTTGGTCCGTTGGCCAGTAGTCTCCTACACAGCCGTTCTTTGTCTTGTCACGCAACACTCCTAAAGTGGCGAGGAGCGTTGCGTAACGAGACAAAGAACGGTTTCTTAGGAGACTAGTTGGCCAGCTATAGAGATACTATGAAAGGCGTTAAAGTAAAGAAAAACCAAATAACAACTTGCGCTCACGTTCTCGGGAAAACCTTATTGAATTTGGTCATTTCAATTTTCAGTTTTGCAGAGGACGGCAAACAAGTGTTCCAAAATTTAAAACGCACGTGCTGAGCGATTGTTTCTGCTAACTAAACCTATTGTTTTGTGGTGTTCTCATGATTCTCGTTGCCGGTGCTTTCGATCCTTGTTGATGAAGCTCCCTATAGGTGGTTTGCACGTTACGTCATCGCCGCCATGCTGGTGGACGTAAACAATAGATCTCTCATTAGCTCCTTTTGTTCGTCCACCAGCATTTGTTCGTTTCACCATTGTTATCTGCGTCTCTAGAGATTGGCTGCAAACCACCTATTGTAGATATCTCGAAAAGAAAGAAGGTTTTCTTGATTGACGAGGTTGAGCGGAAACACAGTAAAAAGAAAGCAAGGAGATGAAATCTTCCACTGATAATTTAAGGAGAATTACAGCAACTATACACTGCCTTTGAACCATCACAAATTGTAAACAAGACTCTTGCGGAGGTTGTGGTATGCTGGGTAGTTTCGTGGCCCATAACTCCTTGCATCCTGATGTTTGATCATCAACTAGAAATTTACTCAGATCTAGCCAAAGAATTATGCTTGAGATTCCTAGTGGCAAGATACTCTCAACACTTGGAGGAAGAGCTTTTTGTTATGCAGCCCCGAAGCTTTGGAACAATCTGCCCTGTAAAATATCTAGCCTTGACTCTCTTTCAAGTTTTAAGTGCCACCTCAAAACATACCTTTTTACACAAGCTTTTAATTTGTAAATCTTATACTTTTTAATTCGTCAAATATTTATTGTTTACCTTGTAATTATTATTATTATTATTAGATATTAATTTATTTTTAATCATAATTGCTTGTAAACTTCATTTATTTTTAATCATTTTATTAAATTGTAAAGCGCATTTGATCATGTTCGGCATGAAAAATGCGCTATATAAGTTTCAATTATTATTATTATTATTATTGATGTTTGTATGATCAAACATGATTTAACCTAGGCTGTTCGAGGCTCTCAGATATTTGGAACGAGCGAAGAAAGAGGGAGGAAAATCGCGTGGGGACTGGGGGGAGGAAGCGAAAGGAGAGCCTAAAGACTTTCTTTAACAGACCAGTTCTGGTATCCCAGGTCACGGGCAACCCAGAAACCCCCTCTAGCTACGCCCTTGGGTCTCCAAACATTTCCCGTTTGGCCAGGGCTTGTTACAAACTCCATCTGTTTCTTGCTTTCCGAGAACATTTTCTTTCTCGCAAGAACGGCCTTGAGCAATACTGAAAGACAAAAACAAACAACAACAACAACACAATTCTCGTCTGATCCCTGTGGAGTACCCTTAAATCATTTATAAGGCCGATAACATTTTAGGTTCCATTTCCTTAGTGAATCTCCTTTAGATTTAACGAGATTGCTCGTGTTAAAAACATGTTTACCTCGACAATTATTAGCGTTTCAGTGACTGGTTCCTGATTTAATTTTATCGAACAACCCAATGACCCAATTTGGTTATTCTATTCTCTGAATTTTGCCAAGAGATAAATGTTACCAATTTACGTGCAGCGAGAAAACTTTGCATGTTCCGACAATATAGTCAAACTCAAAGGCAAAGAAACTTTATTTATACACGGTTACAATTTAAAGCTAAGGCTTGTGGGGCCGTGTGGGAGAAATGTTGGTTTTTGAGGAGAGGGGAAAACCGGAGTACCCGGAGGAAAACCTCTCGGAGCAGAGTAGAGAACCAACAAACTCAGCCCACTTATGACGTGGAGTCCGGGAATCGAACCCGGAACATATTGGTGGAAATACTCTTTGTCTTTGGCCATCCTAGCTTAACAAGAAATAACACACAAACTGCGGTGATAAACATGACAATAGAACGCGCGAGCGCTCTCACCACTGCGCCAACCCTGCTCCAGAGGTTTTCCAAAATGTAGTATGTAATATGGCAAAAATGGAACTGTAGCATCAGTATACAGTATATTGTATCGGTTAACAACAGTAACACAAAATATGAGAAAAACATCGGTAATTAATGGTCAGTGAAGTTCACGCCCTATAGTTCTAATGTTTATGTAAGGCAATTGCCCGCCTTTGTTGTAAGCCACATTAATAGCAAAAAGCTTTGCCATTCAACATGAACCCTTCCAGTTCCGCTTATTGCTTATTATGTTGTGCTATATGAGCAGTTAAAAGAAACTGAACATGGTTGGCGTATCATGGTATCAAAATATCGCATTATAATTGACTACGTGACTGCTTAATACAGGTGAAATACAACAATATATAATAAAATTTGGCCAGTTAGTAATTCTAAATGGTGACCAGGAAATTAGACCTAGAGGGGGATGGTAGCTCACTGAGCCCCAAAATGCCCAGCATTGTAACAAAGGATGAAATCAGAGTCAGAGGGGTGGTTATTTTAAGGGCGTCTTATACCCAAACACCACTTTTTCTCCAAAATCAAACTGTTTCAGAAGAAACCCCCACCATGCAACTCGTTGCCATGAGTGATGACAAAAACAACGGTGTCTGAGTGCTTGGTTGCCATGGCAACAGAGCAAGCTTTTGCAAGATCTCTTTAAAATTGCTTCTTTTTAAAACAAAAATGAACTAAAACACTTACTCAGTGAGGCAAGAAACAATAGGTTATGCTTCTATTGATCTAGGTTCTGAACCTAAACTTGTAGACTGACTCTGCTTATTTGCAGAGAGAAAAATCTTCAAAGTTTCACTTTGCCATGAAAGGGTGTTTTTAGCCTAGACTTACCATCAATCTTTTGCATGTTATACAAGAACAATTTAATGGATTGGCTTTAGTTTGGTTCATTGCCTAGAGGGTTTGTATACTTTGAATTTCTTAAGCTAGTAAAAGTAAAAGCACGGAAAGAGAATAGTGTTTGCAATTTACAAATGCCATGCCAGTTTCAAATTTCGAACCTACAATACATTAAGAGTAAAGAAAAAAAATTGCTGTGGTCAGGTTTTGTCATCTTTTCCAGCAATATCAGTGCAAAAGTGTTTGTTACACACGAAGAAAAGGGGAAAAAAATCAAACAGGCATGGCATTGCACTTCTCGAGTAAAGTAATGGCATAGAGCTGATGGGATGTAAACAACATATCAGCTCAAAACTAGTGCAAGAATTAAATGGAAATCTTACCTCGCAAACGAGTAGTCCGGATAAATCTTTTTTGAACTGAATCCTTTATTCAGAGAGTAAACAAAACATTACAAACAGCTCTTCTGCTTCCGAATTAAAGAGGAAGTTTGAGTACAAAAGGCAAACAATAGCTCTCTCAGCTCCCTTTTTATCAGCAACCTCAACCAAGCAGCCAAACAGCAAGAATCTGTCCCCGTTGCATCCTGGGAGATTCCACATATCTTTGATTGGGAAAGACTCCTCAGAAACAAATTACCAGACCAGGCTTCAATCCTGCACTAAAAGATGTTCGGGCACCTTCAGCATTCAATGAAACTTCCGCCAGTGAAGATTGGAGCCCGGTGAGACAAGGCACATCTGCTTTTATGCCCCTTGTCCACGAATAACAAACTGTCAGCAGATTCAAGCAAGCGTTCGAACAAAGTTTGTTGTATTCCCAGTGCCAATAAGCGGTTCTTTGGAATTGGCAAGGTTTAAGCCTTCTCAGCCCTTGCTGATGAGCTCCGGCACCAGCAAATGACCCAAAGCACAGTAATTTAGGGTAATTTTGACACATTCCAGGTTCCAGGGTAAATTTTGCAAATGGTTCGGCCGACCACGGAGTGAATTCAAATGAGCTGAGTATAGCCACGTGACCAGCTGTCATGTGACAAGATACATACATAACAATACCCAGTCCTCCATCAAAATCTCCGGAGAGAGTTTTAATACCCCCACCCCGCAACTCACTTTTAGCAAAAAACCTATGATTTCCATACATTTTCTAGGGTATAAGGCCACCTTAAGTGTGCTTTCAAGCCATTTTTCATTGCAGAAGTTCCCAGGCTGGCATCATAAAGCTGGAATGGAGAGTGGAGGCAAACCTCTGAACGAAACCAGAGGTGAGCGATAATTTTATTTCACAACGACTGGGACGCCAAAAGTGGTCGTGTCGAGTCATGGCAGCTCAAAAGTGAAGTTCGTCTCTCTAGCCGTTCTGTGATGGCGCGTACCATATTTTGCCAGTAGGTCCGGATGGCTCGACACTATAAATCAAAATCTATAAAATGAAGATGGCGGACTTCCATTTCGAGTTGGTATCCAAATCACCCAGAATGCAATCCGGGCGCAAAAGAGAAAAACAGAGGCTTTTAAAAGTGGTTCGAATCAAATGGCTGATGCTTGACTCGATGTAGGCGTGAGAGGCAAAATACTTAGTCATGAGATCAAGGTTTGCTCTCATGAGGGTATTTTGTTTTCGAAAGGAGATTTTGAATTAAAGAATTGAAAGCAAAGATGTGTGTTTTTTAGCCTTGCTCCTGGGCGCATAATACGGGCATTTTTGGTTTTGCTTGAAAACAAATAATGATATGGAACGGGAAACGAAGGTTATTCCCAGTGTATTGGCTCTTAAAGCGTAAAACAGTTATTGGTCGACACTACAAACAGACCATAATAATCAGGTCTAAATTTGAGAGCGTGGGCAATCTTGAAAGCGGTGGGCCATCGGGCTACAAAGGGTTAATAGAGGGTGACCGCTGACTGTATATCGTTTCGATATAACCTAAAAGTACCCAAGTGTTCGAATCTTCTTATTTGTAACACACGTACCTCCCTTTTGTGTTCGTTACATTTGTTTTTGCGATATTCAAAGATCGTGTGTTAACAAGATTGTTTTTCTGGCTCAAAGATGTTGCCCAGTATACCCCACTATGTAAATAGCTCACTCTGAAACCAAAATAGATTCGTCCCGGAAACGAAACAAAAAGTAGCATAATGCAACTGCACTTGTTCAATGGTCTGCTTTCGCAGCCTGGCTGCTTATGCGCAACAAACACGCGAGGAGAAAAACATTTCGGCGAGCCGAGAGAAGTCTGGGGCGGGAAGAGTCTTCTTCGTCTTTCCAGGCGTCGCTCGGCCCACCGTGTTTATTGGCTGCTACCGTTCTGTGGCTATGCTGCCGGTAATGTTGGGTCATTAGGTTTGATTCAGACGCTCATACCAAAAGGAAGGTTAACAATCAGAAGACCACACAAAAGAAACTTCACGCATTGAGGGCAAATAATTTAATTCCTCACTTGTAAATATAGGAATTGTTTGAACTTAAATCGATTTTCCTCTATATTTGTCTCTAGGTAATAGAACTCTTGAGGAAAATACAAATAATCGTATCGTCTTCTACATTTATCAAAATGTACACAATGTTTGTATGCGGAATGAATGTTCCACGAGAAAATATCCTACATCAAAATTAGTCGATAATCTGTTAATGGTGCGCGAAGACACAGCCGAACGAAAGCCGCAATTGACAAATGAGCTCCAAAGAGGTGGACTTCCTGTGCATGAAAGACCAGGAACTCCAAGATGGCAAAATACAAATCTGAATCATTTTCAAATTATAAGTTGGAAACACGACCACTACTTGTCACTTCTCAAAGCCTTCACTTGAATGGTCACGCTTGAGGATGTCCACCTAGGACTCAACAGTAGGATTCACCTTATAAAGTATAATAACCAGCACCGAGGAAAAAATGCCCCTCAACTGGGGGATTCAACACAAAGATTCCGAAACGCTCGTCTCGGAGTTCCACATCGAGAGGTAACGCGGCCCAGACCTTGGCACAATGTTACACAACACTTCGGAAAAGTACCTGCTTGAAAAACCGGAATTGCAGTTGATTCACCAAAACCCTTGTCGTTAACTATTCAAAGTGTAGTAGGTTGAAATGCAAGTATAAACAATCCAAGAAAACAACTGTTCGTTCTCGGCAAATCTTCAGTGAACTACCCGAGGTTTTTGCCCATCCTTTTTTCAGTCACAAAATGGCTCGATTACACTCGGTATGTTCTCTAAGATCGCCACGAAAGTCGTGACGTCACTATGTCGTCATCAGGACTTGTCGCGTTACTAAGCAACGACACAGCCCCGAAAATAAGATCCCGAGTTTAAACAGCTTTTTCCATCTACTATTTATAAGTAAGTAAACCTATGGAAAAACAAACCTGGAACGATAGCAATTTGTCTTCATGGCAGATATGCCCGTTAAGGCAACAATATGTACAGGTGTAAGAAGTTTTTTTTGCATAGAAAAGACTTGAAAATAAAGCCTTTCGGTGCACGGCATACCGGATAAACTAATGGTAATACACAAGGCGAATAGGTCTGCTGCGTGCTAAAAAAACTCGCCGTTTTCTAAAGCAGCTGAATAAGTTAATTGGATTCGTTAGCATTTGCGGCGCTTTCAAATCACTATCAGTCAGGGGCCCGTTTCTCGAAAGTCCCCGTAACTTAACTTACTCCAAACCATATTTTGAAATCAAAATGTCAAGAAAAGGAGGGTGTGTTCTGACCTCTAATGACGTCCATTTTGTTTCTTTAGCTCATAACTTTACTGTATAATTTTCAAAACTTTTGAAACTCGCATCTGGAATGGAAGACAAAACAGCTTAACGGGCCCGGTAATTACCGGGAACTTCGAAAAACGGGCCCCAAAAAACTCGTACGCGACCTTATGTAGCCAACAACCATATTTAACCAGCACAACCAACCAAACAGCACTCGAAGAGAGTAAACAAAAACATCACAACCATAATTCTTTCCCGTCTGGCTGCAGATAACATACATAGAGAGATTTAGCATCAAGTTTGAGGCAAACGTCAGGTTTACGTTTACGTTTTCTCAATTTGAATTTATACTACATATATTTGTCTAAAAAACAGGCAAAATAATTCATAACTAAAATGCTGCTCATCTACAAAAAGGAAAAGATTTCAACAAACAGGAAACGGCCAATGTAACATCTTGGGCACGCGGTTATTTTGTCGTTTGCCGCTAAGCGAGATCCTAAATCTCTCCATAGTTCATGCAAATCTACAGCAAATACGCGATAAGTTCACCAATCGATAGAAAACCGGGCACGAACGGAAGCAGGTTTTGCCGTATCAGCAAGTGTTATTAAATATTACAACAATAGGCTAATTTAGCAACAGAACGGAAACGTCATTTGAGGACGCGAGAGCGCGCGGAAAGGACTGAACACGACTTCCGGTGCTCAGTTTGCCGCTCTGCCATTGGTCAAGTCGATTTTTAGATCTGCGCGAGCCGTCGTCACAGACGTCACGTTGACAGTTGCTAAATCAGCCTAATACCTAAACCAGAAAACTCCTTCACAATGCAGAGATCTTTAAGCTTACACCAACTTCCAAGCACAGCAAATTTATGTACATCACAAACTGTCGCCACCTATGGCCTTCCTTCCGGTGCAGCCAATAAAATGTCTGCATTTCGCGCATGTTCAGTTAAAGGATCGCCTGGGCTTCGACTCCGCGGTCCCAAACCAGGCAGTGACAGTCCCAGCATAGCACGCGGAGGGAGAAATCCCGGTATGCCTGGTGGATGTGTAACCGCTGACATGGCGGCCCCACTGAGGTAGGGATGGCTTCCCAAAGATCCTCCAGGGCCAAAGATGGGAGGCGGGCCAATGTGAGGGTGGGTGTGGCTGTGGGGGAGTGAGTACGGGTGTGGATGAACGTGGGGAGGGGGGTATCCACCGATCCGATGCGACACCGGAGGTCGGGCCGCCAGCCGAGCAAGGTCGAAGGGCTCCCGAGGCCTGTCTCTATCGTCGTAAATGTTCCGTTTGTCCATGAAGCTTGGCAAGATGCCGTGTGAATGACCAAGCGGGCCGCTATGTCTGTCACTCGATAAAATAACAAGTTCCCGATCGTCCATCGTCCGCCTGTCGCCGGGTAGCTTGGGTAACTCGTCCCTTCGCACGCCGGAAATGAGACTTGAGACTGAAGCGGAAGTGGACGAACTGCGCTCAAAAGAGCTCCGCATTTCGTGTGGCAATGAAGACGTTTCCGGTTTCGGATCCGTACTTGTCAAACTAGCGATATTAAAACCAGTAGAGTGCGTTGGTCTGATGGGAGATCTCCGCGCCTCGCGGTCCATCGGTTTATCCCTTTCACGCTGCTTCTCACCTTCTTCGTCGGATATATGAACGGTACTCCGTTCCCGCTCGGACGGTTTACTTGACAGAAGGCTGACTCTATGGGGTGAATCAACCATTCCTCTCTCCTTTTCGCGATCCTGGTCACGCTCTCTACTTCTATCCCTGTCCCGCTCGCGCTCGAAGTCACGCTCACGCTCGAGGTCACGCCCACGTTCCCTCTCGCGCTCCCTTCCACGTTCTTGCTCTCGCTCTTTCTCTCTCTCCGATTCACGGGTTAGCCAGCTTGATACGCGTCCCCATTCTCGATTTAATCCATGTGCACCCCCGTAGCTTGAACCCAGACCTAAAGAAGTGCTCAGGCCCCCGCTTAAACTTCTGCTTGCGGTGCTGCGGAAGGGACTGGAGATAGACCCTCCAAGACTAGATCTCAGTCCTCCGATTGGGCTGCTGCTCATTCCCATCATGCTCGGCGGGGTGCCAGAAAGGCCAATGGAACCTCCCCCAAAGGGTGTGAGCCCGTGACTGGTACTGTGACCCACCGGAAGAGGAGCTCCTGGCAAAAACGGAGCAGCTGTAGAGGAAAATGCGTTTCAGATTAGGACCTCAACGAATGCAGTTGAAAAGAAAGTATGGCGTGTCCCAGTTGTTCAAAGAGTGGACGACGTTATAAGTCACGTCAAGTCATAAGTGGATAAACGTGCATTAGTTGCAATACATTTTATCCACTGGATAAAGCTATCTGCTCTTTAAACAACTTGGCCCAGAAAGAAACACCGAGCATTTTATACTTGCCTTGAAATTAATATATATTTTTTCTGTGGCGGGCAGAGTTGAGGGACTGAGGCAAATGCAAATGTCTGGCATAGCATAGCTTCCACATGTTACAATTGTTTAAGAAGTTAGAGCGGTTTTCAATCGAATATCTTGAATAAACTGTGCTTACTTTGTCTTTCTTTACTCTGCTCTTTTATTGGTTAGCAAAACTCGCGCCACTTTCTCAACCAATGAGAAACAAACCAAAAACCAACCGTGACTTACGCGCGCGCATTTTACTGCGCTTGGCGCCGGTTACATGTACTTGCTTCGAATTGTGATTGGAACATTGCGCTGTTTACTCTTGCTGTGATTGGCCGGAGTAATTATTATGGTTTTAGTTTTTACTACACTCAATTGAAAGCTGTTCTGTGTGAGAATGAATACATGAAAATCATATATTTGAACTTCGGATTAAAGAATGAATATGTGAATAAATATGTGAATGATCATCGCAAGTAGTGTTCATAACTGCGATGATTCTTCACATATTCATTCTTTAATCCGCAGTTCATTCTCACATATTTCATTACTCACGGGTATATTACGAACCATCAAAATGACCAGCTCCCAGTTGGCTTGTTAGCTCAGTTGGTAGAACACTACACCGGTACATCCAGAGGTCGTGGGATCGATTCCCGTACAAACCCGAATTAAAACTGCGATCATCATTCGCATATGCATGACAACTGCACTATTACGCACAAGAAATACTTTGAAGAATCCGCCATATCTGCAACTTGACGAAAACCTAATAACACCGAAGTGAGCAGATGTTCATGTAAGGAATTTGTTTAGTCTGAAGTGCACGTTGCATGCTCCTGAGTACGACAATAAAATGCTAACCTGTTGGAATGGTTGGAGCGGCAGCTGGACTCACGGTTCCGGGACCGTGGACTTGAAACGGTGTGTCGTGAGTACTGGGACGAGAGTGCAGTGAGAGACAACCGCCCGATCTACTGATAGACACTTGCTCTGGTTTTATGTGAGGATCTTTATGTAACTCTGCTTGTACCTGCGTCGGAGAATAACATGATGTTGGTATCAACTTGGCGCATAAAAACCCTTGTGATACGGTAGTTATGATCTCTTTCGGAATGAAATCGCAAAAACGTAAGTTGCCGAGAGGATAAATAAGATGTTTCGTGCTTCTTGTCTCTTCCAGAAAACCTCTTAAATTTCCCTCTTCAATAATTAACATGAAATCGCGATGACAAGCACGGAATTAAAGGTAACCAAAAAAATATGTAGGCATCCAGCTGAGATTAGAGACTTTTAGTCCTCTATCTCAGCTGGATACCCAGTAGCTCGCAACATTTGGTCGTATTTCGTGTCTTGTGTGGTAAAGGCGTCATTTTTCGCGCAATCCTGTCATCATCCATAGGCGTGAAAGTTAATTAAATGTGCAGCAATTTTGCAATCGTGTCATCATCCTTAGGCGTAAAAGTTAATTAAATGTGCAGTATTCAAAATAAGTATACAAATTGCTTAAAATAGAGATGAGAGCGGGTAATATAATAAGTTGGTAAAATAAACATTTCAGTGATCGTTGTAACAACGGTTTAACCGAATATCCTCGCGCCCGCTCCCAGTATAGTAAAGCACAGACCGTAGCGCTCATCATCAAAAAAATCAGACAACGAGAAACGGGTCCAAAAGGATATAAAAAATTGAATAGATAAAAATATGAAGACGTTAAAGGAAAAAGTTCAAAGGATAAAAGTGTAGATAAACAGAACCAGGAACATTTGCACTTTACGTGATAAGAGAAAAAGGAGACAGAAGGCAAGTGCTGAGATTTACTCTAATAATGCAGACTTTTCCTGCTAATGTCACATGGCTCATTCAATACCGTGTTGCCACTGGTATGTTAGAAAAAAAAAATGGCATGTTTCACAAAATATAAAAAATGTTTAAGTTGATCTATTTTCCGAATAACGATGGTAAACTTAGTACACGCCATAAAGAAAAGCTTCATCAAAGAGTGTAGGAGAACGACTATCGGCTCTAGAATGCCTTCACCCGCTCGCGCGCGTTCTGTTTGCATCAATGTCCCGGCCACTCGATAATCAAAAATATACCTAGCGATGGCCTTTTAACAAGGCTATGAACCTAAATTGTTGTCTCGTAGTTAGCCAAAACTAAAGCGTAAATGCTAGACCGTCTCAAACCTGTGTCAACCAGAAAAGATATAGAACATTTCCCTAGATTTTTATCTGCATTAAAAACAACTGTTCTTGTTATATATCCCAGAAGCACTCAGGCATACAGTGATGCCATGGACCTCAACCTGGGTGAACCAGAAAGATATAGAACATTTGCCTAGATTTTTATCTGCATTTAAAAAAACTGTTCATGTTATATATCCCAGAAGCACACAGGCATACAGTGATGCCATGGACCTCAACCTGGGTGAACCAGAAAAGATATAGAACACTTGCCTAGATTTTTATCTGCATTTAAAAAAACGGTTCATGTTATATATCCCAGAAGCACTCAGGCATACAGTGATGCCATGGACCTCAACCTGGGTGAACCAGAAAAGATATAGAACACTTGCCTAGATTTTTATCTGCATTTAAAAAAACGGTTCATGTTATATATCCCAGAAGCACTCAGGCATACAGTGATGCCATGGACCTCAACCCGGGTGAACCAGAAAAGATATAGAACACTTGCCTAGATTTTTATCTGCATTTAAAAAAACTGTTCATGTTATATATCCTAGAAGCACTCAGGCATACAGTGATGCCATGGACCTCAACCTGGGTGAACCAGAAAAGATATAGAACACTTGCCTAGATTTTTATCTGCATTTAAAAAAACGGTTCATGTTATATATCCTAGAAGAACTCAGGCATACAGTGTTGCCATGGACCTCAACCTGGGTGAACCAGAAAAGATATAGAACACTTGCCTAGATTTTTATCTGCATTTAAAAAAACTGTTCATGTTATATATCCCAGAAGCACTCAGGCATACAGTGATGCCATGGACCTCAACCCGGGTGAACCAGAAAAGATATAGAACACTTGCCTAGATTTTTATCTGCATTTAAAAAAACGGTTCATGTAATATATCCCAGAAGCACTCAGGCATACAGTGATGCCATGGACCTCAACCCGGGTGAACCAGAAAAGATATAGAACACTTGCCTAGATTTTTATCTGCATTTAAAAAAACGGTTCATGTTATATATCCTAGAAGCACTCAGGCATACAGTGATGCCATGGACCTCAACCTGGGTGAACCAGAAAAGATATAGAACACTTGCCTAGATTTTTATCTGCATTTAAAAAAACTGTTCATGTTATATATCCTAGAAGCACTCAGGCATACAGTGTTGCCATGGACCTCAACCTGGGTGAACCAGAAAAGATATAGAACACTTGCCTAGATTTTTATCTGCATTTAAAAAAACGGTTCATGTTATATATCCCAGAAGCACTCAGGCATACAGTGATGCCATGGACCTCAACCTGGGTGAACCAGAAAAGATATAGAACACTTGCCTAGATTTTTATCTGCATTTGAAAAAACTGTTCATGTTATATATCCTAGAAGCACTCAGGCGTACAGTGTTGCCATGGACCTCAACCTGGGTGAACCAGAAAAGATATAGAACACTTGCCTAGATTTTTATCTGCATTTAAAAAAACGGTTCATGTTATATATCCCAGAAGCACTCAGGCATACAGTGATGCCATGGACCTCAACCTGGGTGAACCAGAAAAGATATAGAACACTTGCCTAGATTTTTATCTGCATTTAAAAAAACGGTTCATGTTATATATCCTAGAAGCACTCAGGCATACAGTGATGCCATGGACCTCAACCTGGGTGAACCAGAAAAGATATAGAACACTTGCCTAGATTTTTATCTGCATTTAAAAAAACTGTTCATGTTATATATCCTAGAAGCACTCAGGCATACAGTGTTGCCATGGACCTCAACCTGGGTGAACCAGAAAAGATATAGAACACTTGCCTAGATTTTTATCTGCATTTAAAAAAACGGTTCATGTTATATATCCCAGAAGCACTCAGGCATACAGTGATGCCATGGACCTCAACCTGGGTGAACCAGAAAAGATATAGAACACTTGCCTAGATTTTTATCTGCATTTAAAAAAACTGTTCATGTTATATATCCTAGAAGCACTCAGGCGTACAGTGTTGCCATGGACCTCAACCTGGGTGAACCAGAAAAGATATAGAACACTTGCCTAGATTTTTATCTGCATTTAAAAAAACGGTTCATGTTATATATCCCAGAAGCACTCAGGCATACAGTGATGCCATGGACCTCAACCTGGGTGAACCAGAAAAGATATAGAACACTTGCCTAGATTTTTATCTGCATTTAAAAAAACGGTTCATGTTATATATCCTAGAAGCACTCAGGCATACAGTGTTGCCATGGACCTCAACCTGGGTGAACCAGAAAAGATATAGAACACTTGCCTAGATTTTTATCCGCATTTAAAAAAACGGTTCATGTTATATATCCTAGAAGCACTCAGGCATACAGTGTTGCCATGGACCTCAACCTGGGTGAACCAGAAAAGATATAGAACACTTGCCTAGATTTTTATCTGCATTTAAAAAAACTGTTCATGTTATATATCCCAGAAGCACTTTGGCATACAGTGATGCCATGGACCTCAACCCGGGTGAACCAGAAAAGATATAGAACACTTGCCTAGATTTTTATCTGCATTTAAAAAAACGGTTCATGTAATATATCCCAGAAGCACTCAGGCATACAGTGATGCCATGGACCTCAACCCGGGTGAACCAGAAAAGATATAGAACACTTGCCTAGATTTTTATCTGCATTTAAAAAAACGGTTCATGTTATATATCCTAGAAGCACTCAGGCATACAGTGATGCCATGGACCTCAACCTGGGTGAACCAGAAAAGATATAGAACACTTGCCTAGATTTTTATCTGCATTTAAAAAACTGTTCATGTTATATATCCTAGAAGCACTCAGGCATACAGTGTTGCCATGGACCTCAACCTGGGTGAACCAGGAAAGATATAGAACACTTGCCTAGATTTTTATCTGCATTTAAAAAAACGGTTCATGTATATATCCCAGAAGCACTCAGGCATACAGTGATGCCATGGACCTCAACCTGGGTGAACCAGAAAAGATATAGAACACTTGCCTAGATTTTTATCTGCATTTAAAAAAACTGTTCATGTTATATATCCTAGAAGCACTCAGGCGTACAGTGTTGCCATGGACCTCAACCTGGGTGAACCAGAAAAGATATAGAACACTTGCCTAGATTTTTATCTGCATTTAAAAAAACGGTTCATGTTATATATCCTAGAAGCACTGAGGCATACAGTGTTGCCATGGACCTCAACCTGGGTGAACCAGAAAAGATATAGAACACTTGCCTAGATTTTTATCCGCATTTAAAAAAATGGTTCATGTTATATATCCTAGAAGCACTCAGGCATACAGTGTTGCCATGGACCTCAACCTGGGTGAACCAGAAAAGATATAGAACACTTGCCTAGATTTTTATTTGCATTTAAAAAAACGGTTCATGTTTTATATCCCAGAAGCACTCAGGCATACAGTGTTGCCATGGACCTCAACCTGGGTGAACCAGAAAAGATATAGAACACTTGCCTAGATTTTTATCTGCATTTAAAAAAACTGTTCATGTTATATATCCCAGAAGCACTCAGGCATACAGTGATGCCATGGACCTCAACCCGGGTGAACCAGAAAAGATATAGAACACTTGCCTAGATTTTTATCTGCATTTAAAAAAACGGTTCATGTTATATATCCTAGAAGCACTCAGGCATACAGTGTTGCCATGGACCTCAACCTGGGTGAACCAGAGAAGATATAGAACACTTGCCTAGATTTTTATCTGCATTTAAAAAAACGGTTCATGTTATATATCCTAGAAGCACTCAGGCATACAGTGATGCCATGGACCTCAACCTGGGTGAACCAGAAAGATATAGAACACTTGCCTAGATTTTTATCTGCATTTAAAAAAACCGTTCATGTTATATATCCCAGAAGCACTCAGGCATACAGTGATGCCATGGACCTCAACCTGGGTGAACCAGAAAAGATATAGAACACTTGCCTAGATTTTTATCTGCATTTAAAAAAACGGTTCATGTTATATATCCCAGAAGCACTCAGGCATACAGTGATGCCATGGACCTCAACCTGGGTGAACCAGAAAGATATAGAACATTTGCCTAGATTTTTATCTGCAAGTTACATATGCTAAATCAATTGAATATTTTACTACTGCCATTTCCCCCCGACTGTACCTTTCAGAAGCAGCAACAAGTTTCAATTTTCAAGCCGCCACTATTTTAATCATCACCACAAGTGGAAGAAATACTCGTCTGCTTGATAAAATATTTTGTGCTTTGATAGAGAACAGCTATGCAAACGATGCAAGCACCCATATCCAGTTATAAAGACAAAATAAGGCGCCGCCCTCTCACGCGCCCCCTCCCAGCCCCATCTTCAGTATCGTGGATTGATGATGACGAGTGCGCGCGTATTTCGCGGCTTCATATTTGCCGCCAGAATTTACATTAACATCGTAACATGTACATAACTATTCTTCAATAGAAATATTACCGCTCAACAATGGTCCAAAACCTAAGGGAATTCCAACTAAATCAAATCTTACAGAAAACTTTACATTGGAATTAAATCCCAGGGGAAATGTCATTGGCGATTCCTACCGCTTCTGTTCGTTTTTCCGCTTTTGAAATTTGTCCAAAGGCGAATTACTTCGACTTAAAATGTAGTTTAAACTTACCAAAGTCGATTGCGCGTCTATGAAACCACCGGCCAAAACAGAAATTCAGCCTGACAAAGTGTCAATCGCTGCAATCGCTGGCCATCACATGCCGAAATGCACAGGCTATCTCCTCTGTAAAAAACATAGCGCCATCGCTAAAGCATAACATTTGACGAAACTAGCGTTTCAACGTTCAAGTAAAACCATAAAATGCCATGAGCATATCGCGTAAGCGTGCCGCATTGCGGTAAATAAAACTGTGCCCCTATCTACTTTGTAGATTTAGGGCCTTTTCACATGAGCCCGGTTGACCGGGCTGGCTCGGTTATCGGGATGAATTTTATCATCTGTTCACATGGGAAATGTTTTAATTACAGCCCGGTTACCGTGATGAAAAGTGGTGACACGACCATTCACGCTTGAAATTTAACGAACACGTCTGGTGAGAATTTTTCGCTTTTATCGGTTTTAGAAACCTCATAATCCTTTATCTTTACTTTTACTATCAAAAGAAATTATTCCGAGCTATAAATAGAAGGAAAAAAAATCAAAATGAAATACTGTCCGTTCTACTGACGAAAATGCATTGCATCATTTTCATCCCGGTAACCGGGCTGGAGTGTTCATACGGCAAAAATTCCAGCCCGGTTACCGAGATCTCGGTTGTTCGGCAACCGGGCCAGCCCGCCCTCTCATATGAACACGTAGAAATTTTTACAAAGCATTTAGTGGTAAGGCGAGATCTCGGGAACCGGGTTGATATGAAGAGGCCCTTATATATGTTACGTGACATTACAGAAGGTGTGCTCTCCTGCAGTGAAACCGCAAATCGAGTACGTTGAGGGCTCCAATGCAGACCTATGACGCCACTCCTTAGCAACCAGATATGGCAATTTCTTTAACTTCCGGTTATCTCTGGCTCGTGACCAATCGGGGATTTTGACATCCACAATGGTCCCCAGGGTGGGAAATTCGACGTTTATTTAACTTACTGTGTAGGGTCTGTGGTCCCCTCCTCCCCAATCCTTGAAAATCATTGATAGGTGCATTAATTCCAATTAATTGGTTCACACGTCAGCTGTGAGTTCATCGAGATAAGAAATACTTAGGAAGTTTGGAGAGCACTCAAGAAGCTACAGTTGTTAAAATTTTGCATTTTGCTGCATATCCGCGGGTGAGTAATATATTGATAGTGCTGACAGAACACCTTACAATTTAAGAGCAAAGTGTGTATTCTGACAAAATGAAACCGTGGTGCTGGAGTAAGTGAAAGAAGTTACGATAATCAGCCATTATCACTAGCAAAATAATATTATCACTAGCAGAATAATAAAAATAATCAACTTTAATTTCAACTTCACTGCATGTTCTAGACCTCTTTGATTGCACCTGACGTCACGGCGGCCATGCTAGTGGAAAGAACAATAGCGAAAAAGTCTTTTGGGAATTTGACTCTATTATTATGCAAACCTTGAGCTACATGACCGTCTTATCACGTGAGTGCAATCAAAGAATACGACTTACGAATACGACTTTATTAAAGTGACTAACACTTAGCTACATTAAAAGCTACTTTACAGTTCTTGTCACGACAAAAAAAAAGAAATAATATAAAATACAGTAGATAATATTAACATACATATTTCTAGTTAAAGTCAATTAAGTAAAAAATACATATATAATATATATAATAATTGTCAGAGAAACATCTGAAAACGTATTAATATTGGGAGAAAGTATATTTCATCTTAATTCTGGGTGCATCGGCTGGTCATGTGCAGGTCAACTGACCTTTCCTACACTTTTCTTAAACAATTTTCTTAAACAATTCAGTTATAGCCTGGCTCCCTGATGTCTCATCGATTTTAATCCGTACTTGGTCGTATTCATTTTCGGCAATGTCAGAATTGCGTCTCCTCGTACCTTTATTAGTAACATTTCAATTAGTAGTAGAAGTAGTAGTAGTAGAAGATTAGTAATTAGAAATAGTAATATTGTAATTTAGATTTTATGTATGAATATGTTTTTTAACTTTCTGTACCTGAATGAATTTTCCCGTGTTTAAATAAAGATTTACCTCACCTTACATTACCTGTTATGAGGGTCTCAGTGGGGTCAACCGTCAAAAACGCTTCAATGGCTAATCGTTAAATGCGTCAAATGGCCAACCGTTCAACCGTCAACGTCAAAACTGACCGGCGCAATATTTTTACCGTCAACCGTCAAATGAGCAAGCCAATTTTAACTGTCAACCGTCAAAACGGCTTATTTTTTTACCGTCAACTGTCAAAGGGACCCCCCATTGAGACCTTCTATTATTAATGTCTTTATATTTCTCGATAAGACCTTCATTTGCATAGGCTGACTGTCCTATAAATTTGACTTCATTTAGCTTTTCTTTCAGATCACTGGGAGTAACTGCTGAATACCCCGCCACTATTGTTTACCTTAGTCGGCGTTCTTTGAAGAACGAAGCAGAACACAATACACGCTATTCTTATTCAATGACATGCAAATAAGTGGCGGGGTATTCAGCAGTTAAGCCGATCACTGTCACCCGGCCTACAACTATCAAACGACCTTGCTCTTATATCACACTTTACACTGGGACGAAAGATAATACGAAACTTCAATAACTAAATAATAATAATAATAATAAATTACGAATTTATATTGCGCAATTTCCATGACGAGATGATCAACTGCACATTACAACAATGCGTGGAATAAAATAACAAATAATAAATACTAATTACATCATGTGTTGTATAAAATATTAAAAGCCGAGCTAACTAGGAATAAAAAGCCTTACTAAAAAGATGCGTCTTTTAAAGTTTTTTAAAAGAGTCAACAGATTTAGCCATTCTAATATCTGAAGGTAAATCGTTCCAAAGTTTTGGCGCCGAAGCAACAAAGAAAACACGGTCGCCCAGGATTGTTAAAGTTTTAAAATTCGGATGAGATAGCAGTATTCCGTCGTTAGATCGCAATCCATATCTTGAGTTTAAAGGCTTAATTTTGACAAGATCGTTGATATAGGACGGTGCTAATTTGCGAATGGCTTTGAAAGTTAAAAGTAGAACCTTAAAATTAATATGAAATAAGACGGGAAGCCAATGCAGCTGATGGAGCACTGGGGTAATGTGGCAAAATTTGCCCTGCATAACAACAAGTCTGGCGGCTGCATTTTGAACTCTCTGCAATTTGTCAATATGGCACTTAGGCACACCGTATAATAGACTATTATAGTAGTCTATTCGGCTACTAATAAAGGAGTGGATAAAAGTCGCAGCTGAATCCATTGAAAGGTGTTTCCTTATGTGTCTAATGTTGTGTAAGTGATAGAAAGCGGCACTGCATATTTTGGTAATGTGTACGGCCATAGTAAGTTGAACATCGAACCACGCGCCCAAATTCCGCACTACAGACACTTTGCCTACATCGCAGTCTCCTTCCCTGATAGTATTAACAGCAGCTTTTTTCAGTAAATGTCGTGATGCTATTACAATAAATTCGGTTTTGTCGTCATTAAGCATAAGTTTATCCGCGGTCATCCACTGCTTGACATCCGAGATACAGGTTTCCATTGATCTAATTGCCTCGTCTTGACTAACAGCACAGCTTGGGTTGAACGATAAATAAAGCTAGGAGTGATCTGCATAACAATGAACTTCTGGAAGGTGACGACCGACAATGTCTATGTTAAACAACAAAACAACAGGGAAAACAGCTAGAATTTGCACATGCAGACTGTTAGATAAGAAAACCATTCATTTTAAACTAGCTAACATTTAATATTTGCACTGACTGATTTTGTTTAAGAGGATGTCAACATTTGAGTGACAGTACTCGTGAGGAGTACGCTTGACCACTACTCAAGGAAGCTGTAAGCTTACAACATGACGATTCCGGCTGTACGAGACCGTGAAACGTTAACAGACTTGTTGACATACTTAACCGCGTCAAAAATTCGTCAATATTCTGAATATTGGAAGGAAAATGCTACTTTTTTAAGACTAAAAACCTAAAATTGAAAATAAAATTTCCATCTACAAATTAAACTGAGGAGGCAGCTGAATGTTTATGATTAACTCTCGTTCTCTTGATATTCGCAGGAGATCAGAACGCGACGGTGTCTCGAACTAAATGAGCGCTGAATCACCATAACTAACATCATGCTTTGCGAGCGTTTACTCCAACATGAAACAATACCGGTTTCTTTCGATGTGACGTTTACTTAATTCTTTTGCTGCTAAAATAAAGGTAGCTCTATGTTCAAAGGGCAAACGGTATAAAAAGAACCTCTTGAAAACAAACTCAATTTCATAGTTCAGTTCAGTACACTTCCATTTGAAGAATTCAAATTCAACTCGTGGTCACAATGTTGAAATTAGGATTCGTGATTCTTTTTGTGGTCTTCTTTGCTTGCGATTGTTTTGAAAACTTGCAGGCTGAGGACCCACACATGGAAGAAGACGTAGTTTCAGATGATGAAGCGGGTGCAAGAGAGCCCTCCCAAAGAGACGATGATGGTGTTGCCGAAGACGATGGCACCATCGAAGATGAAGACAAAACTCAGACGGATGTTTACGCCCTGAACAGGGAAGGTTAGAACGTATGCAGCTCCTCACCAGGCTAATAGGAAACGCGCGGTATTGAATGAAATATTACAAAGAGGAAGAACAATAAATCTAAATAAGATTCATGAACACGTTTCCGTTTGAAAATAATGTCAATCATCACAAATTGAAAACAGAATTCTCGGCTTCTTTAAAATCAAAATTTCTAAAGTTTGAGGTTACTTAAACTACAATTTAACCCGGCAGGTAGCAGGAGCAAGCGGATTGCGCAACTCTCTCTCTATTACCGCCGCTAATATAAAGAAACCATCTTCTTCGTCAAACATCGGGGTATTTGGGCGCCATGTAGATGACCATATCAATTTTAGAAACAAACATAAACATTGATACTGAAGATCAGGCACCGTGAATAAAAGATTGGCCAGGAAATACAAGTGTGATATAAACATACGTGGAGAACAAGCGGCGTTTTATGTGCGCTCTAAGACGCCTGAGAAATCGATTACGTTTATACATTGGAATTTGACACTATTCGGTTTTGTTTGTACAGTGACATTTGATTGATTGATTTTCTCATATTACGTGTATATTTAAGATCAAAGATTTCATTTTTATTCAGTTAATCGATACAATAAACGAGTTGCGAATAAGACGTCTGTGTGGTTTGTTAAAACATAAGTGGCTGTGAGCTTAGATGTTGGTTGTCTAACGGTTCTGCCGCTTCTGTGGATGATTTTCATTTGGAGCATTATTTTCGATTTCTTGTATTGCCCGAGGCTGACAGTGAGGAGACGGGAAGTTTGCCTGAAGCAAATTAGTTTTAACCGTAAAGCTTTGATTTTCGCGGAAGAAAGAGGCGTGATGTGTTCGAAGGATCTCCACGTACTTTCAGCGGGTTGTCCGTTATGCGAATTCGGTCATCTAAGTTAGAAGTTTTGAGAACTTAAAATATGAAATTTGGTGCTCGCAAAAAGGCATATTGACGAAAATATAACAGACTAAAATAGCATTTAACAATAGAGTAAAATACGATCATGATTGCCTGTTACAATTCAGTTGCACTGTTTCAGCGTAAAATTCGTCTTTCCTTGGACGCTTTTTAGCGGTTTTAATGCAAATGCTTTGTGGTTAATGTCATGCAGTTTCCGCATAGTGTTGACCGGGAGTGTTGACCGGGGAGGGAACTAAAAAAATGAATACGGGGAGGCTCCGCCCCGAGGTCCGATGCCTTAATTTTTTATACACCATTTTTGACAGAAAAGGTATCCCTTTCGTATATCTTCCATTGACAAATGGTACCCCTTTCGTATACCTTCCATTGAAAAATGGTACCCTTTACACAAGAAGGCTTCTTGTCATTTTCATGTAGCATTCAATAAATTAAAACAGTACAGTCATAAAGTATGTGTGTTCGAAATATTTTTATGAAAGGCCCTTTTAAATACCTAAATGACAGATTTACCTACCCTTTCATATACTTCGACTCGTGAAATCCCTACCCTTTCATAAACCTGAAGCGCGAAAAAGGTACCCCTTTCGGACTGAGCCTCCACGTATAGGCCATTATAGGGTGTAACCCCCTACCCCGGGGGTGTTGACATCATCCTAATAATGAGTCCAACAATAAAGATGGAAAAGGGTCAGGATATCAAAAGACCCAATGGGCCCTTAAAAAGGTTGGATATATCTAATGGGGTCCTCAAATAATACCTGAACTATGTCAATTACATATGCATCCACAATCCTTACAACTGTCTTCACAGGTCCCTCAAAAATTAGAACAAATTAGACCAAGAGATCGATTAATAATATTTTGCTTTGAACTTAACTTCCAGATGAAAACTCGCTGCCAGGAAGCAGGATGCGGCGTCGATACCGTAAACAATGTTTTAACGATCCAGCATCGGGCAGGTGCTGCCGTAATGCAAACATAATGTGGCGCAGGTCCTTTACCGATTGTTGCGGGTCCTTACCTTACCACCGCCGATGGTCCATGTGCTGTGATGGCAAAATTCAAGTCAAACCGAGCGGTGTTCCGATCTGGGTAATCTGCAGCAACTAGCCCTGATCCAGACGCGGAGATACCGCTATTAGCAGGCGGACTTATAATCCAATGCCAGCTTCCAATCAAGTAATCAGTAAAAGCAAATAGAATACAATTATAATGTAAGCGCCGTTAAACAAATTTGGGCAAATAAAGCTACAATCGAGAGAGGTAAACTTATTAATTATTGTGGAACGAGAGAAAGGTTCATAAAGTAGTTGTTGTTGTTGTTGATGATGTTGTTGTTTGGTGGCAGCAGCAGAAGGCTTTTGTTCGATGGATAAGCACCCCAATAACCGTACACTAGACTTGGGTCAAATATCACCTCATTTCTGATTTTGAGGAAAGGGGGAGAAGATTACATATATGTTCATACGTGCCTACGGTGGGGACGCTACATAGATACATTTATGAAACTCTTTTCGTCACTGATATGCATATATGAATATTAACACATACATAAAATACAAATATATAGAAGTGTTACAAAAATGTGGAGAATAGAGAGATAAGTAGGAGGAGAAAGGAATAATCTAACAGACCTATTTATTAATTTCATCGATAAGGGTGTCATTGTCAGCACACCTATCCTGCTTTTCAAGATTGAAGAATAAGAGACTGCGTTTTTAACTTAAAAGCGTGTTTTGGAAAATTTTCTCAAATGCTCAGGGAGACTGTTCCAGTCTTTTGCACCGACGCTAACAAACGAGTTTTTATGATGGTTTAATCGAGAGCATTTACGATAAAAATTTCCAGCCGAAGAGGATCGGGTGGTTGCAAAGTTATTTGAGACGTCAAGCATTAACATAGAAGAGAGTTTGAAGTGTAGCATAGATATGGGCATTATATTGGAGAAAATGAAGTATCGAATAGCTAGCATGTGTTCGGGATTACATAGACAAAGTTTATGAACTAGCCGCCCTTCTTTGAAGCACTAAAATTTTTTGCTATGTGGGATTGAACAGTTAGGCCTCAGGCGACAAGACCATACAACAGATCAGGGAATAAACATGTTGCAGTGCTGAGAACTTAAGTAAGATGTCTAAGTCTAACAGTCCCAACATCTTATAATCATTTTGGGTTTGAAACAACACATCGTTTTGACATATTGCACCGTTTGTTTTAAAGAACAATTTCCGATACTAAAGAAATGTCAAAGTTGAAAAATTGTTGATGAAAATCAGAGGACAGCGACAGCGAAAACTAAGCGCAAGAGATCATAACGAGACACCTTTTGATCACGTTTAGAAGTTCGCCATGCAAAAGCGTAAAAATAACAAAAATCAAAATTCATGAAATATACATTTTCAACAAATGATAGCAAAAAAATTGAAGAACACCGCTAGCAGTTCCTCTTTCACACCGATAGCGCAGCGAGACTAGCGAAACCAACCCGTTCTCACACTGGAATTCGCTATTATCCTGACTTCCAAACTGAGGCCCGGGTATAAACTTCGCATTCAATTTTACATGCACCGCCGGAGAATCAAATTGCTGAGTTAAAAATAAGTTCAGTCAAACAATCGACTCAAACAATCAAATAGGCGACTTACGTTCGACTTTTGATGGAAACGCCGCAGTTTACTTGTGAAAATTCGATTCTTAAATTTATTTAAATCATACTTCGCCTGTAACTCCACTTTTTAATGCTACATGATATACCACTTGCGCTCAGCAATAACTTCGACAATTAAGGTGGCTAACACCGCGTTTCTTAGCACTTTCCCAAGTAGGAGCTGATTCAGAGCCATCCGGCCGGCTTAATTTTTGAAAAGTTTTCGAGATATCGCAATCTTAAAAAAAATAAGCTAAGTTGATAACATCAGCACAGTTACATAGTTACACGCGATCTTAGCTCATTATGTATGTTTCGCTTGGTTGTTATATTTTCAACACGTTGTAACTGACGATGATCGATGTTTGCAGCATCGAAACATGCTTCAGCAAAAATTTTAAAAAGTCGTGATCTCTTTAACAATTGCGATCTTTTGCTACTCTCTCGACCATACGCAATCGCTCTATCAATGGCAACGATTTATGCACCAGCGTGCTTTAAGCCGTGGCTATACGAGCGATTTTTTGCTCGCGTCGGTGATTCGATTTTTTCAAATTTTGTCGCGTCACCAGCGCGCCCAGGGTGGCTACACGAGTGACAAATTGAAGAGCACGAGCTTCACGGCCAACAATCTGTGCGATTTTGTCGCGAACGTTTCAACTCTGGTGACTTTTCTCTTGCGATTTTTTCAGCTGCGCATCACCTGCGCGAGGGTGGCTACACTTGCGATTTTCATCGCGCGCTGGCTTTATAAACCAACAGATTCTTACAGTTATTTGTTGTATTCATCTACACATCCCTCACAAGAATGTCATTCCCTGTTCTCAATTTCCTTGATTTCGACTTCTATACAATGATGACTCTGATTTTTCCAACAAATCAAAGGAAATGTCCCATTTCTTCGAAAGAAACGTGTGCTGTCATGTCTCTGTTGTTCAATCGGTGCATGACCGCACTCAACAGATTGACAGTCAGCACTTCGATCATGCGTTATAAAAGAAAAAGAATGAGAGAATTCCATGCCACCTCACTTTTCACTCTCACAATCACGTGGTAAAAACTATTATTCTGAAAACTTTAAACTATACTCCAAAATGATTCCGAAACCGGTGGAATCTTTTTCACAACCTCCACTAATAAATTTTCGTCTTCACGTACGTAGGAAACTTTCTGCCTAATGATCAGGCCCGCACTTTTAAATGCGCGCGCTCGATGCAAAACTTGTGAGTGATCGTTTCACTTGTACCTCCGCAAATGTTATCTATTGCATAACCTGTACCTTATGCAAAAAGTTAAAAATCGCCGAAACAGGAAGACGATTAAGCGACCGATTCCGCGAACACCCTCCTGACGCTGAGAAAGATGACTAGGACGCATCTAAACATCTAAGAGTCATTTAAACCAGTCGCTCGACACTTCAATCTCCCTAACCATTCCAAGCAACATATGGTGATATTTGGCCTTTCCCTACATCAAGGCAACACGGAAAGCCGTAAGAATCTAGAAAAAAATTTATAACATTCAGCTAATGACACTCTTAATCCCCACTGTATCGACGAACGCTTTTAATTCAACTAATTTATTGCTGTGTTTTCACAGATCCATCTCTGTATATAACCCTCTCACAACCCACAACTTTTCTTGATTCGCTCTGACGAAGGGCTAGTGTACCACTCCCCCACCGACGCAGCACCACAGTCTTTAGAAACTAAACCCTTTATTTTTGTGGAGGTCTGGTAGCTGATCTTTTTCAGTCCACGCATGCTGAAAACACTTTAACAAAAGTAAATCCTGGCTACTTTATTTCGAAAATAGCATAACGACTATATTGCAACAGTTTGAATCCCTGGCTACTTTCGGCATATACCAGCCTGCTTCTAAAGATAGTAACACACTTGGAAAGCAAATGCATTTAGTACCAATTTACACTTTATTAGTCAAAATTTGGTCGATGCAAGGAACTACCGCTATTCAAAGAAACCATAGACAAAAGTTATTCCAGGGTTGAACACTTGACAAAGCTGACTGAAAAAATTAAAACCACCTGTGTCTGTGTAGAGAGAGAAACCGTTGGAACAGAAACTCCACGAAATCGCCACAAATTGACCTAGAAACCAGACAGGACACAAAAGGAACTACAGAGGAGTTAAGGTGAGGAAATTTTATTGAAAAACCATTCCTAATTTTGACTTCAAATTCGAAACAATTTTCTCCCATACAAATCCTTATAATTTCGCCATTACGCAAAGGTCATGCAATGCTCAAATCAACACAAATCGCGAGCTTGGGCTACTATGTATCATAAATGGAGTAATAAAACAAATTTTACCTCCGACTCTCTATGCAAATCATCTTAACGAATATTTTTTCGGTAGTGAGGGTTCTAATCTGGTGCTGAGGCTAATCTGGTGCGGGATTGTAGCCTCCTCTTGGCTTGCTTTTGATTGCGTGACGAGCCAATATATAAAGTCTCGGCGTAAGGAGGCCAGCAGGTTGCTGATGTCAAAACAATACAGAGGCTATAAAATACTATGCGTAGATTCCATTTGGCCCTGTATGAGGGGTGATCTCCGCCAAAATTATGTTTCAAATTGTGTTATACAGAATCTCCAATTTTTCTTATTGGCAATCAAATTCTGTTCTAAAGAGTTGGAACAAAAATTGAGACACCACAAAAGAAATTGAAGCAACAGAACAGAAATTAAATGAAGAATGATCCTCGCAGTTGTGAACGCAATTTATGCAATTGCGAAAAGTAGCCTGAAAAAAAATTCAGGACTTCAACGGGGTTCGAACCCGTGACCTCGCGATTACCGGTGCGATGCTCTAACCAATTGAGCTATGAAGCCACTGATGTTGGGAGCAGGTCAATTGTGGGTTCTTATGTTCCCGTGAAAGAAATGAGTGTGAATGATATATGAATTGAATCATATATGAACTGCGGAAATGAAATCAAATGAAGAATGATCCTCGCAGTTGTGAACGCAATTTATGCAATTGCGAAAAGAAGCCTGAAAAAAATTCAGGACTTCAACGGGGTTCGAACCCGTGACCTCGCGATTACCGGTGCGATGCTCTAACCAATTGAGCTATGAAGCCACTGATGTTGGGAGCAGGTCAATTGCATAAATTGCGTTCACAACTGCGAGGATCATTCTTCATTTGATTTCATTTCCGCAGTTCATATATGATTCAATTCATATATCATTCACACTCATTTCTTTCACGGGAACATAAGAACCCACAATTGACCTGCTCCCAACATCAGTGGCTTCATAGCTCAATTGGTTAGAGCATCGCACCGGTAATCGCGAGGTCACGGGTTCGAACCCCGTTGAAGTCCTGAATTTTTTTCAGGCTTCTTTTCGCAATTGCATAAATTGCGTTCACAACTGCGAGGATCATTCTTCATTTGATTTCATTTCCGCAGTTCATATATGATTCAATTCATATATCATTCACAGAACAGAAATTAAGACATGAGAAGTGAAATAAAGACACTAAAACAGAAATTGGAGCATCAGAACAGAAGTTACGAAACAATTAAAAACCGATCCAATTTCTGTTCTGTTGCTTCAATTTCTATTCTGATGGGGGTGTGGCTCAAATGGGAAACAGAGCAGAACCTGGGAAAGAACTAGTTTTACATTATAATTTATGAACTTACATTCGATGATCTTCCCGCGAAATGAAAGTTTATTCCGATCAATGTATTTCGGAGAAGTATTCTATATGTTGTGGGAGACGTATTGCGAGATCCGCAGGCTTCTATGACTGAAGAGCTTTATTTCGCCTGGACTGGCTACTTGATGTTGTAAACAGAAACGCAGATTCGTTGGGCACGATCGTAGACCTGAATCAAGTTCGCGCTCATAGCAGCTCTTCTTCAGCTCGAACTGCCGAGATGGTGTTAAGCGGTCAACGGGGCAGACCGCGTTACCGTATTACAGAGGAACAGCTTCAGCTTTTGATTGATCGTCAATTCACTCTCCGGGAAAAGGAAAAAGGAATAAGGAACTTGTCCAGAAACTCTGCGTTACAACGCAAGAGTACACATCACGCCAGATGATGAATTTAAAAGGGATATTACCATGATAAGAAAGAACGCTGAGCAAAAACATGTCGACGCTCTCATTGAGTTTCACTATCGGCGAGTAGAGCGGAACAAAATCAAACTCACCAGGATCAAACAGCTAGAATCTAAAATAATAATGATGTAAAACAACCTAGAGATAAGGCACACTCTACGGTCTCAGGACCAAATGTCGATCATCGAACATTTTGAGGTATACAAGGGCGAGAGATTTGAAAAGGAGTCTATTCTTGACGTACGCACGCACTTCAAACCGACAGATCCAATTCACGCATTTCAGCTAGCATTTTAACTCCCGTCACCCTTCGGGCGTCAGCAAATTATCTAGGGAGGTTCTTAGAACTAACTCTTCAAAAGAAAAATTTGAAGGAAACTCTGCTCTATTTAAACAAAAAAGATTTTAGATGTTATCCAGATAACCTTGTGAACATGACCCTGTCGGGAGTTAATTATGGCGAAAGAATGTCGTCTCTACAAAACAAGAGGCTACAATTAGCCTAAACTCGGGCTTGCAAAAAACAGTATTGTATCCCTAACTTAGCGCTAAACAAAAGAATAGAGGGAAGTCTGTCTTTCTTACATCGGACGCATTGTGTTTAGCTTGTGTTGGAGTCTATTTCTTTAGACCCCTATCAGCATATATTCCTCTAAAATACAGCTCAACCATTGAGAACAATAATTATAACACTTTTTTTTTAAATAGTTTATTAATAAAACTCTCTTGCAGTAAAAAGAACTGAATTATCGAGTATATTTACAATGTAAGGCAACTATTATCTAAAATAATTTACAGTTATAACAATGATAGTAACAATTGAATCACTTAAAATATTTAAATGTAAAAAAGTCCTCCGCTCTCTTTGTCCTACAGACCTGCATGTTCCGGAAAAGATAATACTTTTGTGCTCTCTGCCTCAAGGTGTAGTTGGACGCGTCTAGGAGTGGGCTGGGAAGCAGGTGGTGCAGAGGATGGCTGGGGGACTTCATTTTCGCCATATATTTGTAGCACAAGTGTACTCTTCTATCATGTAACCTATCTAATTTACCTAACTGTAAGGCATGAGCATATGACTCTGCCTCGGGGTAGATTATGTTAAGCGCCCTTTTTTGCACTCGCTCTATGGCTTCGGACAGGTAAGCAGGGATGCCCTGCCAGACTGGTAAAGCATACTCTAAAACTGGCCGAATTGTGCTAAGGTATATCCTCAAGATGTTGGGTTGGCTCACCCTGGCTCTGTGTAAAACTCTAAGGGAGTATAACTTCTTACAAGCTTTCTTAATAATGTAATCAACGTGACAGTTCCATTTCAGGTCATTGTCCATAATAACTCCTAAGATCTTATAGGTATTGACACGCTCGATGACATTGCCGCCAATTATTATCGGGTTAGTGAGACAATTAGAGTTGCGTAAGAAATTAATATGCATTTCTTTACACTTGGTTGGGTTGAGTCTCATATTATGAGCAATGGCGAAATTGTGAATGTCTGAGGCCACAACATGAAGTAAGCTAGGGGAGTTCCTTGGAATTATTTCGAGAGCACTGGTATCATCGACGTATTTGATGCGCAGCCGCCAGTCAGACAGCAGTTTATTTGTCATCACTTGTAAAAAATTTTTCGACATCGAACCCGGGTTAGCTGCGTCACAGGCAGGAACAATGACCTTTAGGCCACAGAGGTTTATCGTTATGCAAGGTGATAAAAATAGTGTATTGATTCCAAAAAAAAACTAGGCAGACTTGTTTTCGCTTCGATGGATAATTGTTTGAGAAAGGAAACGCTTATCGAACGATGTAGGATTTTTTCGCATAAACGTTAATGGAGTCTCGGTGAAATGTGAGTAGAAAATTAATTAGCAGAGTGAAACTGTTTACAAATAGGTCAATCCAGGGTCATTTGAAACACAAGAAAGGAACGTTTCTGGACAGTTTCAAGTGACGCTAGTACATTTGTAAAAACTAATCGCTATCATTCAAAAATTAAAGTCCAGAAATTGAGATATTGTGGGAAAAAAGTAAATAAACTACCTGCCAAAGTCTCAGGGGTGTGTAATATCCCGTACTTGAGTTATTCAACAAAATGTACATCTCAATGGAGCGGATACGGGGAACACGGCAGTCCATCTGGAGTTAAATTTTTGTCATGTTAAAAGCTTTCTTCTCGCTGTTGAACTTGCAAACATTCGTATAGACACTTCTCTTAACATATTAGTTGTTCAGACTTCAAAGACACAAGGTGAATCAAAGTTTTCCGATACGTGACAGCAAGTATCATTCTTGCTGTTGAGATGAGATTTACACTTCCGAATCACTCGGCCGTGAAAGGTCAAACTCCCTTTGTCTGTAGTCTCTAATTTTTGGCGCTCCCCTCGCGTCGCGTCTCCTCGCAACTTCGCGCGCGCACGTGTCTTTCGCCCGCCCCACAATCCATCGCCAAAATTAGAGACTACTCGCAGTCTACTGAAGCAGACACGAGGAAACACGGCAGTCCATCTGGAGTTAAGTTTACTCATGTTAAAAGCTTTCTTCTCGCCGTTGAACTTGCAAACATTCGCATAGACACTTCTCTTAACATATTGTTTGTTCAGACTTCAAAAGACACAAGGTGAATCGACATTTTCCGATACGTGACAACAGGCATCACTCTGTTAAAAATAGTTAGCGCTTGCGCAGAAACGCCGGAAGTGAGCTTTGTGGATGATACTCGACGACGAAAAAGAAGAACCGTCGGTGATTTTAAACTCGGGCGCCGCGCGAGACCAAGCAGCCCGAGTAATAAACAAAAAACACGCAAACTAATTTTGCCGTTTGTTACAGAACATCGCCCATCAGTGCCTTTAGAATCTCAAACAGATTCTAATGAACAAATGGCATCTAATACAAAACCAGCCCTTGCTAAGAAAAATCTTTAAAAATACTCCCCCGATCTCATACAGAAAAGGGAGGTCTATGTGTGCCTCGTTAGAGCTAAACTTTGAAGGTCTTTGAATTTCCTATCGTGTTTCGCATGTATACACCTTGATTTATGATTTATGATTTATAGTCTTCGCCAGAGACCTGGCAGGGACACTACAACAGCTTGCGCCAATTTCTGTAGGCCCGTAACTGCAAATCCCTCCCCCATAACCACATTCTAGTAGAGGTAGATCACCATCACTACGTCCCCTACTCTTTTTGAACAGTGCGTGGGTTCTTTAACGTCCCACAGAATCAATTATGAAGAGACGGAGCCTACGGTTTATCGTCCTTATCCGAGAAGACTGACTTGAGCAGCCTGTAACAATTGTTCCCTACAGATGAAGATGGTCCGGGAACAGATCTAGCTGGGTATAAAGTCGAAAACAGCGACCTAAAATTTTGAATTATTCTTTGAGCGCGTGGCTCTGCCTAGATCCAACCGAGAAACCTCTGTTTCACTTGCATGACGGAGGGCTGATGTCTCATTGCTATTCATTGTGGTATTGGTTGTTGTGTTGCTCCGACCCTAGATAATTTCTTTAACCTCCTCTAACAATGAGATACATTGGGCTTAAAGTCCTCCCCCACAGGTAGTTTCCTCTCGAGCGACCATTTCAAACAAGGAATTAATTTTCTATACGCGGTGACTTAGGCATCGCATGTATGTTCATAAATAACAATGTAGAACTAGTTGTTACCCAGGTTCTGCTCGGTTCCCCATTTGAGCCACACCCCCACCAGAATAGAAATTGAAGCAACAGAACAGAAATTGGATCAGTTGTTAACTGTTTCGTAACTTCTGTTTTGTTGCTCCAATTTCTGTTTTAGTGTCTTTATTTCAATTCTCATTTTTTAATTTCTGTTCTGTTGCTTTAATTTCTTTTGTCGTGTCTCAATTTTTGTTCCAACTCTTTAGAAAATAATTTGATTGCCAGTAAGAAAAATTGGAGATTCTGCATAACACAATTGAAACATAATTTTGGCGGAGATCACCCCTCATAGCCCTGCGTGTGTACTCTGATAACGCACGAAGGACGTAAAAAACGTCATTAAAGAAAAGTCTCGCTACTCGTATGCGACTCGTAGCGTACTTCGTTGTTAATGTCTTGCTATTTTTTTTAGACGCCTGCTGCACGTGCGTTATCTGAATACGAACGCAAGGCCACTTGAACTGAATGATCGAAGACTTGGTGTCTTGGTAGTACGCGTCGGTTCTAGTTAAGTAAATATACAATTACACTTAACAGTATCAGCATCACGGGTAAAACGAGATAAATAATGTTTTCCCTCAGTATTTCCCTCAGGGCTCTCGCCATGCCTTCCTTTTTGCCCGTACCTTCTACGTTTTCACGAGGAAATTTCTGCGAAGGGGCATCAACTCCAAGAAATTGACACAATGGCTCCCAGCCTTGTTTGACGTTGAAGACAAGCAATTTTTCCGCTGGGATGACAGCTTGTACTCTCTCGTTGTGTGCATTATACTTCTTTTTAAATAAGGTAGTCGCTGTGGGATTTACGCTGCCATAAGCAGCTGTGTCTATCGTGTTTGTGAAGGTGAACAATTTTCGATGCTTTGCGGAAAGCAGGAATGCTAGCTTCGTAAACACTCCCATTTCACTAGAGATCCCAAGGTGTTTTACCCAGCTTTGCACCCACACTTCATCATTGTCACGCACGGTTAGAATGATCTTCGCGTCAGGGAAAGCCTTGAGTATTTCCTCGTACCAAAATGCTGCTGGAAGGTCGGTCACAGCATCAACACTTTCGTACATGGAGACAAAGTCAGGCGTCTTTTCCCCGCGATATATAGCAAGCCATTCGTCGAGGTGCAAGTTCATGCGTTCCAGAAAATCGTAAACCTTGTATCCAAGGATTCGCAAGGCACTAGCCATGGATTTAGTCCCGGTTTTGCTCAATCCTGCACATACGAGCTTCATTTTCCATACTAACCTCGCACAACAGAGAGCTAACTTTGTTCGGTCTCATAGATTAGGAGGGAGGGGTCACGTCAACTAATTCACCAATAAGCTAAGGCCGGTAGAAGAGCGTAGTGTTCACTGGAATGCCTTCCCGGGGCATGAGGGGAGGAGGGGGGGGGGTGGGGGTACTCCCAGAAAAATTGGTTGGGGATGTGCGGCCCACTCCCTAAAACACTTACCCTATTTCAGACCAAAATCTGCGATTTTCCCTTCCCTATTTCAGACCTGAACAAAAATTCGATATCCTATTTGAGACCTATTCACGTAAGCGGTTGGCGTAAACACAATTGAAAGACAAAAAGGAAGGGCTTTTGTTGATGATCTTAATCGCCTAATGATGAAGAAGTAGCTTCTTCGAAAAAACATACCAAATTCAAAACTGGAGTGTACAAATCATACCCTATTTCAGACCAAAATGGTCAAAATCGATACCTTATTTCAGACCAAATCTGCTAAAAAACCATACCCTTTGGGGCCTCACATACCTATAGAGTCCATATAAGGGAGTACCACTCCCCCCCCCCCCCCCCCCACCCCGGAATGCTTTTTACGAATGTGCCATTATATATGTCACTGTAAACACTTTCGGTAAAACGCTTCTGTGCACGTTATTTTAAAGAATCCTTAGAAAATTAGATATAACTGTAAAGCTACTAAAATGAAGACGCTGAAAATAACCCTGACTTGAACAATGTTTGTTTAGCAAGCGCAAGCATTCAAACGAAAAGCTGACAATGTTTGCTTAACCGGATCACCAGCGTCTCCGTTCGCTTTGCGTTTAGCGGGTTAGCTGCCGAACTCGCTAAGAAAAATAAAACCTCTGGCACCCACGGTAGATAGGCTCCTGAGAAAATGCATTAATTGTAAAGTCAGACAAAAGAAACTTTGATGATAAAGCCAGCAAGTCCACGTTATCAAATGGGTGCACCGTAACATAGTCGAATCGCTGATGGCGGCAAACCCCAGCAAGCCCCGGCCAAACGGTAAATGCTTGGTGACCAAACAATTAATCGTTTGGCCACCTGTTTAAGAATGAATGATTTAAGAATGAAAATGTGACTGATCATCGCAGTTATGAACACTATTTAAAATTAGTAGTGAAAATAAAGCCTGAAAAAATTCAGGCTTGTACGGGAGCTCATGACCTCGGCGACACCGGTGCGAAAGGATATGGCGTTACATCCCCGCCAAAATTCAAACTTTTGTTTGCAACATTGTTGCTTTGAATTGTTGCTCGTTTTTTACACTCCAATATTCATCTTCTACAATTCAACGTTGTCCATTCACAATTCAATGTCCATATTTCAGTTGCAACGTGGTTTCTTTTGGGTTCGTTGGAACATGGGACATTCATGTGTTTACACGTTGTAAAATGCGATATGCTTGCAACGCAATCTAACATTCTTGTTTCCGCGTTCTCAATCAATATCCATATTTTGCTTTCAAATTTCTTCGTTCAACATGCGACATTTGTGTCTTTCCATGCAACATTGGCACTCGGTATGTATGTTGTATACCTGCCAACTTTTTCCGAGTCAAATGCGAGAGTTTCGTTTCCTCTTGACCGGAATTTAAGAAAATATTCCGGCCAGTTTCGACGATTCTCGAAGACATCCGAACGCTACCGAACATGTTCAATGCACAATCCAATATTTTGATCTTCTTTGGACATCGAACACCGCTCGAATGACCTGATCTTGAGACGGTAAGCCGCTGTACAAAATATATGGGCTCAAAATTATTCCACGTGTTCCAGTCGTTCCAGGTGAGGCAGTGGGTGTTCTCTTTTGGGCTTCTCTGGTCATTCTTTCCAAGTCATCATCAAATCACTGATGTCACTGTATGTACCTTATTTAATAATCACAGTAGATATTGATGAACATGCTAACCTCAAGTCCTAATAGTAGTTGAAGCAGGTAAACAGCATAAGATATAATTATATCATTACAATATAATGACCTAACAGTTTATAGTGCGAGTACTTGAAAGGTTTGCAAGACTTTCTTTAACGGACCAGTTCTGGTGTACCAGCTCCTAGTATACCCTTCGACTGGTCAATTTTGACACCATTGACAGGAAAGATTAACAACCACAGTTCGGTTGCCATATACCAGCCTGCTTCTAAAGATAGTAACACACTTGGAAAGTAACCACATTTAGCATCAATTTACACTTTATTAGACAAACTTTGGTCGATGCAAGGAAGTACCAGTATTCAAACAAACCATAGACACAAGTTATTCCAGGGTTGAATACTTGACAACGCCGAATGAAAAAATTAAAATATGAATCTTTGTTTTTGTTGCTAAATGACACAGCAGTAGTGATGTAGCTATATGTGTCTGGTTGCCAAACCGGCAGAATTTCCTTTGGTCCTCCCTTATGAAAATTAATGAAAACAGTTGTGGCCCTGAAGTGGCATTCCGTCCAAATGGAGACTTCTAACATTCGATTCCAGAACCATATACTGCAAGCCAATACTTAGCCAAACAGCTTTTTTTCCGGGTTTTGAGCTTTCTGTTCACGTAACGTCATTTTATTTCTTCTAGATTTTCCTATTTTTTTAAAACTCCATCCGCATTTTTCCATTTGCCACCCGCTGACATCCATCTCCATTTTACAGCCACCCCTAAACTATGCTTTGTTTATCGACTATGGGACATGAATTATCGATAGAGTATGTACGGAGCAGCCATGTTGGACGATCAAAACAACAAAACGATTTTCCTTTGGGGAATAAAATTCATTATTTTGCAAATATTCTTCTTTATAACAATAATAATAATAATAATAATAATAATAATAATAATAATAATAATAATAATAATAATAATAATATATCACATTTATATTGCGCATTTTCTATGCAATATTCAAACGCGCATTACAACACTGGCCGGGGGACTTTGCCAGACTGCTTATCACGCAGTTTACAATTAATGAAGTTGAGTTGTGAGTGCCCCCGTAATGTCAATATCAAATTAAGACAGACACTATGGGTGGTCACTGCCAGAGTTTTGTTACGTCCCTAGTGGTTCTTTTACGTCCCACAGAATCAGAGAATTGTGAAGAGTTGTGAGACGGGGCCTACGGTTTAACGTCCTTATCCGAGAAGACTAGAAAGTCTAACCGTTTGTAGATGTCATTACAAAGGCAGCACTTTCTCCTCAATTATTTAAAGACCCTGAGTGTTGGTCCGGCCGGGGTTTGAACCCGCGACCTCCCGCACGGTAGTCCGGTGCTCTACCACTGAGCTAACCGGTTGGTCCTCCGGATCCAGCATGGCCGCTCCGCACGTACTCTAAGCGTAACGTTCTGTTTGAAGTTGAACAAGTTGATGTAAACTATAGATCATAAATGGCGGAATAAAAAACAAACTTTACCTTCGACTCTCTACTCAAATCATCTTTACGAAGAATTTTTAATATACTCAAGGAACCATGCAAACACAGTTTGCCACTCAGCTTTCGACACACATCTCTATTGAAAGAAAAACTTTTTGCCCCGAGTCGGAATCGAACCGACGTTCCCCAGTTACCAGTTGGGCGTGATAACCACTACACTACCGGAGCAACCACGCTGGCAACGCGGCCACTTTAGAAAGTGAGTAGTATCGCACGTCGGCCATTCCTCGGAACATTTTTCTTTCGAGACTTTTGTGTGTTTCCTGGCTTCTAAATTCCCTGGTAACTGGGGAACGTCGGTTCGATTCCGACTCGGGGCATAAAGTTTTTCTTTCAATAGAGATGTGTGTCGAAAGCTGAGTGGCAAACTGTGTTTGCATGGTTCCTTGAGTATATTGTTCTACGGCTTTCATGGCTTCGAAGGTATTTACATATATATATGAAGAATTCCCGTTCAGGGAATTTAGAAGCCAGGAAGTCTCGAAAGAAAAATGTTCCGAGGAATGGCCGACGTGCGATACTACTCACTTTCTAAAGTGACCGCGTTGCCAGCGTGGTTGCTCCGGTAGTGTAGTGGTTATCACGCCCAACTGGTAACTGGGGAACGTCGGTTCGATTCCGACTCGGGGCAAAAAGTTTTTCTTTCAATAGAGATGTGTGTCGAAAGCTGAGTGGCAAACTGTGTTTGCATGGTTCCTTGAGTATATTGTTCTACGGCTTTCATGGCTTCGAAGGTATTTACATATATATATGAAAAATTTTTAGTAAAGGTTCTAATCTGGTATGGGATTGTACGTTTGTTATAATAAACTATTCACTTCATTAGCACTTACAGTTAGCTGATTGTATAACTGGTCACATCGTTTTAGATATTGAGCAGTGTGTAAAATAAAGTTGACGTTTTCAAACGTTGCACAAATGCATGTAAACTATGTATCATAAATGGAGTAATAAACAAATGTTACCTCGACTCTCTATGCAAATCATCTTAACGAAGATTTTTTCGGTAGTGAGGGTTCTAATCTGGTGCTGAGGTTAACCTGGTGCGGGATTGTTTTGTCTCCTCTTGGCTCGCTTTTGATTGCGTGACGAGCCAAAATAAGGGTTGTGTGAGGAGGCCAGCGGGTTGCTGATGTCAAAACAATACAGAAAGCTATAAAATACTATGCGTAGATTCCATTTGGCCGTGCGTGTGTACTCTGATATTAAACGCACGAAGGACGTAAAAAAACGTAATTAAAGAAAAGTCTCGCTACTCGCATGCTACTCGTAGCGTACTTCGTTGTTAATGTCTTCCTATTTTTTTTCACGCCATCTGCATGCGCGTTATGAACGCAAGCCCACTTGAACTGAATGATCGAAGATTTGGTGTCTTGGTAGTACGCGTCGGTTCTAGTTAAGTAAACAAGAGGCTACAATTAGCCTAAACCCGGGCTTGCAAAAAACAGTATTGTATCCCTAACTTAGTGCTAAACAAAAGAATAGAGGGAAGTCTGTCTTTCTTACATCGGACGCATTGCCGTGTTTAGCTTGTGTTGTCCAGAGTCTATTTCTTTAGACCCCTATCAACATATATTCCTCTAAAATACAGCTCAACCATTGAGAACAGTAATTATAACACTTGTAAAAAATAGTTCTAAAAGAACAAGAAAAAGAGAAACAGAAAAATAAAGCCCGTGATATATACCACTAAAAGACATCAAACCCGGGTTAGCTGTGTCACAGGCAAGAACAGTGACCTTTAGGTCACAGAGGTTTATCGTTTTGCAAGGTGATAAAAATAGTGTATTGATTCCAAAAAAAAAAAATAAGCACACTTGTTCTCGCTTCGATGGATAATTGTTTGAGAAAGGAAACGCTTATCGAACGATGTAGGATTTTTTCGCATAAACGTTAATGGAGTACGTCTCGGTGAAATGTGAGTAGAAAATTAATTAGCAGAGTGAAACTGTTTACAAACACTTCTCCTTTGTCGTCTCATGTTATTATAATCGGCTCCGAAGCACAAGACCTAGAAAACTCAGACCCCCCCCCCCTCCCCCCCCCCCCCAATCTGTAAAAACTCAAACCCCTCATAAACGGCGATAATTCATTTTGCCCACGTTTATTTCACTTTGAAAATTTGTATAGTTATGAGGGGGTCTGAGTTTTCCAGTTTGGGGGAGGGGGGGGGGGGGTGTCTGAGTATTCTAGGTCTCGTGCTCCGGAGCCGATTATAATAACGTGAAGTGTTTGTTATCTGCGATAAATAGACGGTGTAACATTTCAGCGCACTGAACGGCGATAATTTATTCTGTCCACGTTTATTTGACTTTGAAAATTTGTATAGTTTTGAGGGGGTCTGAGTTTTCCAGATTTTTATTTTTTTTGGGGGGGGGGGGGGGGGTCTGAGTTTTCTAGCTCTGAGGTCTGAGTTTTCTAGGTCTGAGTTCTCCAGACACCCGATACGGGGAACACGGCGGCAATCCATCTGGAGTTAAATTTTGGTCATGTTAAAAGCTTTCTTCTCGCTGTTGAACTTGCAAACATTCGTATAGACACTTCTCTTAACATATTAGTTGTTCAGACTTCAAAGACACAAGGTGAATCGACGTTTTCCGATACGTGACAACAGGCATCATTCTTGCTGTTGATATGAGATTTACACTTCCGAATCACTCGGCCGTGAAAGGTCAAACTCCCTTTGTCTGTAGTCTCTAATTTTTGGCGCTCCCCTCGCGTCGCGTCTCCTCGCAACTTCGCGCGCGCACGTGCCCCCAAAATCCGTCGCCAAAATTAGAGACTACTCGCAATCTCCTGAAGCAGTCCATCTGCCGTTAAGTTTACTCATGTTAAAAGCTTTCTTCTCGCCGTTGAACTTGCAATAATTCGCATAGACACTTCTCTTAACATATTGTTTGTTCAGACTTCAAAAGACACAAGGTGAATCGACATTTTCCGATACGTGACAACAGGCATGACTCTGTTAAAAATAGTTAGCGCTTGCGCAGAAACGCCGGAAGTGCCATTTGTGGATGATACTCGACGACGAAAAAGAAGAACCGTCGGTAGTTCTAGACCCGGGCGCCGCGCGAGACGCGCGCAGCCCGGGTAATATACAATTACACTCAACAGTATCAGCATCACGGGTAAAACGAGATACATAATGTTTTCCCTCAGTATTTCCCTCACGGCTCTCGCCATGCCTTCCTTTTTGCCCGCACCTCCTACGTTTTCATGAGGAAATTTCTGCGAAGGGGCATCAACTCCAAGAAATTGACACAATGGATCCCAGCCTTGTTTAACGTTGAAGACAAGCAATTTTTCCGCTGGGATGACAGCTTGTACTCTCTCGTTATGTGCATTATACTTCTTTTTAAATAAGGTAGTCGCTGTGGGATTTACGCTACCATAAGCAGCTGTGTCTATCGTGTTTGCGAAGGTGAACAATTTTCGATGCTTTGCGGAAAGTATGAATGCTAGCTTCGTAAACACTCCCATTTCACTAGAGATCCCAAGGTGTTTTACCCAGCTTTGCACCCACACTTCATCATTGTCACGCACGGTTAGAATGATCTTCGCGTCAGGGAAAGCCTTGAGTATTTCCTCGTACCAAAATGCTGCTGGAAGGTCGGTCACAGCATCAACACTTTCGTTCATGGAGACAAAGTCAGGCGTCTTTTCCCCGCGATATATAGCAAGCCATTCGTCGAGGTGCAAGTTCATGTGTTCCAGAAAATCGTAAACCTTGTATCCAAGGATTCGCAAGGCACTAGCCATGGATTTAGTCCCGGTTTTGCTCAATCCTGCACATATGAGCTTCATTTTCCCCCAAAGTTTTGATTTTGACTTCGCACAACAAATATCTCGAACCTGGCAACTGATACAGAGAGTTACCATCTTGTTCGGTCTCAGAGATAAGGAGGGAGGGGTCATGTCAACTTGATTCACCAATAACCTAAGGCCGGAAGAAGAGTGTATTGTTCACTGGAATGCCTTCCCGGTCCGAGGGGAGGGGGGGGGGGGTACTCCCAGAAAAATTGGTTGGGGATGTGCGGCCCACTTCCTAAAACCCTTACTCTATTTCAGACCAAAATCTGCGATTTTCCCTACTCTATTTCAGACCTGACCAAAAATTTGACAATTAAAAGACAAAAAAGAACGGCTTTTGTTGATGGTCTTATCGCCTAATGATGAAGACGTAGCTTCTTCGAAAAAACATATCAAATTCAAGACTGGAGTGCATGCACAAATCATACCCTATTTCAGACGTACCAAAATGGTCAAAATCGATACCCTATTTCAGACCAAAACGGATACTTCACAAATTAACGTATCAATAAAACATATCAATAAAACAAGCAATCAGATGAAAACGTAAAGCTTAATTTGTAATTGGTCAAGTATCGTTGTCACTCCAGCCACATCCCACAAGCTTTACGTTTTCATTGCTTGTTTTATTGATATGTGGGTACTTGAGCCTGAGCATTAGCTATGCCATGCTGATGAGGTCTAACAAGGCCGAAACAGCTGTCCATGGCTGCTAATGGTTGAGCTCAATCTTCGCTTTGGTAGATTTAAGGGGTAATGCCCGCTACCTTGTGGCCTTAGTGCCCTTTGAGTGGCTTCAGCTTACTTGATCGCGTTAATTTGCACAGTTTCGAAGACCTTGGAAGGCGTCTATAACTGTAAAGCTACTAAAATGAAGACGCTGAAAATAACCCTGACTTGAGCAATTAGCAAGTGCAAGCATTCAAACGAAAAACTGACAACTGTTGGTAACCGGATTACCAGCCCTTGCGTTACCTATGCCATAACAAACTCAGGAGTTAATAGGCTAACAAAGTGCATGTGCAGCCCCATTGGTTCCTGAGAAAATGCATTGTAAAGTCAGACAAAAGAATTTTATAACAAAGCCATCAAGTCCACTTAATCAAATGGGTGCATCCAGCAGAAATGTTTGATCACCAAACATGATTAAAAATTGTTTGGTGACCAAGCAATTTATCGTTTGGCCACCTTGTTTGGTCTTATGTGAGAATGAATATATGAAAATCCACTGAAATTGTAACTGCGATGATCATTCACATATTCATGAAATCATATATTTGATCCGCAGTTCAAATATATGATTTTCAGTGGATTAAACTGGCAATGAATATGTGATTGATCATCGCAGTTATCAACACTACTTAAGCAGTAGTGAAAATAAAGCCTGAAAAAATTCAGGCTTATAATTGTGCGGGAGCCCATGACCTCTGCGATACCGTTGCAGTGTTCTATCAATTGAGCTAACAAGCCAACTGGGGGCTGGTACAAGCCTGAGTTTTTCCAGGCTTTACTGTCACTGGCCTCCCACGCAGTCGTTTTTAGAGTTCCCTAGAAATGACTGAGCTATACTGTCACTACTGCTTAAGTAGTGTTCATAACTGCGATGACCATTCACATCTTCATTGTTTGGTCTTGTTTGATTGTGTTTGGTCGTGTTTGGTGGCGTTTATTTAGGAGCGGTGCGTGACGAGACAAAGAACAGCTGCGTGGGAGACTAGTTGGCCAGCTATAGGAAACGTTTTGCGCATGCGAGCTGTGCTATCTCATTTGCTTGTATCCAGAGTTTACACGGTGTTTCAGCTGATCAGATGATTAGAGAGCTTTAGCAACGACGACGGCGACGGCAAAGAAAACGTCGTATCAAAATCTAACTTCTCGTTTTATGTCACTCTTTCGCTATTATTCCAATTTATTATGCTGGCCAACTGTCCAGGGACTAAACTACTATGAAAGGCGTTAGAGTAAAGAAAAACCAAACAAAAATTTGCGCTCACGTACGTTCTCGAGAAAACGTTATTGAATTTGGTCATTTCAAGTTTCTGTTTTGCAGAGGACGGCAACTGAACAAGTGTTCCAAAATTTAAAACGCACGTGCTGAGCGATTGTTCTGCTAACTAAACCTATTATTTTGTGGTATTCTCACGATTCTCGTTGCCGGTGCCTTCGATCCTTGTTGATGAAGCTCCCTATTGTAAAAATCTCGAAAAGAAAGAAGGTTTTCTTGATTGACGAGGTTGAGCGGAAACACTGTAAAAAGAAAGCAAGGAGATGAAATCTTCCACTGATAATTCAAGGAGAATTACAGCAACTATACACTGCCTTTGAACCATCACACATTCCGCTAACAAGACTCTTGCGGAGGTTGTGGTATGCTGGGTAGTTTCGTGGCCCATAACTCCTTTCATACTGATGTTTGATGTTTGTATGATCAAACATGTTCCAGGCTCTCTCAGATATTTGGGACGAGCGAAGAACGAGGGAGGATCAGTTAACAGACCAGTTCTGGTATCCCAGCTCCTAGTATACCCTCTGATTGGTCAATCTTGACACCATTGACAGGAATCACCAACACCCTCAGTTCCGCGGTTGTTATTCTTTTCGACCAGCATCATGGCGAGCGTGGTTCGCGCGTATGCCTTGGAGGAATCCAGGTTACATGCTATTTTAGTCCAATATCTCGGAGACTTTCAAGATGTGAAAGAAACTTGGCTCGTCAGAAAGACGTGTTCATGATTATGTCGATCGGGGTGGAAAAGAGTTTAATTTTACACCGCTTTGCTTCGAAGCGAAAATACTCAATCGGCGCTTAGAAGTCTAAGAAGATAAGATTGAATAATGTGATCCTTCGCAAACGTGAAATTTGCCGCTTCGATACTACGGGGAGCGGCGGGCTCTCAAAATCCTGGAGAAAGAAGTTACGAAATTATAAACTTGGACGCCAGGAGATCGTGATAGTGCTCGATGAAGTCTAGTCCATGACAAGATGGTCAGGATCATCAATTCCGGCGAGCGACAGTTCTGGCCCAAAGAGCGTCTGTTTAGGAGGCTATTTGGCCAGGGTTTCAAACATCAACGTGTTTGGACACACTGTGTCAAAAAGAGGGTACTCACAAGATTACAACCTGAATATTGTAGGTTGTTTGCTTACAAATGGGGGGGGGGGGGGGGGGCAACCCAGAAACCCCTTCTAGCTACGCCCTTGGGTCTCCAAACATTTCCCGTTTGGCCAGGGCTTGTGACAAACTCCATCTGTTTCTTGCTTCCAAGAACATTTTTTTTTCTCGCAAGAACGGCCTTGAGCGATACTGAAAGACAAAAACGAACGAACAACAACAAAATTCTCGTCTGATCCCTGTGGAGTACCCTTAAATCATTTAGAAGGCCGATAACATTTTAGGTTCCTTTTCTTTAGTGAATCTCCTTTAGATTTAACGAGGTTGCTCGTGTTAAAAACATGTTTACCTCGACAATTATTAGGGTTTCAGTGACTGGTTCCTGATTTAATTTTATCGAACAACCCAATGACCCAATTTGGTTATTCTATTCTCTGAATTTTGCCAAGAGATAAACGTTACCAATTTACGTGCAGCGAGAAAACTTAGCATTTTCCGACAATATAGTCAAACTCAAAGGCAAAGAAACTTTATTTATACACGGTTACAATTTAAAGCTAAGGCTTGTGGGGCCGTGTGGGAGAAATGTTGGTTTTTGAGGAGAGGGGAAAACCGGAGTACCCGGAGAAAAACCTCTCGGAGCAGAGTAGAGAACCAACAAACTCAGCTCACTTATGACGTGGAGTCCGGGAATCAACATATTGGTGGAAGGCGAGCGCTCTCACCACTGCGCCAACCCTGCTCCAGAGGTTTTCCAAAATGTAGTATGTAATATGGCAAAAATGGAACTGTAGCATGTATACAGTATATTGTATCGGTTAACAACAGTAACACAAAATATGAGAAAAACATCGGTAATTAATGTTCAGTGAAGTTCACGCCCTATTGTTCTAATGTTGTATGTAAGGCAACCGCCCACCTTTGTTGTAAGCCACATTAATAACAAAAAGCTTTGCCATTCAACATGAATCCCTCCAGTTCCGCTTATTGTTTATTATGTTGTGCTATATGAGCAGTTAAAAGAAACTGAACATGGTTGGCGTATCATGGTATCAAAATATCGCATTATAATTGACTACGTGACTGCTTAACACAGGTGAAATACAATAATATACAATAAAATTTGGCCAGTTGGGAATTCTAAATGGTAACCAGGAAATTAGAGCTAGAGGGGGATGGTAGCTCACTGAGCCCCAAAATGCCCAACATTGTAACGAAGGACGAAATCAGAGTCAGAGGGGTGGTTATTTTAAGGGGGTCTTATACCCAAACACCACTTTTTCTCCAAAATCAAACTCTTTCAGAAGAAACCACCACCATGCAACTCGTTGCCATGAGTGATGACAAAAACAATGGTGTTTGAGTGCTTGGTTGCCATGGCAACAGAGCAAGCTTTAGCGAGATCTCTTTGAAATTGCTTCTTTTTTAAACAAAAATGAACTAAAACACTTACTCAGTGAGGCAAGAAACAATTTTTTACAGGTTATGCTTGTATTGATCTAGGTACTGAATCTAAACTTGTAGACTGACTCTGCTTATTTGCAGAGAGAAATTAAAAATCTTCAAAGTTTCACTTTGCCATGAAAGGTTGTTTTTAGCCTAGACTTACCATCAATCTTTTGCATGTTATACCGGAGAAGCTAACAGAAATACACAAAGCGAATAGATCTGTTGCGTGCTAAAAAAAAAAAAACCCGCGAGTGTCGCCATTAATGAAGCAGCTGAATAAGTTAATTGGATTCCGAGGGCATTTGCTGCGGCTTTCAAATCACCATCAATCAGAAAAATCAAACGAGACCTTACTAGGCAACAACCACAACCGATACAACCAACCAATCAGAACTCGAAGAGAGTAAATAAAAAAATCACAACCACGATTCTTTCCCGTCTGGCAGCAGATAACATACATAGAGATTTAGATTTTGACTAATTGTTAATTCATGATGACGGTCGGTTGTGTCTATGGAGTTCCCGTATCTTAAGCTTTTTCTTGCTTAAGCCCTACGACGAGCGCATGTGGCTTACAGTATGGTTTTGACAAGTGTCCTGGAAATGTTTTGAAGCCGTTTATGGATTTTACCAGACAATATAATCTCCCGCACTGTCTCGAGTTACTATCAACATCGAACTTCGACTCAAGACGCGCCGTTCGAAAGTTTTCTCGAGTTCGGACACCTCAAAAACTTTGGACCAAACATGGACATCTATGCTTATGGCTTCCTGACAAATTGCTTTATCATGATCTAGAGCTAAACCCCGGCCCTTCAGAGAAGAAACCGATGTGTGCTAATTGCAGTAAGGCGGTTCGGAAAACTCAAGCGGCCATTTTGTGTAAAGACTGCGCCTCGTATTTCCACGCCAAGTGCTCTGGACTGACAAAGGATGCTTTCAACAAATTCAATACTTCAACAGAGCAGTGGCTTTGTTGGGCCTGCAGTTTGCCACAGATTAGCGACTCGTTTTTCGAGTCGTCAAGCTCCTCATTAAATGTTTCTGACCCTGGAAACTGTTCTGATACACTGAGTTCGGAAATTTTCGAAACCCTCAGTCGACATGGCGCCAAACATTGTGTGATTGGTAGTCTGAACATTAATAGTCTTAGCGGAAAATTCGACGAGGTTCAGGAATGGATAGAGGCTTTCGATATTCTGAGCATCCAGGAAAGAAAGATCGATAGATCATTTCCTGACTCCCAGTTTGCTATCACAGGTTACAATATGTACCGCAGAGATAGGAAGAAAGGCTGAGGCGGTACTGTGGTCTATGTTCGCAAGTCATCACTGAGTCATTGCCGTCTTATCGCTTAAAAACCTAAACCAACGAGATGGAGAGCATTCTTGTGGATTTTCAAATCGGTCAACAACATATTTCTTTATTATGCGACTATAAGCCACCATCAGAAAATAACAACAAATTTACGGATGAGATGTATACCGCCGTTCTTGACGCGGAGATCTCAAATCGGCCTAACATAATATGTTTAGGTGACTTAAACTGTGATATTTTACATCCGCTGGACAACGGTAAAGAAGGGCGAGCATGGCTAGATATTTGTGACATCTATGATCTGCAAAATCTTATTACAGCACCGACCAGAATTTCTCGCACGAAGCAGTCATGCATAGACATAATTGCTACCAATGTGCCTGCATTTGAATTACAATCAGGAATTTTGGAGCCAGGTCTTAGCGATCACAAATTTTAGTCTACACGATTCTAAATAGAAAGGCGATGAAGCCGACGACCATTTTCACAAAGGCAAGGTGTTTTAAAAGCTTCAACGAAGAGGCTTTTAGCAAAGATCTGGAGTGCGTTCCTTTCAACGTCGCCTACATTTTTGACGATGTCGATGACATTTGCTGGGCGTGGCAAAAAAATGTATACTGATGTTCTGAATGGTCACGCTCCTATAAAGGCTAAGAGGCGTAGAAACGCTGCAGGTAAATCGAAATTTATAACTCCTGAGATAAAGAAGGCTATGTGGATAAGAAATGCTCTTAAACGCAAATTTAATAAGACAAGATCGGCGGACGATTGGGAGGCTTACAGGTCTCAAAGGAACCGTGTTGTTGCTTTGCGACGTAAATCCATCATGCGTCATTTTGACCAGTTATGCAGTTCGCGCGCGGGAAACCCAAAGAAGCAGGGGCACCCAACCAGCCAAAGCAGCCAAAAGCTGTAGAAAGGCATTTTTAAGTACCTTATGGTGTTTGAAGTCTGTTTAAAGTGATGTTTTGGTTAGCTAGAAAACTTTGATCTGTTCGGATTCCCTAGCTGAAATGTTAATTGCCCGAGAATTTTAGGAACAAAATCTTTCTTTGAGAAAATACTAGCTGAAATGAACTTTCTAGGGAACCTTGTTTTCTTTCCGAAAATGCTAGCTGACGTGTTTTACTGCCAAAAACAGCAATAACGACTTCTCCGAAAACCTCAGGGGTTATGATTTCCACATTACGAATCTTTTAGGCCACGTTTTACTTACGAAAATCCGAGTGCACTCTTTAATCGCCGCCGAAAGCCCAAGGCGAACTACCCTCCACCGAACAGATATCTACCGAAACTTGTCGTTGGGTGCCCCTGAAGGAGTTCTGGAAGTCTTTACGGCCGTTAATGCATACTAAAAAGCGTGTGCCGAACGACTTTATTGTTCTCAATGAAAAGGAAAGAGTCTTCAAGAGAACAAAGCCAAGTAGCTGAAATTTTTAATAAGTATTTTACAAATATCACAAAAGATTTGATTGTCCACAAGCACACTGCTTTCAGAGACCAGCACATATAAACATAGAATTCCTATGACGAGTCAGCGACCGGCGAACAATTTTGGATTGCGACTGACTAACCATCATGTTGTGAAAGCCGGTACTGGACAATATGAAACCTAATAAAGCACAGGGACATGATCTTATTCCTCCACGGGCTGTTAAAGCTTCATCCGGTTCCATAGCAAAACCTTTTAGCGATCTAGTGAATACCATCATAGCTAAATCACAGGTTCCAGATACTTGGAAACATGGTCAGATAACACCGCGCATTATAAAAAGGAAAGTGTCCTAGACAAAAAAAAATTTAGACCGGTCACCGTACTACCTGCTTTGTCCAAGGTGTTTGAGAAAATCATTCACATGCAGATGACCGAGCATTTTGAATCGATTTTTCATGATTATATGTTTGCATATAGAAAATTTTCATGGTTGCCCGGCGCACTTTTAACTTTAACGGAAGACGGAGAGCGGAACTTGACAAGCGCCAGGTCATCGGAGCGGTAGCGATTGATCTTAGCAAGGCTTTTGACTGCCTTCCCATGATGCTGCTTCTCGAGAAGTTAAAGTTTTATGGTGTGAGCGACAATTCAGTGGCACTCTTACGAAGTTATCTATCATGCCGATATCAACGAGTTAAGTTGGGCCATACCTTCTCCACCTGGATGGGTACGTCGGCAGGAGTGCCACAGGGGTCCTTACTTGGACCATTATTGTTTAATATTTTCATGAATGATCTTACATTTGCTATTAGGGATTGTAGGCTGATAAGCTACGCAGATTACACTAAACTTCATCTATCGCATCAGGATCCCCGTTGATAGCGAATCCGGATAAATATCAGGCTTTGGTGCTGGGAAACACGGCTCATGATTTCGATATAAAATGCGAAGAGAAACCTATACCTGTTTCCAGCGAGATACAGCTACTAGGCGTAACATTAGATAATAAGTTGAAATTCGACTCTCATGTCGCATCTATCTGCCGAAAGGCAGGAGGACAAGTAAATGCCTTAAATAGGCTTAAGAATGTTCTGCCTTGTAAAACTAAGGAAGCACTATATCGTGCTTTTATCTTACCGCATTTTGATTATTGTAGCCAAATATGGCACCATTGTGGAGCCAGGAACACCAAGAAACTGGAGAGGGTAAATGAACGTGCGCTTAGATTTGTATATAAGGACAAGAAAAGCTCTTACGATAGGTCGCTAAATTGGATTGGTTTGCATAGCTTTGAGGCCTTGAGGGACGTCGTATCCAGGATATGTTAATCACAATAAATAGTTGTTTTCAGGAGAGGGCACCGATCCCCATTGTAAACCTATTCAAGGTAAAGGACACAAAATATAACTAAAGGGCACGAACATGCTCTCATTGCCCAAAGTAAGAAGCACCAAGCATGGTCTCAGGTCTTTTCGGTACTTCGCGGCAAAGACATGGAATGCGCTGCCGGATTCGATTCGCGCCAAGGCCGGCACAAGGGAATTTTTAAGAAATATTCGTCATGCAGCTTTCTAAAATTGTTATTATTGTAGTTACTTAGTTTTTTAAATTGTAATTTTTAATTCATAATTATACATGTACTAACAAATAATTAGATTTCTTAGAAATTTTCGATTCTTAAATTTTTAGATTGTTAGCTTATTTTTTATCCTTCCTTTAGTTTTGTAATTTATTTGTTTATTTGTGGGCTTCCTGCGAAGTAGCTTTTAGCTAAGTGGAGTGCCACGTAAAATAAAGTTCTGTCTGTCTGTCTGTTTGAAGCAAACGTTAGGTTTGATGATAGTGATGATGATGAGGATGAAACCTTTATTTAAGTGTCATAAAAGAATTCTAGCACATTACAGTGCTACTAATAATATATCACATTTATATTGCGCATTTTCCATGCAATATTCAAATGCGCATTACAACACTGGCCGGGGGACACTAAAACAAAGCTAGTTAAAATAAAATAAAATAAAATAATCATAATTGAGACTTAAGAATCTAAAATTCCTAAGAAATTAATATGTACAATTAATATCAATTTAATCATATAAAATTTTAAAAGCATTTATCATGAAAATTTATATATCATTTGATTTGATCATGGTTTCTTATGGCACTGCCTAGTATTTCAACACATAAGATGAAAAGATATGGGGATAGAGGGCATCTTTGTCTAACGCCTCTGGTAAGATTGAAAAAGTCGGAGGACCAGCCGTTATTTTGTATGCAACTGCTTATGTCGATATAGAATAATTTAACCCAGGTAATTAGGGAATAGCCAAAGTTGTAATAACGAAGAGTTCTTACAATAAAGTTCCATTCCAAAATATATATATCCCCGGAGTAACTCTCCACTATTTGCTTCGAGGGTCTGTTGAGCGGGGGGCGGAACTTTGGACCCCCAACAAGGTGGAATATGAAATGTTGAAGGGGGCGGTTGTTGGAGGGCCGAGCTTGGTTTTCACAAGGTACCATGAAGCAGGGCTGACAAAGATAAGGTCACACAGAATTGCTGAACCGAAAACCTGCAGAAAAATTCTTGGATATGATGCAAACGCTTTATATTTGTCGACTATGAAACAGGATATGCCCTGCGGAAAGGGTGTGGTCGAACATTATCCAGGCCCAGAGGAGTTAACGCCCTTTGAGAATTTCTCGCAAACAAAGCGATTTGTAGAACGCGTCGAAAACGGTACGTGGTTTAGGTTTGCAGACGTTGACATAGAGATTCCCCGACATTTGTGGGACAAGTTCGAAGAAATGCCCCCCCATCTTTATCAACAAACAAGTACCGATCGAAGCAACTCCACAACATATGCTTGACTATCTCCAAAGAACCAACAGAATTTACGGAAAAGAGAAGAAATTTTTGGGCGCGTTGTAGGGTGAAAAGATATTATTGTATACTCCACTTCTGAAATGGTATTTATCACATGGTGAGGTAATAAAAAGCAGTTTCAGAACAATCAACTATCAACCAATGAAAATCTTCACGTGGTTCGTTGAGCAAGTTACCGAGGCTCGCCGTACCGGGAACGTGGGAAAACGCAAGGCGTTGCTTGCAGACGTTTTCAAGTTGTTGGGGAACAGCGCGTACGGAAAAATGAGTGAAGTGGTGGAAAGGCAGACTAACGTGGTATACACGAAAGACGAGCGAGTTGTGAACAGAGCCATAAGAAGCGCTTTTCACACGGATTTGAATGAAATCGGAGAAGCCTATGAGTTGGAAAGCCGCAAAGCACAAATCACGATAAGAAGGCCATTCCAAGTTGGCATTGTTGTTTATCAGTTGGCGAAGCTTCGGATGCTTGAATTTTACTACGACTTTCTCGACAGGTTCATTGAGCGCAGCGACTTTGAATTGATTCAAATGGATACAGACAGTAATTATATCGCCATCAGTGGGATAAGTTGGAAGACATAATCAAGCCGAAAGGCGAGCAGAATTTGAGGCGGAAAAAAGCAATGGCTTGCTTGGGACAAGTGGAGCAATCGAGAACCAGGGCTTTTCAAGTTGGAATGTGTCGGTGAAAGAATGATAGCCCTTTGTTCCAAATGCTACTTTGCCGAAGAGGAGCAACACGGAAAGAACAAGCTCAGCTCCAAGGGCATTTCAAAAAGGCAAAACAGGTTGACCGGGGGGCGTTACAAAGCGGCGCTTTTTGGTGGGAAAGATTTGGCAACGAACACAGGGTTTCGAATGCGGGAAGGAAGCATGATGACTTATGAGCAGCGAAAGCTGGGGCTCTCCGCCTTTTACAACAAACGTTATGTGTTGCCGGACGGGATACACACAGAGCCAATCGAGTACACGGGTGTTTGAAGGAATATGTTTCGAAGGAATATGGAGCAGCAAGGTATAATTCCCATATGCCCAAAGAAGGGAAACACAAAAATTGCCGTATGTACCAAATGCAACTGTGATTTTCATAAGGCCTGCTTGTCTTGTCTGAGAGAGAAGGAGAAATTCACAAATTTGATTTGCCCCTGGGAAAATTATTGTGACAATTACCACGAAATAATTCTAAGGAGTTATTACGAAAGAAAGAGATGGGTGAAGAATCTCAGCCGGGGTTAGTCGGGGGCAACTCTGTGTCTGGTGGAACAACCATCAATTCTTCCCGCACGAAGCTGCGTTTTGGTCCGTCGTGAAGCCAATACATGACAGGTTGGTCCGGTTTTATCATCACCCGTTCAACGGTGAAACTATTCAGACTAAACAGGATCGGTGGCTCTTCGCACACCCCCTTCCAATTCCCCTGGTGCAAAAAGATAACGCACTTCGACACCAGTTGGAAGTCTTTTTTCTGCTGCCCCGACAGGTCTTCCGAAAGGAGCTGTGGCGGGTTCTGCGACCACCCTTCGTCGTTTTATCGCATCGACAGGTTTCAACCCAATCAACCGCGTGATTTGGTTGTTGTTCGCAGCAACAACTCGCGGAAGTCGCTGTACCCACGCCACAGACCGCTCTCCCTCAGGCAGTCGCATCTCCATCGCGTATTGGTGGTGAAACAACCCCTCTGCCAACGTTCGGTTCCACCGCTCCACAATTGCTTGGTCGCGGTGCACTTCGGGATGCCCGCGTCGGATGGCTGTGCCATGCTTCGCCATCGTTTGTGAGACAGCACCCATGAATTCTCGCCCAGGGTCGACTTGCAGCATCTTCGGCCATTGCAACGGACCGCGTTTGTAAATTTTCTCGAAAGCCGCAGCAACTTCCTCCGCGCTCTTTGTGGCCAGAGATTCGGCCTCTTTGTATCTGCTCGCCACATCGACAACCGTCAGCGCGTATTTCCAAAGTTTGCCCCCAACTCTGTCGTGCGGCATAAGAAGCAGGTCAGCCTGGTGTACCGCGTTGGGAATGGGCACGTCGAACTTCGGGCGAGGAATTTTCGAAGGTGGGGGGAGAAAGATTTGCCAAACGGCCTGCCTGTGCAACCATTTCTTCGCAACCACTTCCGGGATTCTGGTCCTTTGCGCCAATTTTTTTGCCGCATCCCACCCCTTCCAATATCCTTCTGGGCTGTAATAAATTCGCGAAAGTCGCCGTTCTTCCCTTTTTCGAAGGAACGTTTGTCATTAATTTGAATGTATATATCCGGCAGGAAAAACCAAACCATGTTCGGAATCGAGATTGGAGAAGAAGTAAAACGAAAAGCTTGGTAGGCGCTCGCAGATTTTCGAAAACCGCCACCACCCGTGCACAAGAAAAAAAGAAGAAGATGGCATTGCGAAGAGAAAATGGAGGAAAGATGGGAAGATTGCGAGCTCGTTTGCCGAAAATGCGGGCTGGTGCAGAAGCTCGATATAGTGGTCCACCCCCGCAGAGAAGAGATGGGCTGGCAGCCGGTTGTGATTCCCCGCAATCACCTTCGCAAAACTCTGGAAAGGTATGGTATTTTCAACGCAGTTAACACCTGTGTGTTGGCCGATTGCCGAAAGTGTTATACACCGCGGTGGGAGGTTTTTGGAAATGTCATCCACGAGTTCGCGAATTCCCCTCTTAAGGGAAACCCTCAAAGGCCAAAATCGGTGAATTATGCTTCTTTCCTTTTCAATTATTTTTTGAATGTTTTGCGAGAAGATTGGCCTGGAAAATATGAAATAGTTTTGAAGCTTGTACTGTTTGCGTGGAAAAACAGCCTGAAGACAAGGCAAAAAGTGAAAGAAAGGTTCGACAGGTGGTGGGTTGTAAATTCACAGGTTGTTAATGCACACTGAAATGTTCGGCGTACTTCGCCAGGAGTTTCTCGGGGATTTCCATGCAGTGGTCAGAAACGAAGTCGTCGATCATTTTCAGCTTGTCGAGAAACTCTTTTGCATCGAAAGGTTCTCCCCTGAGATAGAACCGGATGGCATCCAGTATTTTTTTGTATTCCAGTCGAGCGAAGCTGGCCTTTTCAGCCTTTCTGTCGTATTTCTTCGCCGTCGCGACAATTTTCACGATAGCACCAAACGCGGTCAGACCGGCAATGACAGCAGGTTGGAGAGTAACCCCTCCCGCGACCGCTCCAGTCACAACAGCTTTTCCAGCAACCACGTTGCAAAGCAAGTTCCTGCGCTGAAACGTTCGGAAAAGTTTTTCGTCGCCCCAATGTTTCTTGTGGTAAAAAACATAAAGTTGCTTCAACATATCGACAGTGTCCTTCGGAAGGGTCGGATCGATGTGGTTGAAGTCAAAGATGTTGAGAGGGGGAGGCCGAGGTTTTATTTTCAGAACCCGCATTGTATTTTTTCAGAAAAATTTTCAGAAGACAGTGTCGTAAGATGTCCCATTTTCTTGTGGTTGTGCAGCAAGCATGGCTACTACTTGTCGCACCAATCACACCAGGTGTATGTGCAGAGAAAGCTGTCGATATGTTGATTCTTCATGGTATATTCAAGAAAATAAATATGTTCATGCGCGGAAAGATGCTTTCAGTTTCACCCTAGGGTTTCCGTTAATGAAGTGTTTCAAATAAAAGGCAACGTATTGCGTTAAGTCTCCATCGATTGTTACATCAACGTCTATTTTCTTTTCCATAGTTCCTCGTGGAAAAGAAAATATCTTGTCAACAGGGGCATTAGGAGGAATCCGTCTAAGATGGATTCTTAACACCACATCATAAGGCAACGCCCCGCTAAGGGAATACAAGGTTGCACTTGTTATCTTTGTGAATGTGGTGTAAGGCTCCCAAAATTGTGAAAGAATGACGAATGTCCATCCAGGGTTACTATCAGTAATTACACCACTTTCCAACTCGATTGATGTTCCAGGTAGTGCAAACGGCTCCAAAAATCTTATTGGACCATTGCGATATTCAAACAATGGAGTGCTTCCACTCATTACTTTTTTTCCATTCAAATCCAAATCACCACCCAACTTCGGTTGATAAATGGAAAACCCGCCCAGTTCCAGTGCGGTCTCCATTGTCATTCCGGTGACGCTCGCGCGGAACAAATCCAGGCCGCCGCTGTGAATGCGTTTGTGATTCAAATCCAAATCGCCCCCCAACTTGGGTTGCCATTCAAATCCAAGTCGGTTTGCATGGTCATGTTGCCATTCTCCACAGCCCAGACCTGATCAAAGACAGACGAAGGCACATTCGAAACCAACCCTTTGACACCGTAGACCACCATTCTGCCCGAAGGTGTCGAATCTGTGGACACTCCATGCAAATCGAGATAGATGTAGTTGGGGGCTCGCGCTTGGCCATCTGTTGAATTGCACCAAAGTTTTCACAAAGGACGCAGCCGAACCGATCGCAGGGAAGGTTTTCGAGGCCTGCCGCGTTATCGAAATCGTGGTCCCGCTGGCGTTTACACTGACATTCTGCATCTCAGGCGGAAAGTATTCGACAACGAAGGTGTAGTAGCCAAGAGGCAGTTCGAAAAGATTGAACCCGAGGCGCGAGCGGTACTGGTTGCGGCCATCATCGTCTTTCTTCCGATGTGAAGAGGTACGCCCTTTTATCGATCGAATGGGGTGTGGCAGCATAGTTGTCGATGCACAGAACTGTGATGTTGTTTTCGCTCGAAGATTCGTTGATTTTTTGCCATCAGATATTCGAAAGGGTTTGCTTGGTGACCGGAAAAAGACAAATGAGCCGCATGGACGTATTTTTTGTTGACGCCATCCTCAAGGTTCGTGGGGTCTTTCACATTCCCAATTTCGTTGTTGTGCATGTCGATTTCCACTGCCATTTGTCCACCAGCAAGTGGAAGAAAAGGTGCTTGGTCGACATAAATTTTGTTGGCCGCGTGTTTGTCGTTTGTTGGAGCCCCGACATTTTTGATTTTGTGTTGACCATATCCAGATCCCCATACATCGCACTCGAGCCATCTCTTTTCACAAAATACTCATCCCTTGGTTTTCGTAAGATTTTTTACAAACGAAAACGGATAACCGTTGGACACAAGGACCGATGAGAGGTTTTTCTTTTCATGAGAGAAAAGAAACACCACTCATGAAAAGAAACACCTCTCATCGGTCCTTGTTTCCAACGGTTATCCGTTTTCGTTTGTAAAAAATCTTACGAAAACCAAGGGACGAACAACCACTAAAGAACCTGAACCCGGAATTAAATCTACTGTGGTTCTGCCATACGTCAAAGGCAGATCGGAGGCTCTTCGCAGTTGCCTACAACAACAAGGCATACGGACTGTTTTCAGCTCTGACACAACTCTTAGATCACCCCTAGTGCGACCTAAGGACATTGTCGATCCAGTAAAACAAGACGGAGTAGTCGAAAAGATTCCCTGCGAATGTGGTAAGGTTTATATTGGAGAGACGGGAAGATCTATGCATGAACGGATTAAGGAACACGATAGAGACATTCTGTTTCAGAACATAGCAACGCGACCGGACATTATCCGCTCTGGGACGAAGTAAAATTTATTGACCGAGACCCACATTGGTACACCCGCAGGGTTAAAGAGGCTATTCACATAAGACTTCACCCTAACAACATTAACAGAGTCAGTGGAATTGAAATTGCTTTCATAATAAGGGGTTCCGTATCTCGCAAAGAAAGGAGTGGAGATGGGGCGGTACTATGTGTCGGAGGCAATGCGGGATCCCAAACTCCAAAGACAGGCGATTTATTGGGCTGTGGAGAAAGGCAAACCCATGTTTCGAAAAGTTGGGAGCGAAGCATAGAACCAACTTTCCACGAAGGTCCGACTCAACATCCGCTACAAAACTGACAGACCCGATCTCGATAACCCAAGAGGTGGTGGCGTCCCTTTGCCCTTTCCTTTCGTTGATTTCAAAAAACCGTGGAGTGTCATCTCTGACCCCAAACTTTACAATCCCTTGCACCATCAGCTGAGCTTTGACCCTGAAACGGGTGAGATCTTGGAAGTGTTACAGAAACCCATTTGCGTAACGGATGCGATTGCGATGAAACACGACGTGGATTACAGCAGTTGTGGCCACCGGGCAAAACAATATGGTGAGGACGAAAAAAAGGGCAAGCATGCTGCTGACAGGAAAATGGTTCGAGCTTTGGATGCGGTTCCGTGGAAAAATAGACAGTGGGAGCATGCTTTGGCGCGAAATGCTATCAACACGAAAGAGAAGTTGGGGCTTGGGGTTAAAGATCGAACCAAGCGACAATAATGTCCAAACGTCTGATGGCGTTGTGTCTTTTTTTGCTTCCTCAATAAGTTTGACGTCCCACAAACGTCTTGAAAAAAACTTTCCACGCTCCTTTCCAACGGTACGAAAATGTTTTTCGTTTTGAGTAAAAACTGGTCTTCTTCCACAGACATTTGGTGGAAAAGATGAAGAGCGGAAATAGCCGCGTCAAACTCTTCGAGCAACTCGCGGATTATTTCTTTCGCTTCGGCTCGCAAACGCCGGCGTGTCATTTTTCGTGTGCCTCCTTTCTTCAAATGGGCGTACCTTACACAAACATTTCGTCGACGACGCGGTCCATTTCTTGTTGCACCTCGCGGAAGATTGGGTGCACGAGTTCGTCTTGCACGAAATGGAAAAGGATTACCAACAAAGCAATCATACTTGCACATAAAAAAACATTTGTTCAAAAGGCCGACACAACCCAATTAAATGTGTGCGTCAAAAAAAAAAGGTGATGGATTTTTTGTGGAGGTTTCCGTAGGAATTAAAGGAAAAAATTTTTTTAAAGGAAAAAGTTTTTTTGTTGCTTTCAAGTTGGAAGAAAGGGAAAGTGTTGGATGGAATCAGAAACATTTGCACAATATCAGACAAACTGGCACGCAAAGAACTTTTGAAAGCTGCTGAAAATTGTTCGTGTTCAGATTGCCAGTGGAAATTTTAAAGAACACTTGAATCAATCACAACCAAGACAATCGTTGTCTTCGTGTTCGGGGAAAGAAGCGGGGTATTTTGCTTCTTCCTGCTGGTCTGCTTCGAATTCCAAAGCGTCTCAGTCTGGTTCGTTTGGATCCTCCTCTTCCTCTGCATTGTCGAATGCATAGTTGACATAAGCGTTCAATAGTTCGTAAAAAGCGGGCATTGCGCGCTTGACAACCCAATCGTGGGAGATGTTTCCGATCGCAAGAGTGCCCTCAAGCTCTTCCATAAAAACAAGCAATGCCTCTTGCATTTGCGGAGGCAAAGAGTTCCACAGCTGTTGTGCTCTGGTGTTGTCCATATTTTGGGATGAATTTTTATTCAACAGGGGTGGTGCACTTATCCCTGGTGGTGAGCACACCTAATAATATAAATAATCCATATTTTGTATATACCCTTCTTCTTCAAAAAATGGTTCTTCATCAGAGTCATCACAGTCTTCATATAACTCAAGATATTTACAAACTTTGAAATCTTTTGGTTTTTTTAAATGTGATTCGTAAACGGGTGTTTTCCTTTTTTCCAATAAACTACGCACATAAATATTGATTGGAAAGCTTCCTGTGAAATAGGGTTTTAAGATCTTAAGCTGTTTAGAACTAAGGAATATTTTTCAGAAGTAAAGGAACCCTTTCCTTCAGTGAATGTTCAACCATAATTTCTATATTGGGAAACATGGTGGAGCTGTCAGACGGTGCCTTGTCGAATGGCTTTGTTGCCTCGGTTTGTTCCGCTTTGCGCGGGTTGCCATCGGTTTGCCCCCACGTCTCTCTTGTTCAATACGCTGTGACATGTTTGCACACACGACGCTCTTGTTCAATTTGGTGTGACAAGATTGTGCATACACAACACTTGTTCAATAGGGTGTGACAAGATTATGCATACGCCGCACTTGTTCAATAGGGCGGGACATGCGCTGCGTTTGCTCTCTCTTTCCAAGTAGTATGTAGAGTTTTCGACAAATACTAGCAAGAAACATTATCTCGAGGAACGAAGTGACGAAGAGATAATGTGACGCCGGTGGTATTTGTCGAAAACTCTACATACTACTGAGCATCTGCGTAGGAGGCGATTTGGACAGGGCTTCAAACATCAACGTTTGGACACACTGTGTCAAAAAGAGGGTACTCACCAGATTACAACCTGAAGATTGTAGGTTTGTTTGCTTAAAAAAAGGCTTACAAAAAAGGGGGGGGGAGGGGGGTCACGGGCACCTCAGAACCCCCTGTAGCTACGCACGTGGTGCAGAATGCGATATGCTTGCTGCACAATCCAGTATCCTGATCTTCTTTAGACATCGAACTTCACGCTTGAGTGACCTGACCTTGTAATGGTAAGCCACTGTACAAAATATATGGGTTCAGAATTATTGAACGTGTTCCAGTCATTCCAGGTGAGGAAGTGGGTGTTCTCTTTTGGCTTCTCTGGTCATTCTTTCCAAGTCATCTTCACTGATATCACTGTATGCACCTTATTTAATAATCACAGTAGATATTGATGAACATGCTAACCTCAAGTCCTAATAGTAGCTGGAGAAGGTAAACAGCATAACTTATATAATTTTAGTATAACTCTACTAGCGTTCTATCACGAATGCTGTTCTTTGATTGGCTACGCTACTCACTATCTATTCTGTGATAGATAGTGAGTAGAGGTTGTCAACAAATGGCAGCCATTTCCTTGCGTTTTCAAAGTGTCTGCGAGGAGGATTTAGATAATTTACTTGCTAAGAATTGAACGACTAGTAGATTTATACTAAAACAATTAGATTATTCGCTCTCGATTTCTATGTGTGATAGCTGATGAGGGCACAGCTCATAATCTAATTGTTAAATATCACAATTGCAGCTCATAATCTAATTGTTAAATATCATTACAATGACCTAACAGTTTATAGTGCGAGTATTTGAAAGGTTTGTAAGACTTTCTGTAATGGACCACTCTGGCATACCAGATCCTGGTATACCCTTCGATTGGTCAATTTTGACACCATTGACAGGAAACATCAACAACCACAGTGCAGTTGGCATAATGAGGCCTTCCAAGGGGTAGAAATGACATGGCTCCGAAAACAGGTGACAATCTTCTCCCAAAACACAGACAACCGACGGAAATAGGCAGAAAACGCGCGACAGCAACTATTCACTTTCCATTCCCCTTTGTTTTCATTGTGACAGCAACATTTGTTCCCAACGAAAACAAGCGACAGACAGAGCAAGACAAAGCAACACCAGACCAACCCTTGGAAGGCCTCCATAATACCAGCCTGCTTCTAAAGATAGTAGTTCACACTTGGAAAGTAACTGCATTTAGTACCAATTTACACTTTATTGCACAAAATTTGGTCGATGCAAGGAAGTACCAGTATTCAAACAAACCATAGACAAAGTTATTCCAGGGTTGAACAGTTTACAAAGCTGACTGAAAAAATTAAAATATGAACCTTTGTTTCCGTTGCAAAATGACCTGTCAGACACAGTAGTAGTGATGTAGCTATAATGTGTCTGCGAAACTGAATTCCCTTTGGTCCTCCCTTATAAAAATTAATGAAAACAGTTTTGGCCCTGAAGTGGCATCCCGTCCCAATGGAGACTTTTAACATTTCATTCCTGAACCATATACTGCAAGCCACTACTTAGCCAAACAGCTTTTTTCCAGTTATTGAGCTTTCTGTTTACGCAGCGTCATTTATTTCTTCTAGATTTTGTTTTTTTTTACTCCATCCTCATTTTCCATTTGCCACCCGGAGACATCCATCTCCATTTTACAGCCACCCCTAAACTATGCTTTGTTTATCGACTATGGGAATTATTGATAGAGTATGTGCGGAGCAGCCATGTTGGAGGACGAAAACAACAAAATGATTTTCCTTTGGGGAATAAAATTCATTATTTTGCAAATATTCTTTTTTATTATTACCGGTATTTGGTCCTCCGGATCCAACATGGCTCCTCCTAACGTACTCTAAGCGCAACGTCCTGGGCTGAGTTGCTCGAAGCATGGTTAGCGCTAACCATTGGTTAAGATGTATTAAAATCTATAGGTTGTCATGGTATTTAACCCTGGTTAGCACTAACCATGCTTCGAGGAACTGGGCCCTGTTTGTTATAATAAACTACTGTAAAAGCTCTATTTAACCCCCCATCTCTATTAACCCCCCACCTCTCTAATAAGCCCCCCGTTTGGAAGACGGTTTTTGTAATAAGCCCCCCCCCCCCTTTGGGACGTAAGATTTTGTAATTAGTCTCTGCTATTCCCTCTTACGAAATCCACTTCATGTGGCCCAGTTGGTTTCCTTTTAAAAAAATATACACTCAAACACATAACACTGTTTCCTGATCTGTATTAAATACTTAAGTTTCACTGCAGTTGTTTGAATTATGTACAAAAACTATTTTAAGCCGAAAACGCCATGTTTAAGATTTGAAATAAGCCCCCCCCTCCCCCTCTGTAATGAGTCCCCCATTAATGAGGGCTGAAATTAAATAAGCCCCCTGGGGGGTTAATAGAGCCTTTACGGTACTCATTTCCTTGGCACTTAGCTAGTTGCATAGCTGGTCACATTGTTTTAGACATTGAGCAGTGTGCAAACTAAAGTTGAAGTTCTCAAAAGTTGAACAATTGGATGTAAATGATAGATTATAAATGGCGTAATAAAAAACAAATTTTACCTTCAACTCTCTATGCAAATCATCTTTACGAAGATTTTTTAGTAAAGGTTCTAATCTGGTGCGGGATTGTAGCCTTCTTTTGACTTGCTCTTGATTGCTCTTGATTGCGTGACAAGCCAAAATAAGGTCTGTGTAATGAGGCCAACGGGATTGCTGATGCCAAAACAATACAGAAAGCTATAAAGTATTAGTATATACCACAGAAGTGAATAGTAGTTTTCGCGCGCTCTGATTGGTTAACTCGGAGGTGAATAGCAAGTACTATTCACCTCCGAGCAGCCGGCGCGTGAGATTTTACAATTTCCAATCGCTTGTCGGTATAATGTCACACATAAAGTAATGTTATGGTCCGCTAATTATTCAGCTTGTGTGGTATATACTAAAACAATTAACGATACCACTTGGCCCTGTGTGTGTACTCTGATAACGCACGGAGGACGTAAAAAAAGTCATTAAAGAAAAGTCTCGCTACTCGCATGCGACTCGTAGCGTACTTCGTTGTTAATATCGTGCTATGTTTTGTCGCTATCTGTGAGTTACCTGAATACGAACGCACGGCCACTTGAAATGAAAACTTGGTGGTAGAGACACTTGTGTTCTAGTTCAGTGAATATACAATTACACTCAACAGTATCAGCATCACGGGAAAAACGAGATAAATAATGTTTTCCCTCAGTATTTCCCTCACGGCTCTCGCTATGCCTTCCCTTGGGGCTGAACCTCCGACGTTTGCACGAGGAAATTGCTGCGAAGGGACATCAACTCCCAGAAATTGACACAATGGATCCCAGCCTTGTTTGACGTTGAAAACAAGCAATTTTTCCGCTGGGATAACAGCTTGTACTCTCTCGTTGTGTGCATTATACTTCTTTTTAAATAAGGTAGTCGCTGTGGGATTTACGCTTCCATAAACAGCTGTGTCTATCGTTTTTTCGAAGGTGAACCATTTTCTATGCTTTGCGGAAAGCAGGAATGCTAGCTTCGTAAACACTCCCATTTCACTAGAGATCCCAATGTGTTTTACCCAGCTTTGCACCCACATTTCATCATTGTCACGAACGGTTAGAATTATCTTCGCGTCAGGAAAAGCCTGAAGTATTTCCTCGTACCAAAATGCTGCTGGAAGGTCGGTGATAGCATCAACCTCTTCGTACATGGAGACAAAGTCAGGCGTCTTTTCCCCGCGATATATAGCGAGCCATTCGTCGCCGTGCACGTCATAGTGTTCTGGAAAATCGTAAACCTTGTACTCGAGGATTCGCAAGGCACTAGCTAGGGATGTAGTCCCGGTTTTGCTCAGTCCTGCACATATGACCTTCATTTTTTCCCGAGCGTTTTGATTTGACAGTGACAACAAATAACTTGACCTCGCACAACAAGAGCTAACTTTGTTCGGCCTCAAAGAGGAGGGCAGGGCCACGTCAACTTAATTCAGTGGCGAGGAGCGTTGCGTGACGAGACAAAGAACGGCTGCATAGGAGACTAACCTAAAGCCGGTAGAAAAGCGTATTGTTCACTGTAATGCCTTTTACGAGTGTGCTATTATTGCGTTCGCCGAAGGAGAATGCTTTCTAATCTCTTGGTTGTCTTGTGGTTTCATGGATGCCCAGAAAATTCGATATAACAAGGTCTTCCAAGATCTTCCAAAGGGTAGAAGCGACAAGCGACAAGCGACATAGTTCTGAAAACAGGCGACAATCCTCTCCAAAAACATCGACAACCGACAGAAATTGGCAGAAAACGCGCGACAGTTTGCGACAGCGAGAATTCACTTTCTATTCCTCCTGGTTTTCTTTGCGACAGCGACAAATGTCCCTAACGAAACAAGCGACAGACAGAGTAGTAAACGAACGACAAAGCGACACCAGACCACAGTTTGGAAGGCCTCTATAATTGTAACGCTACTAAAATGAAGACGCTGAAAATAACCCTGACTTAAACAATGTTTGTTTAGCAAGCGCAAGCATTCAAACGAAAAGCTGACAACTGTTGGTAACCGGATTACCAGCCCTTGCGTTACCTATGCCATTGCTCAGGAGATAATAGGCTAGCAAGGTGTGCAGTTCCATTGGTTCCTGAGAAAATGCAAATTAAAGTCAGACAAAAGAATTTTATAACAAAGCCAGCAAGTCCGCTTAATCAAATGGGTGCATCCAGCAGAAATGTTTGGTCACCAGACATGATTAAACATTGTTTAGTGACCAAACCATTTATCGTTTGGCCACCTTGTTTGGTCTTATATTTATATGAGAATGAATACAGTATGAAAATCCACTGAAATCGCAACTGCGATGATCATTCACATATTCATAAAATCATATATCACACCAGTCCTGAAGAGTCTACATTAGCTTCCAATTGGTTTTCGAGTAAAGTTCAAAATCGCTTTACTAGTATTCAAAGCCCTCAAAGGAATGGCGCCACCCTATCTGAGTAGGATGTTACAACCAAAGCCTACATCACGCTATTCCCTGCGTAGTAACAACGAAAACCTTTTGATCATTCCTCGAACAAGATGCAAAGCATTTGGTGATCGTGCATTTGCAGTGGCTGGCCCAAAAATATGGAATAGTCTTCCTCTACACATTAGAGAGACTGAAAACTTTCATAATTTCAAAAATAAACTGAAAACACACCTTTTTAATGAAGCTTTTTATAAAGAACAGTGACATCCGAAGACACATATTTTCATTTTACCTTTAATACAGACATTCGTTGAATTTTGAGACCTTTTTAAGGACATTTTAACAAAAAGTATTGTGGTAGCATTATATCTTTGTACATATGAATTGTAAAGCGCTTAGAATTTTATATAGCGCTATATAAATATATTTATTATTATATTATTATTATGATGACTTCCGCTCAGGTTGTCGAAACGTCAGTCAATGTCACCACAAACAGTCCTTCTCAGGACTACACTCACCCGGGCGATCGTGCTTCACTTAGTTATGACATGACTCCTGGGTTCAAACCATTTACGAAAAAACAACTTGTTTGGTCCGTTGGCCAGTAGTCTCCTACACAGCCGTTCTTTGTCTTGTCACGCAACACTCCTAAAGTGGCGAGGAGCGTTCCGTGACGAGACAAAGAACGGTTTCTTAGGAGACTAGTTGGCCAGCTATAAGAAACGTTTTGCTCGCGCTGCGAGCTGTGCTATCTCATTTGCTCGTATCCAGAGATACTATGAAAGGCGTTAAAGTAAAGAAAAACCAAATAACAACTTGCGCTCACGTTCTCGGGAAAACCTTATTGAATTTGGTCATTTCAATTTTCAGTTTTGCAGAGGACGGCAAACAATTCAAGTGTTCCAAAATTTAAAACGCACGTGCTGAGCGATTGTTTCTGCTAACTAAACCTATTGTTTTGTGGTGTTCTCATGATTCTCGTTGCCGGTGCTTTCGATCCTTGTTGATGAAGCTCCCTATAGGTGGTTTGCACGTTACATCATCGCCGCCATGCTGGTGGACGTAAACAATAGATCTCTCATTAGCTCCTTTTGTTCGTCCACCAGCATTTGTTCGTTTCACCATTGTTATCTGTGTCTCTAGAGATTGGCTGTAAACCACCTATTGTAGATATCTCGAAAAGAAAGAAGGTTTTCTTGATTGACGAGGTTGAGCGGAAACACAGTAAAAAGAAAGCAAGGAGATGAAATCTTCCACTGATAATTTAAGGAGAATTACAGCAACTATACACTGCCTTTGAACCATCACAAATTGTAAACAAGAGGCTACAATTAGCCTAAACCCGGGCTTGTAAAAAACAGTATTGTATCCCTAACTTAGTGCTAAACAAAAGAATAGAGGGAAGTCTGTCTTTCTTACATCGGACGCATTGTGTTTAGCTTGTGTTGGAGTCTATTTCTTTAGACCCCTATCAACATTTATTCCTCTAAAATACAGCTCAACCATTGAGAACAGTAATTATAACACTTGTAAAAAATATTTCTAAAAGAACAAGAAAAAGAGAAACAGAAAAATAAAGCCCGTGATATATACCACTAAAAAAGCTAAAAGACATCAAACCCGGGTTAGCTGTGTCACAGGCAAGAACAGTGACCTTTAGGCCACAGAGGTTTATCCTTTTGCAAGGTGATAAAAATAGTGTATTGATTCCAAAAAAAAAAACTAAGCACACTTGTTTTCGCTTCGATGGATAATTGTTTGAGAAAGGAAACGCTTATCGAACGATGTAGGATTTTTTCGCATAAACGTTAATGGAGTACGTCTCGGTGAAATGTGAGTAGAAAATTAATTAGCAGAGTGAAACTGTTTACAAACACTTCTCCTTTGTCGTCTCATGTTATTATAATCGGCTCCGAAGCACAAGACCTAGAAAACTCAGACCCACCCCCCCAAACTGTAAAAACTCAAACCCCTCATAAACGGCGATAATTCATTTTGCCCACGTTTATTTCACTTTGAAAATTTGTATAGTTGTGAGGGGGTCTGAGTTTTCCAGTTTGGGGGAGGGGGGGGGGGGGGGGGGTCTGAGTATTCTAGGTCTCGTGCTCCGGAGCCGATTATAATAACGTGAAGTGTTTGTTATCTGCGATAAATAGACGGTGTAACATTTCAGCGCACTGAACGGCGATAATTTATTTTGTCCACGTTTATTTGACTTTGAAAATTTGTATAGTTTTGAGGGGGTCTGAGTTTTCCAGACTTGGGGGGGGGGGGGGTGGCGGGGGGGGCTGAGTTTTCTAGGTCTGAGGTCTGAGTTTTCTAGGTCTGAGTTCTCCAGACACCCGATACGGGGAACACGGCGGCAATCCATCTGGAGTTAAATTTTGGTCATGTTAAAAGCTTTCTTCTCGCTGTTGAACTTGCAAACATTCGTATAGACACTTCTCTTAACATATTAGTTGTTCAGACTTCAAAGACACAAGGTGAATCGACGTTTTCCAATACGTGACAACAGGCATCATTCTTGCTGTTGATATGAGATTTACACTTCCGAATCACTCGGCCGGGAAAGGTCAAACTCCCTTTGTCTGTAGTCTCTAATTTTTGGCGCTCCCCTCGCGTCGCGTCTCCTCGCAACTTCGCGCGCGCACGTGGCCCCAAAATCCGTCGCCAAAATTAGAGACTACTCGCAATCTCCTGAAGCAGTCCATCTGCCATTAAGTTAACTCATGTTAAAAGCTTTCTTCTCGCCGTTGAACTTGCAAACATTCGCATAGACACTTCTCTTAACATATTGTTTGTTCAGACTTCAAAAGCCACAAGATGAATCGACATTTTCCCGTACGTGACAACACGCATCACTGTTGTTAAAAATAGTTAGCGCTTGCGCAGAAACGCCGGAAGTGCCATTTGTGGATGATACTCGACGACGAAAAAGAATAATCGTCGGTAGTTTAAGACCCGGGCGCCGCGCGAGACGCGCGCAGCCCGGGTAACAAGACTCTTGCGGAGGTTGTGGTATGCTGGGTAGTTTCGTGGCCCATAACTCCTTGCATCCTGATGTTTGATCATCAACTAGATATTTACTCAGATCTAGCCAAAGAATTATGCTTGAGATTCCTAGTGGCAAGATACTCTCAACACTTGGAGGAAGAGCTTTTTGTTATGCAGCCCCAAGGCTTTGGAACAATCTGCCCTGTAAAATATCTAGCCTTGACTCTCTTTCAAGTTTTAAGTGCCACCTCAAAACATACCTTTTTAAACAAGCTTTTAATTTGTAAATCTTATACTTTTTAATTCGTCAAATATTTATTGTTTACCTTGTAATAATTATTATTATTATTAGATATTAATTTATTTTTAATCATAATTGCTTGTAAACTTCATTTATTTTTAATCATTTTATTAAATTGTAAAGCGCATTTGATCATGTTCGGCATGAAAAATGCGCTATATAAGTTTCAATTATTATTATTATTATTATTATTATTATTATTATTATTATTATTATTATTATTGATGTTTGTATGATCAAACATGATTTAACCTAGGCTGTTCGAGGCTCTCAGATATTTGGAACGAGCGAAGAAAGAGGGAGGAAAATCGCGTGGGGACTGGGGGGAGGATGCGAAAGGAGAGCCTAAAGACTTTCTTTAACAGACCAGTTCTGGTATCCCAGGTCACGGGCAACCCAGAAACCCCCTCTAGCTACGCCCTTGGGTCTCCAAACATTTCCCGTTTGGCCAGGGCTTGTTACAAACTCCATCTGTTTCTTGCTTTCCGAGAACATTTTCTTTCTCGCAAGAATGGCCTTGAGCGATACTGAAAGACAAAAACAAACAACAACAACAACAACACAATTCTCGTCTGATCCCTGTGGAGTACCCTTAACTCATTTATAAGGCCGATAACATTTTAGGTTCCATTTCCTTAGTGAATCTCCTTTAGATTTAACGAGATTGCTCGTGTTAAAAACATGTTTACCTCGACAATTATTAGCGTTTCAGTGACTGGTTCCTGATTTAATTTTATCGAACAACCCAATGACCCAATTTGGTTATTCTATTCTCTGAATTTTGCCAAGAGATAAACGTTACCAATTTACGTGCAGCGAGAAAACTTTGCATGTTCCGACAATATAGTCAAACTCAAAGGCAAAGAAACTTTATTTATACACGGTTACAGTTTAAAGCTAAGGCTTGTGGGGCCGTGTGGGAGAAATGTTGGTTTTTGAGGAGAGGGGAAAACCGGAGTACCCGGAGGAAAACCTCTCGGAGCAGAGTAGAGAACCAACAAACTCAGCCCACTTATGACGTGGAGTCCGGGAATCGAACCCGGAACATATTGGTGGAAATACTCTTTGTCTTTGGCCATCCTAGCTTAACAAGAAATAACACACAAACTGCGGTGATAAACATGACAATAGAACGCGCGAGCACTCTCACCACTGCGCCAACCCTGCTCCAGAGGTTTTCCAAAATGTAGTATGTAATATGGCAAAAATGGAACTGTAGCATGTATACAGTATATTGTATCGGTTAACAACAGTAACACAAAATATGAGAAAAACATCGGTAATTAATGGTCAGTGAAGTTCACGCCCTATAGTTCTAATGTTTATGTAAGGCAATCGCCCGCCTTTGTTGTAAGCCACATTAATAGCAAAAAGCTTTGCCATTCAACATGAACCCTTCCAGTTCCGCTTCTTGCTTATTATGTTGTGCTATATGAGCAGTTAAAAGAAACTGAACATGGTTGGCGTATCATGGTATCAAAATATCGCATTATAATTGACTACGTGACTGCTTAATACAGGTGAAATACCACAATATATAATAAAATTTGGCCAGTTAGTAATTCTAAATGGTGACCAGGAAATTAGAGCTAGAGGGGGACGGTAGCTCACTGAGCCCCAAAATGCCCAACATTGTAACAAAGGACAAAATCAGAGTCAGAGGGGTGGTTATTTTAAGGGCGTCTTATACCCAAACACCACTTTTTCTCCAAAATCAAACTGTTTCAGAAGAAACCCCCACCATGCAACTCGTTGCCATGAGTGATGACAAAAACAACGGTGTCTGAGTGCTTGGTTGCCATGGCAACAGAGCAAGCTTTTGCAAGATCTCTTTAAAATTGCTTCTTTTTTAAACAAAAATGAACTAAAACACTTACTCAGTGGGCAAGAAACAATAGGTTATGCTTCTATTGATCTAGGTTCTGAACCTAAACTTGTAGACTGACTCTGCTTATTTGCAGAGAGAAAAATCTTCAAAGTTTCACTTTCCCATGAAAGGGTGTTTTTAGCCTAGACTTACCATCAATCTTTTGCATGTTATACAAGAACAATTTAATGGATTGGATTTAGTTTGGTTCATTGCCTAGAGGGTTTGTCTACTTTGAATTTCTTAAGCTAGTAAAAGTAAAAGCATGGAAAGAGAATAGTGTTCGCAATTTACAAATGCCATGCCAGTTTCAAATTTCGAATCTACAATACATTAAGAGTCAAGAAAAAAAATTGCTGTGGTCAGGTTTTGTCATCTTTTCCAGCAATATCAGTGCAAAAGTGTTTGTTACACACGAAGAAAAGGGGAAAAAAATCAAACAGGCATGTCATTGCACTTCTCCAGTAAAGTAATGGCATAGAGCTGATGGGATGTAAACAACATATCAGCTCAAAACTAGTGCAAGAATTAAATGGAAATCTTACCTCGCAAACGAGTAGTCCGGATAAATCTTTTTTGAACTGAATCCTTTATTCAGAGAGTAAACAAAACATTACAAACAGCTCTTCTGCTTCCGAATTAAAGAGGAAGTTTGAGTACAAAAGGCAAACAATAGCTCTCTCAGCTCCCTTTTTATCAGCAACCTCAACCAAGCAGCCAAACAGCAAGAATCTGTCCCCGTTGCATCCTGGGAGATTCCACATATCTTTGATTGGGAAAGACTCCTCAGAAACAATTTACCAGACCAGGCTTCAATCCTGCACTAAAAGATGTTCGGGCACCTTCTGCATTCAATGAAACTTCCGCCAGTGAAGATTGGAGCACGGTGAGACAAGGCACATCTGCTTTTAGGCCCCTTGTCCACGAATAACAAACTGTCAGCAGATTCAAGCAAGCGTTCGAACAAAGTTTGTTGTATTCCCAGTGCCAATAAGCGGTTCTTTGGAATTGGCAAGGTTTAAGCCTTCTCAGCCCTTGCTGATGAGCTCCGGCACCAGCAAATGACCCAAAACACAGTAATTTAGGGTAATTTTGACACATTCCAGGTTCCAGGGTAAATTTTGCAAATGGTTCGGCCGACCACGGAGTGAATTCAAATGAGCTGAGTATAGCCACGTGACCAGCTGTCATGTGACAAGATACATACATAACAATACCCAGTCCTCCATCAAAATCTCCGGAGAGAGTTTTAATACCCCCACCCCCAACTCACTTTTAGCAAAAAACCTATGATTTCCATACATTTTCTAGGGTATAAGGCCACCTTAAGTGTGCTTTCAAGCCATTTTTCATTGCAGAAGTTCCCAGGCTGGCATCATAAAGCTGGAATGGAGAGCAGAGGCAAACCTCTGAACGAAACCAGAGGTGAGCGATAATTTTATTTCACAACGACTGGGACGCCAAAAGTGGTCGTGTCGAGTCCTGGCAGCTCAAAAGTGAAGTTCGTCTCTCTAGCCGTTCTGTGATGGCGCGTACCATATTTTGCCAGTAGGTCCGGATGGCTCGACACTAGAAATCAAAATCTATAAAATGAAGATGGCGGACTTCCATTTCGAGTGGTATCCAAATCACCCAGAATGCAATCCGGGCGCAAAAGAGAAAAACAGAGGCTTTTAAAAGTGGTTCGAATCAAATGGCTGATGCTTGACTCGATGTAGGCGTGAGAGGCAAAATACTTAGTCATGAGATCAAGGTTTGCTCTCATGAGGGTATTTTGTTTTCAAAGGAGATTTTGAATTAAGGAATTGAAAGCAAAGATGTGTGTTTTTTAGCTTTGCTCCTGGGCGCATAATACGGGCATTTTTGGTTTTGCTTGAAAACAAATAATGATATGGAACGGGAAACGAAGGTTATTCCCAGTGTATTGGCTCTTAAAGCGTAAAACAGTTACTGGTCGACACTACAAACAGACCATAATAATCAGGTCTAAATTTGAGAGCGTGGGCAATCTTGAAAGCGGTGGGCCATCGGGCTACAAAGGGTTAATAGAGGGTGACCGCTGACTTTATATCGTTTCGATATAACCTAAAAGTACCCAAGTGTTCGAATCTTCTTATTTGTAACACACGTACCTCCCTTTTGTGTTCGTTACATTTGTTTTTGCGATATTCAAAGATCGTGTGTTAACAAGATTGTTTTTCTGGCTCAAAGATGTTGCCCAGTATACCCCACTATGTAAATAGCTCACTCTGAAACCAAAATAGATTCGTCCCGGAAACGAAACAAAAAGTAGCATAATGCAGCTGCACTTGTTCAATGGTCTGCTTTTCGAAGCCTGTCTGGCTGCTTATGCGCAACAAACACGCGAGGAGAAAAACATTTGGGCGAGCCGAGAGAAGCCTGGGGCAGAAGGAGACTTCTTCCTCTTTCCAGGCGTCGCTCGGCCCACCGTGTTTATGGCTGCTACCGTTCTGTGGCTATGCTGCCGGTAATGTTGGGTCATTAGTTTTGATTCAGACGCTCATACCAAAAGGAAGGTTAACAATCAGAAGACCACACAAAAGAAACTTCACGCATTGAGGGCAAATAATTTAATTCCTCACTTGTAAATATAGGAATTGTTTGAACTTAAATCGATTTTCCTCTATATTTGTCTCTAGGTAATAGAACTCTTGAGGAAAATACAAATAATCGTATCGTCTTCTACATTTATCAAAATGTACACAATGTTTGTATGCGGAATGAATGTTCCACGAGAAAATATCCTACATCAAAATTAGTCGATAATCTGTTAATGGTGCGCGAAGACACAGCCGAACGAAAGCCGCAATTGACAAATGAGCTCCAAAGAGGTGGACTTCCTGTGCATGAAAGACCAGGAACTCCAAGATGGCAAAATACAAATCTGAATCATTTTCAAATTATAAGTTGGAAACACGACCACTACTTGTCACTTCTCAAAGCCTTCACTTGAATGGTCACGCTTGAGGATGTCCACCTTGGACTCAACAGTAGGATTCACCTTATAAAGTATAATAACCAGCACCGAGGAAAAAATGCCCCTCAACTGGGGGATTCAACACAAAGATTCCGAAACGCTCGTCTCGGAGTTCCACATCGAGAGGTAACGCGGCCCAGACCTTGGCACAATGTTACACAACACTTCGGAAAAGTACCTGCTTGAAAAACCGGAATTGCAGTTGATTCACCAAAACCCTTGTCGTTAACTATTCAAAGTGTAGTAGGTTGAAATGCAAGTATAAACAATCCAAGAAAACAACTGTTCGTTCTCGGCAAATCTTCAGTGAACTACCCGAGGTTTTTGCCCATCCTTTTTTCAGTCACAAAATGGCTCGATTACACTCGGTATGTTCTCTAAGATCGCCACGAAAGTCGTGACGTCACTATGTCGTCATCAGGACTTGTCGCGTTACTAAGCAACGACACAGCCCCGAAAATAAGATCCCGAGTTTAAACAGCTTTTTCCATCTACTATTTATAAGTAAGTAAACCTATGGAAAAACAAACCTGGAACGATAGCAATTTGTCTTCATGGCAGATATGCCCGTTAAGGCAACAATATGTACAGGTGTAAGAAGTTTTTTTTGCATAGAAAAGACTTGAAAATAAAGCCTTTCGTTGCACGGCATACCGGATAAACTAATGGAAATACACAAGGCGAATAGGTCTGCTGCGTGCTAAAAAAATTCGCCGTTTTCTAAAGCAGCTGAATAAGTTAATTGGATTCGTTAGCATTTGCGGCGCTTTCAAATCACTATCAGTCAGGGGCCCGTTTCTCGAAAGTCCCCGTAACTTAACTTGCTCCAAACCATATTTTGAAATCAAAATGTCAAGAAAAGGAGGGTGTGTTCTGACCTCTAATGACGTCCATTTTGTTTCTTTAGCTCATAACTTTACTGTATAATTTTCAAAACTTTTGAAACTCGCATCTGGAATGGAAGACAAAACAGCTTAACGGGCCCGGTAATTACCGGGAGCTTCGAAAAACGGGCCCCAAAAAACTCGTACGCGACCTTATGTAGCCAACAACCATATTTAACCAGCACAACCAACCAAACAGCACTCGAAGAGAGTAAACAAAAACATCACAACCATAATTCTTTCCCGTCTGGCTGCAGATAACATACATAGAGAGATTTAGCATCACGTTTGAGGCAAACGTCAGGTTTACGTTTACGTTTTCTCAATTTGAATTTATACTACATATATTTGTCTAAAAAACATGCAAAATAATTCTTCACTAAAATGCTGCTCATCTACAAAAAGGAAAAGATTTCAACAAACAGGAAACGGCCAATGTAACATCTTGGGCACGCGGTTATTTTTGTCGTTTGCCGCTAAGCGAGATCCTAAATCTCTCCATAGTTAATGCAAATCTACAGCAAATACGCGATACGTTCGCCAATCGATAGAAAACCGGGCACGAACGGAAGCAGGTTTTGCCGTATCAGCAAGTGTTATTAAATATTACAACAATAGGCTAATTTAGCAACAGAACGGAAACGTCATTTGAGGACGCGAGAGCGCGCGGAAAGGACTGAACACGACTTCCGGTGCTCAGTTTGCCGCTCTGCCATTGGTCAAGTCGATTTTTAGATCTGCGCGAGCCGTCGTCACAGACGTCACGTTGACAGTTGCTAAATCAGCCTAATACCTAAACCAGAAAACTCCTTCACAATGCAGAGATCTTTAAGCTTACACCAACTTCCAAGCACAGCAAATTTATGTACATCACAAACTGTCGCCACCTATGGCCTTCCTTCCGGTGCAGCCAATAAAATGTCTGCATTTCGCGCATGTTCAGTTAAAGGATCGCCTGGGCTTCGACTCCGCGGTCCCAAACCAGGCAGTGACAGTCCCAGCATAGCACGCGGAGCGAGAAATCCCGGTATTCCTGGTGGATGTGTAACCGCTGACATGGCGGCCCCACTGAGGTAGGGATGGCTTCCCAAGGATCCTCCAGGGCCAAAGATGGGAGGCGGGCCAATGTGAGGGTGGGTGTGGCTGTGGGGGAGTGAGTACTGGTGTGGATGAACGTGGGGAGGGGGGTATCCACCGATCCGATGCGACACCGGAGGTCGGGCCGCCAGCCGAGCAAGGTCGAAGGGCTCCCGAGGCCTGTCTCTATCGTCGTAAATGTTCCGTTTGTCCATGAAGCTTGGCAAGATGCCGTGTGAATGACCAAGCGGGCCGCTATGTCTGTCACTCGATAAAATAACAAGTTCCCGATCGTCCATCGTCCGCCTGTCGCCGGGTAGCTTGGGTAACTCGTCCCTCGCACGCCGGAAATGAGACTTGAGACTGAAGCGGAAGTGGACGAACTGCGCTCAAAAGAGCTCCGCATTTCGTGTGACAATGAAGACGTTTCCGGTTTCGGATCCGTACTTGTCAAACTAGCGATATTAAAACCAGTAGAGTGCGTTGGTCTGATGGGAGATCTCCGCGCCTCGCGGTCCATCGGTTTATCCCTTTCACGCTGCTTCTCACCTTCTTCGTCGGATATATGAACGGTACTCCGTTCCCGCTCGGACGGTTTACTTGACAGAAGGCTGACTCTATGGGGTGAATCAACCATTCCTCTCTCCTTTTCGCGATCCTGGTCACGCTCTCTACTTCTATCCCTGTCCCGCTCGCGCTCGAAGTCACGCTCACGCTCGAGGTCACGCCCACGTTCCCTCTCGCGCTCCCTTCCACGTTCTTGCTCTCGCTCTTTCTCTCTCTCCGATTCACGGGTTAGCCAGCTTGATACGCGTCCCCATTCTCGATTTAATCCATGTGCACCCCCGTAGCTTGAACCCAGACCTAAAGAAGTGCTCAGGCCCCCGCTTAAACTTCTGCTTGCGGTGCTGCGGAAGGGACTGGAGATAGACCCTCCAAGACTAGATCTCAGTCCTCCGATTGGGCTGCTGCTCATTCCCATCATGCTCGGCGGGGTGCCAGAAAGGCCAATGGAACCTCCCCCAAAGGGTGTCAGCCCGTGACTGGTGCTGTGACCCACCGGAAGAGGAGCTCCTGGCAAAAACGGAGCAGCTGTAGAGGAAAATGCGTTTCAAATTAGGACCTCAACGAATGCAGTTGAAAAGAAAGTATGGCGTGTCCCAGTTGTTCAAAGAGTGGACGACGTTATAAGTCACGTCAAGTCATAAGTGGATAAACGTGCATTAGTTGCAATACATTTTATCCACTGGATAAAGCTATCTGCTCTTTAAACAACTTGGCCCAGAAAGAAACACCGAGCATTTTATACTTGCCTTGAAATTAATATATATTTTTTCTGTGGCGGGCAGAGAGTTGAGGGACTGAGGCAAATGCAAATGTCTGGCATAGCATAGCTTCCACATGTTACAATTGTTTAAGAAGTTAGAGCGGTTTTCAATCGAATATCTTGAATAAACTGTGCTTACTTTGTCTTTCTTTACTCTGCTCTTTTATTGGTTAGCAAAACTCGCGCCACTTTCTCAACCAATGAGAAACAAACCAACCGTGACTTACGCGCGCGCATTTTACTGCGCTTGGCGCCGGTTACATGTACTTGCTTCGAATTGTGATTGGAACATTGCGCTGTTTACTCTTGCTGTGATTGGCCGGAGTAATTATTATGGTTTTAGTTTTTACTACACTCAATTGAAAGCTGTTCTGTGTGAGAATGAATACATGAAAATCATATATTTGAACTTCGGATTAAAGAATGAATATGTGAATAAATATGTGAATGATCATCGCAAGTAGTGTTCATAACTGCGATGATTCTTCACATATTCATTCTTTAATCCGCAGTTCATCTCACATATTTCATTACTCACGGGTATATTACGAACCATCAAAATGACCAGCTCCCAGTTGGCTTGTTAGCTCAGTTGGTAGAACACTACACCGGTACATCCAGAGGTCGTGGGATCGATTCCCGTACAAACCCGAATTAAAACTGCGATCATCATTCGCATATGCATGACAACTGCACTATTACGCACAAGAAATACTTTGAAGAATCCGCCATATCTGCAACTTGACGAAAACCTAATAACACCGAAGTGAGCAGATGTTCATGTAAGGAATTTGTTTAGTCTGAAGTGCACGTTGCATGCTCCTGAGTACGACAATAAAATGCTAACCTGTTGGAATGGTTGGAGCGGCAGCTGGACTCACGGTTCCGGGACCGTGGACTTGAAACGGTGTGTCGTGAGTACTGGGACGAGAGTGCAGTGAGAGACAACCGCCCGATCTACTGATAGACACTTGCTCTGGTTTTATGTGAGGATCTTTATGTAACTCTGCTTGTACCTGCGTCGGAGAATAACATGATGTTGGTATCAACTTGGCGCATAAAAACCCTTGTGATACGGTAGTTATGATCTCTTTCGGAATGAAATCGCAAAAACGTAAGTTGCCGAGAGGATAAATAAGATGTTTCGTGCTTCTTGTCTCTTCCAGAAAACCTCTTAAATTTCCCTCTTCAATAATTAACATGAAATCGCGATGACAAGCACGGAATTAAAGGAAATTTCTTATTTGAACTGAGAAGCTAGTACAATTTATGCACCTATCAATGGTTTGCCCCAGGATGGGAGGGGGGGGGATTAGACTTCGTAAAGTGCACGTGGGTGGGGATTTTGACATCCACAATGGTCCCCAGGGTGGAAAATTTGACGTTTATTTAACTTACTGTCTAGGGTCTGTGGTCCCCTCCTCATCCTGGGGAAAATCATTGATAGGTGCATTAATTCCTGGCGTGCAACATGCAATTGGGCAACGCTTCGCTTCGCTTCCATTGTCAAGTGTCAACAGCGAAAGTGACAAAACAAACCTAAAATGAAATCTACATCTACATCTACATCTACATCTACATCTATCTATGCGTGGGTAAAAGTCGTTAGACATCACACCAACGTTAAAAATATTACAAAAAGATTAAAATAACAAGACAAGGAGTCTCACCTTTTGTTGATGATAGTAAATTTGCCAGGCGATCTGAACGTGTGTTGCACACCACTTTCCGGGTTTCTAAGAAGAAAAGAACCAGTTCCAAAAGAGAGTTATGACATTTCTACCAATAAGAATTGTTTATTCCAAAAAACATTATGTTTCCCGCGTTTTTGTCGGTGGAAGCTACAGTGCATTTCGGTACACGTTTTTCCCGCGCTTATTTCAGTGCATACGGACTTTCCCACCCTTTTGACTTTTTCAAGCGCGATTTAGCTTACGGCTCTTTTCCCGCCTTTTTCTCGGGCTCAGTGAATACTTTGAAGCGTTTAGGATAAAAGGACATGTAGAATGTTTTCTATCTAGAGCAGAAAAAGCAGAATGAAAACAGTACCTTTTGTATGAGAGGGGGAGGCACTGGAGAATGGGGATCAAAATACGAAGCTACAGGCGAAACTCCAAGCTGCCAAAAACAGAAAAAAAGCAGATTTAATTTTCAAAGGAAAATTTAAGAACTGGAAGTAGAAAAAAGGTCTGAAAGATCCGGCCTCCAGCTCGAGGTGTCTGCGCACAATAAATGATTTTACCACAAACACCTGCCCTAAACCACTAACATTCACAACTCACATCGCTCAGTCTTTTGTTTTTTCAATTGCATAACAATACCGTGCGAAACCTCAAGTACGCCATGTAGTCTATACCTGCTAACTCCCACGCATTCATGAGTGAGTCTCACGCCTTTGGACCAAAGAGGTCGATCTCAAGCATTGCGGACAATTTCTCACGCCTGACTTAGAAATCCGGATGACTTGTTCTTTAACACACGAACAACAAAAATTCAATTCCATATTCCCCGTGAATGTTACAACAAACGGCGCTTAATGTCGACTTTGAGCCCTACTGTATCAGAACGCGCTAAAGTGTCGGGCATGTCCGGTAGCTTTCAGAAGAGTTCGAGAAATCGTCGGAAGTCGCCGGAACATTTTCGAAAATTCCGGTCATGAGGAGACGAAAATCTCACGCATTTGACTCAGAAAAAAGTTGGCAGGTATAATGTACGCCGCTAGATTGTGTTCTTGGAAAAAGGGTCCCACTTATGATTGGTCCAAGTGTAGTTCATGACCACGCTTTATGTTTCCAACTACAAACACTGCGATTGCACGTGCTGTTGCCTTTCAAAATGTTGACGTTATAAAGAGCCCACTCAAATGTAACCAGCAAAGTATACAGCTATTTCAATCAACGTTGTCGGAAGAGCTCACGGGATAAGACCTCATGATGATATGGAAAATTCATTTAAAGTAAGTCAATGGAGCACTCCTACCGCTAAAAACGCACAGACGTGACCATTGTTGGTGTTTCCTACCACCCTATGGCACTGAAAATGCGACATCATAGCCGAATTGCAAGAGATTTGCAACTATCCACATTACTTGTTGGTCTTGCCGAGTACGCTTGTGGCTTTAAAACTTTAACAACGTTAACTGAAATATCTGTATAACTTTCCTAAGTCAGGCCAATCTTTTAGAACCCAATAAACTAGCTAGCCTTTCTCTTTCTTTCCCACCCCTCCCCGCTGCTCCCATCCTCTGCCCTGTCCTCCCCCTCCCTGCCCTTAACGTTTACTAGAGTGTAGCTTTAAGTACACCTTGATGTCGAGAAGTATCCTATGCTTTACGTGCAATCAACATACACCTACATGCATGATTGTTGCCTGGGGACTAACTGACACTTTCTGTTGTAAAGTCACCCAAGAATGACCTGGAAGGGGGCAGACCAGTTGGCTATCTCACGAGTGTGGCTGAGGAGTTGAACTCCAGATTACTGGAAAACAACTCCAGCAAGTGGCCAGAGCGGGAATTGAAGTTGTAACCTCCAGATTACAAGTCTAGCGCCCTAAACACTCAACCACGCTGCCTCAACACAATAGTACAACACACCAACTCACCACAGGCTGGGGTACAGGTGGAGCCGACAGCGGTGGGCCATTGCTATGGAAGTGTTGATGTTGGTGCTGATGCTGATGAAGGTGTTGGTGGTGATGCTGATGACTCTCATAGTGCATGAGCTGTGATGCACTCAAACCCGGAGGAACTCTGTCCGCATGAGACTGAAGGAAGCGATTGTTCAGTTCATGGCGTAGGAATTCAGGACCTGTAGAAGATGGTGAGTCACGTCACAATCACAGAAGGCTTCACAATATTACTGTTCAGTTCTTTGTTTCATATGAAAGACAAGAACCTTACTGTGTAATTCTCTGTTCCACATTATCAATTACCATGACCACTAATGTTTCACATGTAATGAAGTTTAAGTGCAGATTCTACTGTGACGATTTAAATGAAGCTACATGAATTAACCAGTATTTTCCTAAGGTACCGCTTAGTGTACTGCACAAGGTGGTGGTAACTCGAGTCTGTGGGTAAAATCCTAGACTGTTACAATTCAAATGGAAGCTATTGATCAGTGCTTTCCTGTGGTAATTCAAATAGAAGATCTAAATTTTAGGTCTGTGAAGGGAAAAATTATGTGTGACTTATGTATGACCAAGTAGAGGAGACCTATTCAGTTGCCAGCACTTTCCCATGGAGCTGTGTGATGTTCTGTATGGTGCAGTTTCCTTGAATTTCCTATTTAATCAATAGGAGATAAAAGGCTGCAATAATCTAACCTAGTGCAAAGTGCAAGAGCTGCCTAATTGTTTTTCACTAAGGTGCTTGACCCAGAACAAGCTTCCACACCACCACGCAACCCTCCACAGTTCAACTGACAAGAGGGGCGGTGTGAGGTGATGTAGAGCCCGCATCTGAATCATAAAGAATTACTTGGATAAGGAAAAGGTGACTCGCCAGCCGGTCCATGAGAGTACCCCAGGGCACCCGGGTGGGGGTGGAATGAGGGGAAATGTGGGAAGAGACTGCTGCTGTGATGGGTGTGGCCAAATGTGGGCGTCATGGGGTGGCTCATGGTTGAGGAGGTACTAAGTGCCAGATGGAGACTTGTTGATGTGCTTGAGCCACGGCTGCTGGGCCGCTGAGATGTTGCTGTGGTTGAACTAAAAGAAAGTAAAGACAGTGAGATCAAGAATTTGATCAGCTATACCTGTAAGAAGAGAGCTAAGCTACAGAACCGATTCAAGTATTAATGCTCAAAATCAACTCAAGGGTAGATGCTCCGAAAAAACTTGATTTCATGTCTCTTTCCAGGCACAAGAGGAATGAATAAACTGGTTAACTTAAAAACGATTTCAAAGGTGACACAAAGAAAAAGTTCAATGACATACCCAAATAAAGTTCATTATCACCTGCTTTAGCTATTCCTTTACTTCACTTTTTCTGATGACGTTTGTGTGGAGAATTCAAGAACAGGGTGTGCATTTGGATGCCCATCAACTTTGAGCTTTGAGCACTAATAACAGATTTCTTGTAAAGATTACTAGCAAGCTCAAAGGGTCCCAGATATTGCGGCTTCACCACACTGCTACCAATCAGCTCTACATCCCTACCTTGTCCATTCTGTTTTTGGTGTAACCTTCTCAGCTTCTTTTTCAGAGGAATCAGTGGAGTTCTCTTTGGGTGTGGTGACCGTTACTTTAGTACTCAACAGCGTACCTGTTAAAATTGAAGTTCCCACTGAAGAGCACTTAAGCAAGGATGATTTCATTCTAAAGTTGACTTCTGTTAGCAACACAGACACTAGAGGGCCAACAAAGATTCATTACTAAGTCCAAGTGTTCAAGGGGGGGGGGGGGGGGGGGGTAGTAGTGTAGCCTACCACACAGTTGTTTTAGGGGACTCATATTCACTCTCCTCTCCTCTCCTCTCCTCTGTGGGAAGGAGGTGAAATACAAGTCCCCTAAAACCGACAGTGTGGGAGGCTACAAGTAGTGGAGAGCTTTAATGAAATGCAAACTTCTTCTTTAAGAATGCAGCCATTTCACACATTTGCAGTCAGGGCTGTGAACATTGTAGCCTGTTCCAGGCATTCAGATTGTGGGGAGCGGCGAAGGTCGTCACCAGAGTGAAAGCGTGCACACACGAGAACGAAATTGATGGCAAGGTTCAACTTCAACATTAGTAGCCTTCACAAATGCAAAGACAAGGCTCATTTATAGTGTACTATGAGGAAACAGCCTTATAGTCATTCACCAGAAACACGTAGCATAATTTCCTGATACAGTTCAGCTGTCTTCTCGGGAATATTCCATGAATGCACTTAGCAGGTTTTCCGCCAGTTAATAATGCCCAACTTTGTTTAAATTATTTGAAACAAGTTAAAAGAAACCATTAATACTCACTGTGAGTTACAACAATGAATTCAACATTAGCAAAGTGTGAATTGGCATGTGGGAAAAAGATCTGCTCCATCAACAGGATTTCCAGCAAAATGACAACAAAATCTCAGAAAAATGTGTGGGAAAAGTGTGTGGCTAGGAGCACTACTCAGGAGGAAGACTCTATGGTGTGCCTAGAATTTAATGCTTAATTCATTGAGCACTTACTGCTTGAAGCAGATGTTGTTGCTGCTGTAGACTCATTCTCTGACATCTGCAATTAAACAAAGCAAGAATTATTTTAATAAAGATTTTCTCCCACCATGCTGTCTGCAATTTCAAGTCATTGCATGTAATTAGCACAATAGTCAAACAATTTTATCTTGAAGGCCTTTAGTAATAAAAAAGACAGCTGGCACTAAGAGCAATTATATTCATGAGCTTTTGACAATAAACACAACTTAACTGTTAGTAATTATTTTAATTAGCACTTAGTAATAAAATTATTAGAACAGACTGGCAGTCTTTACAACTCTTTACGCCCTGTGACTAATGTGAATATTCTCCTCAATGAACTCCAAATGCATCTTATGGTATAAGTTGGGAGAATCTGTTCAATCATCAGGGAATTCCATCTCTGGTGATCATTACCGTAAAGACTCACAGATAAGCTGCACTCACAGATAAGCCACACCCTGACTTAAGCGACTCAAATTTTGGAAAAGAAAGTTGAGTCTTAAGAAGTCTTCTGTCTTCTTCAAACGTAAACTCGCCAACATTGAAATGGAAAATACTTCGAGGTTGTACCCACAATTTTAGCTCTTTAGTGGAATAAACATCATACATGTCCACACCTATGACGTATGATTGATGTTAAATTCTTTTACTTGTTGACAGGTATTTCTTCGTTAAATACAGTTTTCCATAGAATTTTGCGTGTTTATCGTTTGAAATCTTCGTAGCTTAGTAGCCATGCAATAGTTTGGACGATGGAAGACTGGACACCGGGGAAGAAACAGTGGGCCATTTACCACACGAATACAACCAAGAATACTCGAGAATAGCGTGTTATTTTCACTCATGGAGAATCGATTGCTGTTGAAGTTACAGACTGTTGTCAATGATGTAAACAATTTTGTGGGGAAATGGAAATTCCATGCTGTCACGTTCTTCTGCTTGAGAAAAGCAACCATAAAGCGTTTTTAACGAAGGTTTATAAATTAGCACTGTTTAACAGCAACAGAAATATGAGCTTGAAATAAGCTAATACTTGCATTACCAACAGCTCTTTTTAGAAGCCACCAAACTTGCAAAAGCAATGACCAATACTCTGTTTTAGTTTTATGTACATGTAGTATATATTAATGTACTTTTCCATAAAAATATCAATTTATGGAAATTTACAGCACCTTTTCCAAATGGTCTTGCAGATAAGCCGCACCCCCGATTTCAAATGAAAAGTTTTGGGAAAAAGGTGCAGCTTATCTGCGAGTCTTTACGGTAATTTTTGTTTATTTTCATGAATGTTATGCTTAACAAGTAGTGGCAATGCAAGGAGGAATTATGTGTTGATCACTGGAAGGGATCAAAGGGTTTCAAAGCAAAGCTGAAATTAATGACAATAGGGCTGTTTATATGAGAGAAAATAAGCCGCGGCTTACTCTGGCCGCAGCTTCCATAAGACGCGAAAGGAACCATTTATATGAGTAAAAACACCTAGGCCAAGATAAGCCGCAGCTTGAGAAAGCCGTGAACGTAGATTTTGTACCATTTATACGGAGTGTTCGCGTCTAATGTAAGCCGTGGCCAGAGTAAGCCCCAGCTTATTTTCTCTCATATAAACGGCCATAATGTATTTCAACTTTTGAGGCAAACAAAAAGGCAACGAAAAGGGTGAAACTCAACAGACATTTAAAGCGTTATATCCACAAGTACTTGACATCATATGACATCACTCAGTATTTTAACCATAATTTCCAGGGGCCGGCTCCTGAAAGGTGTAATATCTCTATTCCAGGGATAAATCTGCCTTACTCCAGGAATACCTGTTGGAATAAGGCAGATTCATCCCTGGAACAGAATATTACACCTTTC